>OZ023337.1:21212526-21237526 GCA_964007535.1 Brachyptera risi
TGAATATCTAGATGGCAGTTAATCATGAATAGTTTGGTTGATCATAAGGGCGATGACCATGGTCAACCAACAGCCAATTTCACAATCAGCTACACCATTTTAATGAGATACCAGAATACCCGAGCTCGGCGGCTCGGTAACAGAAAACGTTCAACTTGTAAAACATCAATTGAAACGGGAACTGAATAAACATACCTCAAAATAACATAATGGAAAAATGATGTAAATGAATAAATATCAGGACAAAACAAAACAACAAAAAAACAAAAATAACAAATAACAAAATAATAAACATACGTGGAACAATAAATAACGAAATAGTTGCAAATAGGGTTAAATTACATTGAAAATAAAATAATTGAATTAAAGTGTAGAATGTTATGCTTGGAATGTCTATAAGAATTGTCAAAAGTAGCAAAAATTGGCAGGTAGTGAGGAATATTGTTGTTATGGGGCTTTGTCTCTCTTCTCACTATTAATTCCTGTATATACAATGCATTTCCACTGTACAAAAATCATAATAGATAAATGAATAAATAAATAAAATGATCGCTAAAATATTACCCGGGATTTAATTTTATGAATAGGAGAAAATTGTGTTTATGAGTTTTCATTTATACACTGCCGATAATACGGATGTCACTTTGACCATCATATAAGTTATAAGAAACAGCATCGCCATATGCTTATATACGCTATACAGATGATCCCTTTTCCTTTGAAATGCTGAAATTTTCTATTGATATGGAAGTCAATTGGAGGTAATGATTTGGCCTAAGCACACATGCCAGTGTATAAGTCTCCTTTTTCTGTGATTGAATGAAATTTGATTTGCATTGACATATCAAAATTGCTTTTCATTTGAAAATAATTTCAAAAAATCTCCAATTTCATTGCAAAAACATTTGGAACATATTAGTTCTAAAGTGTCAATATATAAAGAATTTAAATTGGTTATAAATTGGCTTTCACCATATTGTTTTCAATTTGTCTCATGCCATGATAAAAACATGGAGTTGTAGAGAGACTAAAATGTATGCGGGAAATATATTCGAATTATTAATATTATATATTTTCAAATAAATATTGTATTATTCCAGATTGTGCCGGGTATTACCAAGTCTAGTTAGACTTTATCTGACAGTTCAAACTTGTTATCATCATGGTTACCTGTGGTATTTGTTTTCATCAACTCTCTCAGATAAATACTAACTGGACTTGGTAACACTGGGTCTTGGGCAATTAAAGTTGAGAATATATCTATCCAAGCATTCAATTAATCAGTGCTAACTTATAGTTAGTTACTGATCGTAATGCGCTATATAATCAAACAATTCGTGCAATAGACCTAACAAAGAACGTTTACTTCAATACATTTATACGAGAAATAACAGCTAATAAATACAATTCAATAATTGTAGTTATATCGGTGGAAAAAAATACCCCCTTTGAATAATTTGTGAACTAACAAAGTGAGGACTACGTGCATTCTAAACGGACCAACATGAACCTATCCTTACATAACTGAACTTCAGGATAATTTAAATAACTATTCAAGTTGGGCCTAGATATAACTATAAATGACGATCAGCACTTTTATTTTTCTATTCTGTGAAGAAGTATTGAATAAATAGAATAATGTTTTATTTCATATTCAAGATATGTCCCAAAATTAATTTTGAGTAGCCTGTTACAAACCCTGAATAAAATTCTAACAAACCGTTTTTTTTAATTGAGTTCCCAGGACCCCACGTGACTTTTTTTCGCAGATATTTGCTTCATGGGATATATATTTTCTTCAGAGGATATTATTTCCAGTGATATTTTCTCCGCTCACCGTATGAAGGTAATCATAACAATTCAATTTTTGATACATAGGACTCTGGTTTCTATACTTTCTATAGCTTCTGCTCTTCCATATAACCAACCTTAGTTTACGCTTCTTTCAAGATCTTTCATCGTTGTAACATGTAAACAATAATTAATGTCCACCAAATTGTTTTCTCCATTCGCAACTTTACAAGATATCTTCACATTCCTTTGTATCAAATCTATGTTCGTGGTGTCTTGAATGTTGATATACTATTCTTTCGAATCTAATAAAAACATTTTCATCCTCACTTTTCACGAGCTTTGACAATGACGATCCACCGTATCCGTGCACCTCCCTTCCCTCATCTATTACCCCCACAACCAAGAGTCTCAAACTCATTCAAAACTTTATCAACACACTAAATAACTAAAAATGAATTACCAACTTGAACAACTATTACAATTTCGAACATTCTCATGCCACGAGTGTTGGCAGACTCGATCGACCGTCTTCCGCATATAACAACCAGAACAATCGGGAGTGTCGTCACGAAGTCAACTAGGCCTGTAGGTTTTCACAAAGAAAAGGGGGACAATAGTAATACTTACTAACGTATTCGCAAGCTTACCACGATCGTGTGAATAGCTCTAGGAAATGGAATAACCGTAGTGTAGAGGCTTGTCTGAGATTTAATAGAATCACTAATGGCTTATTAATATTCGGAAGGAAACTTTGTGCGTGCGTATCAGACAATTGCTTTGCTAGTTTCGACTTGACAATGTAATTCTATGCAATTAACGCTGACTTTATTATTCATTATTGAGGAGGATATGAAGTCAACGCGTATATAAATGAGACAATTCTACCTTACGTCCTTAAAGCTTTACGTTGGTTCTCAGTTCTTGAGTTGAGCAGATTTGGACAGAGATTTTCGTATGAGCCAACTTCCTTTATTATAGCATAATAGGAAGAAATTGTTAGCAAGGAGGTGAAAACAAATTAATGTTCTCTGCTTATGATTGTAACAATTATGACGAGTTTTTGTTGACGTTTTTGATTCAACGTTGTTTTTGTTTTAGTTGACATGTATAGAATTTCCATGTTGAAGTTTCAGTTATGGTATTTGGAAAACCAATATTATATAGTATGTGGGAGAAAAAATTAAAATTTGGAAAGAAAATAGATAAATAAATATTTAAGAAAAAAACATGAAGATTGATAAGAATTTCAAAGGTCTATTTTTCCCGATGTCAAATAATTGAAATGTGTATTATTATCTCTGAAATTATTAGTCTACAGTTTATAACTCTTTTAATTAAGTTACATAATCATAATTGTTTATTTCAGTTTGGGTAGTATAAAATCACCCTTGTGGCGCCGAACGATCCTACTTTGTCATCCTTCGCCTTGATTCTTGAATAATGACTTTATGTCAACTTTCACAAGTTGATAAAAAGCCAAGTATTCATAATTTAGACTTTCGGAGTTTTCGTTTATTTTCATCGCTCAATAACTCGATTCTCCTCAGAAATCGTTTTCAGGAGAATATGGAAATGACTCAAATGGAAATATCGAGTGATGAAAATAAATTGTATGAACTGTACGAAAGTTTGAAACAACAATAATGTTTCAACGTAGTCAAAAAAATCAAATTAATTTTTAAAATACATATAACAGAAAAGGTATTTCAAATGATTTTGTCCAAAGTGATGATGGTGATTATTGCTTGCTCAACGACCCCCACCAACAGACAGGTTATTTGGGGGCTAAGAATAAGCAGATGATAATGAAATTATGAAATGATGATGAATGAAAGAACGTTTACTAATAAATTTTGCGGGATTCGAACCCACAAACGAATGTTGCTTCAGTTTTTAAGGTGGTGCCTTGAAGGACTGAGCTACGATTGCAGCTTTCAACAAAGCACGACACATTTTTGAAGATTTTGAGACGATGAAGTAGATACTTCGTCGTTACTTTTCTCCAGAACAAAGCTGATTTTTATACAATACAGTATTCATGAGTCGACGGCCACTTTTACGTCATTTTCATTACAACAAGTTCATTTACAACGCTTTCGATGCAAGAATTTATTCTTGAATAAATCAATGTTTATCGTACGGTACAGGCTTATCGATTCGTGAAAAATTCAATTGAGTTTTTCGTATACGTACAAATTCCTATTTGAAGCTACATTTTTTTATTGCTCTTTAAAAACCAATAAGGAACCATTCACTATTCCATAATGAAAAAAAGAAATCTATATATTTCATATCAGAGGGTTATAACCAAGCATATAATTTCATATCAAAGGGTTATAACTAAGCATATAATAACTCAAGACAACCCTTAATAGTGGATCTTATTAAGTTTCAGTATTAACTTTTTATTATAAAATATACGGTGATGATCACACACGTTTATTAATGGAGGGTAATCTGAACCTTATGACAATATTAAATTAATCGAACAATATTAAAACTGTGAAATTCAAATTGGCAATGATAAAAAGTTAAAGCGAGAGTTATAAAATGGCTCTATAGCGTCTGACTTCTAAGCTTAAAACACAATATACAGTGCAATTTATGAAATTGAAAAACATCAACAGAAAGAGAACTATTTCATGAAAACGTCCAGCGTTCCTGATTATTTGTTACTGTTATCATTATTTACTCTGTAAATGATATTATATCGAAAATAATGAAAAAAATCAAAAGGGAACGAAACCATTCAAAACACCGTGTTTTCCACGAACGTCAACTTTTGTTTTTTTAATAGCCTTATATATAATGTATTGTCCAAGAGACAATATGTCTTCATTTTTCTCGAATTGTTGACCTGGGTTTACTATAAAGGACTATATTCTATCTTAGTTTAGTCAACTTGTATGCTTATATCACTTCCATTAAATCTGGAATGATTATTGTAGCTTTCAATATAATCTGTAATTATTATAAAAACTCCAATTATTACTAAAACTACCCAGAACAATTAATTGCAATCTGAATATTATTATAATAATCATTTTTAAAAAAGGTGAAAGACTTATATTGTTCATTGAAATGCATCTATTTTAAAACTTTCCTCGAAAGAAAATGAACGGTCCAATGAACATACATAAATACATAAGTAAGGTCAGAACTCACAATACACATTCCCATATTACATCGACTACACTCCAATTATCAACATTCAACACAATACCAACCTAAACCCACTCCATTATCACAATCACCACACTGTCTACACCATTCCATTGAGTGTGTAAATGTTTCACAACCTGAAACATCAGTTCTACATTCATGCATGATTGATCAATCATAGAGTGCTGATGATTCAATGGAAATGGCTGCCATTCCAGAGAGCTCGATGAGAACTCATCACTTGAGGATTTGCACTCGATATGAAGTGCGTGAGAGCCTAGGGATGATAATGCTTTATGAGGGATGGAGGAGGGGGGAAGGGAGGGATGCTAGGGAATGAAAACAACAAGGGTGTTATTTTCCTGTACTATGCGCAGTGTTGTTCAAGTTCCTCTTCAAAACAAAAACTTTCAAAAAGTTCAGTTCATTAACATTTGAAATATCTTTTTAAAAGTTCAATTTTGTTTTTTGACGAGGGGTTGTATTTATTTATGCATATTGAGATTAACTACGCACTGCACTGATGAATGAGATATATTGGCGTCGGTGAATGATATATGAGATGGTGGGATGATGAGTTGAGAGGTTATTTTATTAGGCGTTTTTTGGATAGTCGGAAGGAATCAGTCGTGGCGTGTTGTTAAGGAACCATCCCAGTATTGATCTGAATGATTGAGGGAAACCACAAAAAAAAACTGTCAGGATGATCGACCATGGCGGGATTCGAACCATGGCGGGATTATCTCCTGAATGACAGTTCAGTGTTATAACCACTTGAGCACTATATCTCAGTATACTGTATAGGGTTTTATAAAATGTTCAAACATCTATAGTCCTTACCTCCTATAGCGGTTTTTCTATAGCCATGCCTGCTAAGCGTGTGATCTTTCATGTCACTAATTCTCTCGACTGTAGTTTTCAAGATATCAAATTGATTTTAGAGTTCCATTTTGTAGAGAAAAAAACCTATCGGTTTACAAATTTCAATCAAAATAGATTTGAGCGAACGATCAAGTTCATGTCAAACGTACTACGCGTGAACCTTTAGTCTGTGTAAATGGTTACACATCCCTCCCAAGGAGGTTTATAACCGTTGCTCTGTGGCAAATTCCATTATTTGCATAGCTCGTTCGCCAAGCTGACGTTAAGTGAAATATCTCGACTAAGTACGAACTATTCGCTTATATAAACGAGGTAAAAACAGATTTTCTAAGATGAGTTTATAAGTTGCTGTCGCAAAAAGTCAAACACCCTGTGTGTTGGAATATTTCCATGTACATGTCGTATTAAATTATGGTTGAGATATATTAATTAAGAAGATAAATGATTATACCTGAATGAAAAAAAGTAAACGGTTTTTTTGACAGATTTCTACTACGCTTTATTGGCTTCTTGAAACTTGGTGTTGGATTATAATTAAAATTTGAAACACTCACAATGTAAGGCACATACGACCTATTCAACTATTAAGTTGAAATCTGATGAAAAATGCTGTGAATGGTTTTTTTTTATATTCAAGGGGTTAAAGGTGTTTCAAGGTGTTAAAGTTCTTTGGTTTTAAATAATTAAAATGTGGTGGTAAGATCGCCCTTGTGGTGCCCCGTCCAAACGATCCTACTTTTCATCCTTAGCCTTAATTGGGGAACAATGATTTTGTATCAAGTTTCGATGTTATTAAAAAAAAAATATTCAAGGGGAGATATTACTGTTGGAATCTTCAGCCGATTAGCTACTCTGAAGTGGTATATTATTTTCGTGTCATACCAATTATTGTTGAATTTTCCAGAAATTCCCAAATACTTCGATTTACAGCATTTTACAAATTTTGATTGATAATTTATATATTTTGTTGCTGACAAATACTTGGAAGGGATTTATCATCTTAAACAAATTATATGTTTTATAATAATTTTATTTTTTATTTATATTGTGTAGAATAACGCAGTGTGTGATAACTGAAATCTATTGGCATCTATGAATGATGATTGATATGATAGGAACATGAGATGAAACGTTATTTTATTATGTGTTTTAGGAAGTTGGTGAGGAAGCGGTTCCTCGTAACTTTCACTCCAACGACGGAAGGAAGGAAACAATGAAAAACCTATCATGGTCGACCATGGCGGGAATCGAGCTCGTTTGATCTACCCTTCTCAGTTTAAATAATTTTCAATCGGCATACCTCATCGTTAATGCTAGTGGATGGAGGAGACGGTCGATCGGGACCATCCAAGACGAATTTTTGATCCTAAACAACCGTCTCGTCTATATCCATTAGCACTATACGTCGGGTGTGTCGATCCACCAATACACAATGTCCAAAGATAAAGTTATGAGTTATGAGTGTTTTCGAGTTCGAGTCACGTGACACTGTTATCATGACACAGTCACAAGTTTTTACGTCCTATTTCCTGTGTTTTAGTAATTTATCTCTTTTAATGTTCGTACTTCACGAGATTTTTAACCAACAAAATAATTTGAAACAAATAAAAAGAGGGTAACAGTTTATGAAATATTGTTGTGAAGCTAGAACCAAAATTAAAAGTCCGTTTTATGTTCGTCTGATAGTTTAATCATATGCAATATCACAAGGTTGACTGGTTTAGCTGGGTAGAAAAAGGACTTTTCTTCTGGTTCTGTCTGTGTATTATACATTATATTTTTTATTTTAATGCTGCTTAACGACCCCATCAACAGCTAGGTTATACGGGGATACGAATGAGCGGGTGATGATGAAACGATGAAGCGATAATAGGTGAAATGATGTTTACAAAAACCCATGCCTCATGCGGGACTCGAACCCACGCCCAACGTGACTCCAGTTTCTGACAGGGTGCGCGTTATGGTATAGTTGTAGTATTGTTGTAGTATTGTTGAAGATCTCGAATCAGAACTAAAAGTCCGTTTTCTGTATCGTCTGATTTGTTAATCGTATGCGATATCACAAAATTGGCTGGTTTAGCTGGGTAGAAAAAAGTATTTTCATTTTGGTTCAAGCTGAATACAATACACCATGTATTGGCTTAAATATATAGGATAGAATATTTAGGATATTACGATCAGATGTTCAGAATCTTCAGATTTTCAAATTCTTAACTTACTTTAGAGACACGTTGTTTCTATAACTTCATATTTGGTTCACATAGATTTACATTTCTTTACAGATCAACAGGTTCCAAGGTGAAACGACTATCCTTTCTTTTCATTTCTCATCCTATATATCCTTACATTTTCTTTTCTTATTTTCTTTTCTTATCCTTTCTATTCAGCGGTTGTTGAAGAACGAACCGAGGCAGGGATGGCGTTAACTGCTATAACCGAACAAGATAAGGGTGCTGACTGCTGTCCGTGATCTCCTGGTTTGTGCTGAATATGATAGCCTACATCGAGTTGGGTAATATTTCTAGAGGGTAAAGAAGAGAGAGGTGGTGTGTGAAGAAGTTTGAGTGGTGATAAATTCGACTAGTATCATCTTCTTTTTGGTGTATTATATTTTCATAGTTTTAAGCTGCATATTTTTATTTATTTTCAGTTATTGATCGTTTGATTTTATTCCCTGTATTCATTACAAGGTTAGCAAAATGCTGAAAAGCCTCACGGCTAAGATTTTCTACACTATGTATATTCAATATCATAGCCTACCTAGCAGAGCTTGAACCAAAAGTAAAAGTCCGTTTACTGATTTTCAAATCCAATGCAATGCCACAAAGATGACTGGATTAGACAGAAGAAAAAGGAAATTTAGTTTTGGTTCAAGCTTTACAAGGTACAACCGATAAAATTGTTTGTAATATCTTCTATTTATTTAATCAATATAACATTGTGTATAAAATCATGGCAATACGGCTTTTCTGAAATTTCCTAAATTTGTATCAGCCTATATTCAAATTGATGTAAATCAAAATTAAATAAAGAGAATTACAAGAAAAACATAGATCTCAGAATGGAGAGAATAAACGAGTAACACAATAAAATAACATATTTCATGAACTCATGTTTAGTATAGTCATATGTATTCCATATCAATACAATATTCCGATTCCTTTCAGTTGACTTCCTCAGGTATGTAACGTACTGCATATTCTACAAGTACAATAGGCCTACTGTTGCTATGCCATGAAGAGGTTAATATTATAATCTGGAGTCCTTGTTCAATACGATCCTTATACTAAGCACATTCTCCTAGTCCTAGTCGTCGCATTCCATACTATGTATCATATTGTACTAAGACAAGGAAAACAATGCACATTTGTCGATTCAATGGATGAGCTAATCGAGGCGTACATGACTTGATATAAACTTTTTCATACGACTTTTTTAAATAACATAACTTTACCGTACTTCAATGATCGTTCAACTAGTAATTCTTGTATTGAAATCAAAAACATTTATGAACAATTATTATTCCCAAATACATTTAAAAAAAAACTCGTCATGAAATGGCAATCGCATCTTGTCTTTTTTCCTTCTCAAATTTTACTTTCTTCTTCAACTCAATCATATCCTTAAATATTGTCTTCATTTTTGTAATCAAAATAGCATTTTCTTGTTTTATTTCAGTCATATTATTCATCAATTCCAGTTCTATATTCACCAAATGATAGGAATGATTTAAAAAAAACATGTCTACGATTTTATTCGCAGTAAAGCACAAAAAAACAACCATCTACGTTACGAATTGCCGTAAGATTTTCTCAGTTATTACGACGTTAGTGAAGACGCTATTACCAGACGTGGTCCAAGGGGGTGTGAAGGATATGATTTGTAACTGTAAGCAGCGAACACGTCTGTAATTATCTGAAAGTTAAGGGATGCATATCACTATGTCAAACAACAGAGCGTAGATATTCCCTGATTGGCTGACGTCAAAGCCGTCACACATCAACCCCACTCCCCCCCCCCCCCCCACCACCGCATCAACCTTCAACCCCTTGATATCACTCTTATCTCAAGAACAGAGTACGAGAGGCAGTACAAAGTACAACCGCGTTTGGTAAACTCACAGCAACACAAAACTGGACAAGTGGCAATTATATTCAATATATAATTAACATAAGAAAACATGAAATAACATAAAATAAACACAAAATACATATTTATTAAAATGTCATCATTATTTTATTTTGAATATTTTGTTTATATTATTTTGTTTATATTATATTTCGTTTATATACTGTGCTCCGAACTTTTTGAAACTGAAGACTTTAATCCGCGGCAAAGAAGTATGATCATACAGACAGCACAGTCCTGGTGTCAAAGTTCATTGTTTTCTATTTGAAATAATTGAAATGGGGTGGTAAAAGTGCCCTTGAGATGCCTTGTCCGAACAATCCTACTTTCATCCATAGCCAATTAATTCCAGAACAATTATTATGTATATCAGGTTTCGACGTTATTAAAATGAATATATATATATATATATATATATATATATATATATATATATATATATATATATATATACACATATATATATATATATATATATATATATATATATATATATATATATATATATATATATATATATATATATATATATAGGCCTATATATATATATATGAAGGAAAAGTGAGGACAAAGAAGTAGGAGATGGATGTTGGTGTAAATATAAATAGAGAAATGTGAAGAATTGGTGGGTCCAAAATTAGAGAAAAGTAGTTCTGAAGGTGAAGAAGGGAGGGAGAAATAAAAAGACTCGGAGCTACAACGAGGACTACACTGGAGTTGGTGAATAATATGATCCCCTGACCCAATATTAGTCGGTAATCTGGGTTTAGACAATTCAGTTTAACAAAGTTTTAGTTCGATACTTTATATCAATTTTAATGTGAGCTATTCATTGTTCAGTGTTGATTATTATTGTATTTTAGTTTCAAGACCGTTGCCATACCTACTACATGCACAGCAAATAGTGTACAGAGAAAATGATCATCAGGCTTGAATAAAACAAAATGTGTTTTGTAGGAAAGGTTGGGAGGTATGAAAATGTGGAAAACATTTCCAATTTGATAAAGTTACTGCGTAGCGGTCTACTTGAAATTTGATACAAATTCAGAAAGTGAACTTTAAAAAATGCATAAAATTGTAAATTTGTTATCATTTGTAAGATATGAAAAAAAAAATTAAATGAGATGGAAAATGAACCTAATCTTCAAATAACAAAACAGAAAGTTCTTTGTTCCATGTTTGACATACGCTGTTTGTAAAAACCTATAAAATATTCCATCTCATATAAATTAAAATATATAATTATTATTGATTCAAAAGATTGAATATCAATTATTAAAAAAAGTCACTTCAAAAATACAAACAACATGTTAAAATCCGGAAGATTCTATGAAAATTATAATATAAAAGAGTTCTGTTCAGTGAACTAATCGATTTGTTAATTCGTAGCGGGTTGATCACTACCGATCCATCACGCCATGTTGGATGTCGAACAGCTGCGTCTGACCCTTGACAACTGATATGACGCCGACAGTCAATCACCTACGAGTATTACGTCACTGAATGACGTCATCTCAACGAGAACGTTTTGAATATATGAATATGAATGAATAGCAGATCGCAACAATTAATTTCCCTGACGAGTAATCACACGTGTAGATTACAATCTACAAATGTAACATTGTATACTTGTATCCTCGGAAGAAGATGAAACTAGATTAGAAAGAGACAGAATGTGAAGTTGGTTATACCCAACGTATAATATCAAAAATGTGTACATGTCCAGTATGGCAGTCTTCAGCTTTGGTAATTTAATCATGAACTTGCAATTCATATGATATATTTTTGTGTGAACAATCTGTTTCCATTAGAATAATAATTTTTATAAGTTCACGTCTTGCCTATTCCGGTCAATTTCTACTCACATTCGATATTCGAATTTCGATATTCTAGAAATCTAGATCGATCAGTAAATCGATTCGGATCGATTTTAGAAATTCGATTCGACACGAATCGGAATAGTCGATATTCAATTAATTTGATATTGAAACAATGTTCGATATCGATTGAAAAAATTGTAAATAACTTGGATAAGAAATATTCAGAAGTAACAACAAACTTGAAATGATAAAATAATTGTACTTTGAATAATATTGTTAGTCGGACTCAGTCCAGGGGCCTGGTAGAGAAAAGTGATCGATCGTTCTCCATGTTTACTTATAACTATACACATTATGGTCAAGACTTATCACTTACAAATTTTAATACTAATTTATTTAATTCGATTCGATATCGATTGAGAAATTTAGGTTTCGATATTGCTCTGCAATTTCATGTCGAACGGCAACCCTACTAAATAGTCAATCCCACGACCACCTTTAGTATTTCATTACAGTAAGTTTTTCAATTCTCCGACTGGCCATTTCTGATTAGTTAGATTTAAATTAAGATTATTATATTATATTTATATTAATCATGATTTATATTTAGAGTTTACCAGTATTGACATATTGGATAACCTACAACATAAGTAGGAGTGGCTATATATAAGGAGTTGATTAGGTTGACCCCTCGACCTCTCTCGCTCTCTCCTGGATACGAGTTTATATGTATAATAATGTAGGTCTCCCATCAAAGACAATAATTAAAATAGACGATGCGGGACAAATCAATAATACTGTCCCCCATAGCATAGATGACAATTACCCATGTAGGTCTACCACAATAGGAGGACGCTACACTTACTTAGCAGTTAGCACATTGACACTTGAATAAAAATTGAGAATATAGTTAAAGGTGAACAATTGACGACTAGTGATTGACCCGCCCATAAATGTCACAAAACAGAACATCCAATAAATGGGCTTTGTTATGTGGGAAATTTCACATTTACCTATCAGAGTATCTCTAAATTTCCACATGAAGTATAGATCCAGGTGGCTTTGGCGATTAGCCACGCCTATCACTAGTGGTCAATTGTAACAAAAGAAGAAGGTCGTCAACCAATAAAATAATTGTCTAAAACTTGAGTATAGTAACATAATATCGCAGCGATTTTCAGGGATTAAGGATTATTGAAAGATGCAAAAGTTGAAAGATGTTGAATGGTTGAAAAGACTGAAGACTGACAGATTGAAAAATCTTATCGTGAACCTCATCATGAGAAACCATTTTATTCATTCGATTTTCAATAATTTCTTCCTGTTTTATAACAAAAATTAAAAATTATATAACAAAATATAATTGATAAGGAAGTTAAAATCAATGTATCTGAAAATAATAATAACAGAATAGGAAACAATTAATATATAAATATATAAATAATATGTATACAAACTTCTAAATTCTGAACCTGGCACCTCCACTGATTTATTCTAAACCTGGCACCTCCACCGATTTATTTGTTTATAACTTTATGGTATGAACGTGTTTGCAGTTGCCTTATCAATTTTCTATTATTACGAATTTTGAATTCAAAATATTTGAAAATATTGTTCGAGAAACTGAAAACTAAACTGAAACTATATCGTGACAAATTATTAGTGTTTTTTAGTTTTGTTAACGTCATCAAAGTGAATAAAAATACGAATATATATATATATATATATATATATATATATATATATATACATACATATATATATATATATATATATATATATATATATATATATATATATATATATATATATATATATATATATATACATATATATGTATACTGAATTAATCAGAAAAAAGCTGTGTGCTACATTTTATTGACTTTCATTATAGAATCAATTACATTGTCCTGAAGGAACAAGCAGAAGACATTTGCCTATGCGTGAATTAATCATTTATTCATTGGGCCTGAATGAGTATGCTGATAATGTGTCTCACTTCCATAATGATTCTTCAAAGAAAAACAAATACATGATACTAACGATAACGATACACATAACGATTAAATTGTATGAAAATGATTATAAAAACTACTGAAAAATCCTGATGGAGTATCAAATATCAAAACGCATGATTTTCAATGAAAATATATTTCACACAAATATTCCGCTATTTAATCCGAATACGTCAAGACCAAGAAACAGCTGTTGTTACAAATGATGAATCAAATCCATTGTTTACTAAATTTCAATCACCAGAAATGGTTTCTTCAAATGAGGTGTTTTTATATTTTACGAACAAAACTTCATTTCAACATTTGGGGAAAAATGAATTAAATCCAATATGATATAAGAAATATATTGTAATGATATCTCAAGAACTTTAACAAACCCTCAACCACGCTAATTAATTCAGTTCAATGAATTGCAATATACTTTCTCAAATTAACACTTATTCATCCTATTGACCAACTCACTCCTATTGTCACTTGGCAATTTCCCTATTTCCCTCGTAAATCAGGATGTAAAAAAACAACCAAATTGATTCCATGAATAATTAAAATTATATCACACCGAAACGTCAAAGTTTATTTTGAGAAATAGCTAAATTGACAAATGAATAGTCCTCATTCTTAAGCATTTCTTTTAGCTCTCCTCTTTCACTCAGTTTTTCTGTAAAAACAAACCTATAATAAACCAAGTTCGAGATTATCGATCGATGACGACACGGAAAAACAGGTTCGCATTCTATTTTTTCCCACCGTCCCTTATCCTCAACAAGCTTATCTGTTCCCTAGCTGTTATCTGTACCAGATATATAGCGACATCCACGAACTCCGAGCAATCCTAGTGAAAATAAAGAACACACGCGGTATTTCACTGCCACCTGGAATGGCTTGTGACGATTTTCGTTGCGGACATATCAATACGTGCGTGTAACCACGAAAGAAGAAGGCTCGAACTACCCATACGCTAGTGGTGTGTGATAGGGGGGACGGTCGATCGGAAAAATCCATCTTTCCAGGATGCATGTGTACACACATCATGTATAGTTGTATCTCTGATAGGAGACTGTATTCTACCAACGTGATGACCACATATGTCAACGTTATTTCTGTAGCTGCAGTATTTCTAGAGTATTTTAATTTTTTGTCACGAGATTTACGATAAGATACGCAACTCCATCTTTCAAAAGCGATACAGTCCTTGAAATTGCAGCGAGATTATAACGAAATTTACACAATGATTAGGTTGGTGGTCGACGTACATTTTTCTTGGATACAAGTATATCGATAGACCCTATAGTGCTTATGATGTCGACATTGCAATCGATATCATTTTATAGATTCGTTATAAACGTTATTAACGATTAACCGAGGCGGCAAGATGTCGTTAAACCACGTGTCTCGATAATGACACGTTTTTTTATGTATTCTTTTATTCATTTCAATAAAATGTTCTAGGTAATGTCAAATGAGTAATGATGGGAAGAACGTATGTATTGTGGGAGACGCAGTCCACAAATACGCATTTTAGTATCTAATTGAAAAGCTTAGTTTAGTTGATATTGAGAGTTGAGTATTGGTTGATTTCTGATTGTTACCAAGCTCACATGAACAACCACACGTGAACACTTACTGCCATCTATACTCTATTCAACTCTGTGCTTAAACTGGAAATTTTTTCACTGAGACGAGTGGACGAGTGGCTAGCCTACTAAACCGACATTCAGGAGACCGGGATTCCATTTCCGCCATGGTCGACCAACCTGAGACAGGGGTTTTTCGTGGTTTCCCTCTGTCATTAAGGTCTATCCTGAAAATCTCCTTCCCACTATCCAAACACACCTAATAAAATAACCTATCATCCCATATATCATTCACCGACGCCAATAGATTGTAGTCATCAGTACAGTGTGTCGTTGAACCCAATATGGATTTAAAAAAAATTAAACTGAAAGTTTAACTGTCTTCTTCAAAACAACAGCATGGCATAGAGAATTAATAGAGCTTTAGAAAAACAGGTGAAACTTCCAGTCGAAACACGATTGGAGTATGAATATTTTTGCACTTTCAACGGGTCTAAAGATTTTCACATAGAAATAATTGTACATTAGTTACATGGCATGTTCAGTCAGTTGCAATGTTTGGATGGACGATTGTCTCTCTCTCTCTCTCTCTCTCTCTCTCTCTCTCTCTCTCTCTCTCTATATATATATATATATATATATATATATATATATATATATATATATATATATATATAATATATAATATTATATATATATATATATATATATATATATATATATATATATATATATATATATATATATATATATATATATATATACAGATCGACTAATCGACTCCCACGCACTCCAATGCGGAAAATGCCTGATCAATTGATAGAAAAATAACAACACTATTTATTCATATCATAATTATGTTTTCTCTCATTTTCTTACCATTATTCCCTGAATGGTGTTAATTTTCAGGAAGAAGACCTAGAAGTAACTCTAACTGAAAAGAGAAATTCCAAGTATATTGGTTTTTTGTATGACTGCGCACGCATGGTGACAAAAAAGGAGATGAACAATGCGAATTTTCGATTTTCCTATAAACACGCAGTGAAGAATGAACTCTCCGTTCAACTCATTCAATGGGTTTGAGGAATTAGCGATTTCTTCAACTGACTCAAGTTTTGTGGAGCAATTGTTTTTGTAACGGTTTCTTCAAAGAACGATATACGTAGGTCGATTAGCGAAGTGGTTTTATCAGTGACCAACGCAAGGATATATAATATATATATATATACTGATTGTGCTTGAAAAGTTTAACTATATATAATGATAATAGTGATATAATGAGTGGATTATAATGTAACGATGAAGTGATGATTATGTGAATGAACGTTTACAAAAACCCATGCCTATAGCAACTGATACGAGTGGACCAGTGGCTAGCACGCTGAATCGTCATTCAAGAGATCGGGGTTCGGTCATTGTTGACCGTTCAGGTGAATTCTGGGATGGCTCAGTGACTAAACAGACTACGACCGTCATCTTATATCATCATTCCAACTGACTAAAGATGTATGTTGACTATCCAGACACATGAACTATACATAAAATAATAATTCCCACCCAAGCCCATTAGATTTCATATCTGTAAACAGTGCATCAACTCTCTGAACTGAAAGGACGGTGAGAATTTATTTTATAGCCATTAAATTTTCAAAATGTATCCTACAGTTCCTTTTCAGTTTCAATTTGATTTCATCTGTTGAGGTGGTTAATTAATGGACTCTTTTTTATAACGCTTTATAATCCTTTAAATCCTGTAGGCCTATGACACCCGTTCTATTGAAATCCCTCTTTTGTTTTTTCTGTTTACGATGCGGTATAATTGTATCCACTAGAGTAGGGTTTCGATGAACGTAACAAACACTTGAACCACAGATATATTTGTATATATAGTTGCGGTATTTTTAGGTACTTTGATTTTTCAGGATGATATTTATACAATTTTATATAACTAAATCTTATCCGGGAGAAATGTTTGGATTATTTATGATGAATTATACTTATAAGTACACCACCTTCATCTCATGTGGGTACAAGTATATGCACTGACAGTAGCTGAAAGGTCGTTGAGTTTTAGTAGGTCATAATATACGATTCACTAGACGTCGTCGCACTAAAAGTGTGTGCCTGCGTTTAACGGCCCGCCCATCGAGAACCGTCACCACACATAAAACCTCTACCGGTATATATATACATAGGAGAGGGTCGTCAAGCGGAAACATTACCAGCTATTTATTAGGGGTGATAATCTCAGGGGGGGGGGGGGATGCTTTCAATTATATGATAATCTGTCCGAATGAAATGGTATTGGTCAATGCGTTAACCAATTCAAAAAAAATGTCATTCATCTCAGATTTCTTAAATCCAAAAAATTAGGTTATCGATATAATAAAACTTGAAATCTATAAAGAAATGGAAAAAAATGTTTAGACGCCAAAGCGTTGTTTAATTATATAAGACATATAATAAATGGCTTCAAAAGTTTTTTCATGATTATTTTTTTAATTATATATTACAAAGCTTTCACAGAATATATTGAATTTCCACGAAAATCATGGGATTATTGATTTCTCTCATGTAGAGACTACAGAAACAAAAAAATGATACACATGCATTTGATATGATGTAAGTAATTATCAGCTCACAAATAGCTTGAAAGTATTATATCGATTTTAAAGGGATTCGAGCCCGGGACCTTCTGCTTGCCGGGCAGGTGCTCTGCCCTGCACCTGCCTGCACCAAAGAGCACCTGCCCGGCAAGCAGAAGGTCCCGGGCTCGAATCCCGGTCGAGGCGTATCTTTTTCGACATAACTATAATATCCCAAATATATATATATATATTATATATATATATATATATTATATATATATATATATATATATATATATATATATATAATATATTATATATATATATATATATATATATATATATATATATACATATATAATATATTATATATATATATATATATATATATATATATATATATATATATATATACATATATATATATATATATATATATATATATATATATATATATATATATATATATATATATATATATGGTATATGATATATATGATTAATTGATGTCAGTGATTACTGAATGATGGCTATTTTTATCAGATTAAAATGAAATGTAATTTATTAGATGTTTGGGACAGTGGAAAGGAAGGTAACGATCACAGTAAATTTAAAAACTGGAGGAAACTAAACTCAGCATCTTTAATTATACTGTTCAGTGTTTTAGAGAGCCATCTCAACAAATTATGAGACAAATCATTATGAGACAATATATTAAATTTGAAAACATTTTGTTATTAATTTTCTTTAATATATTTGGTTCAACGATGCACTATAATAATAACTGGGATCTATCGGCGTCGGATGAATGATTGATGAGATAATGGAATGATGAGATGAAGGTTTCTTAAGTACAGGGAAGGATAGTGGTAAGGAAGCGATCGTGGCCTATATTATGGGAACCATCCCAGCATTAGCCTAGACTACAGAGGGCGACCACGAAAAAATCCTGTAAAGATGGACGGTGGCGGAGATCGAACCAGGTCCGATATGCCCCCTCACCTCCCGGACTACATGAAGCGAGCGCATTAACTACTGCGCTGCATGTGCTGGTTTTGTTATTCATATCCTTTTATGCTTGTAGTCAAATTTCATTGCAATAAATTAAATAACAAATGACACTTCTGAAATGAGGTCACTCACTGTACAGTATTATTGAGTTGAATATACAGGTCTATACCAGCGCTTAAATAATATTTCTAAAAAAACGTACAAAAAAAAAACATTTTATTACTAAAACGAGACGAATTTCCATAAATTTATACGGCTTTAAAGTTTTTAAGGAAGGTTACTGTGTGTCACTTTTAAATTAACCCCGAACCCAACTAAATCCCTTATTTATGGGTTTTCCCCAGCACGTTTCTATATTCTCGGAACGCGCATACGTTTCGTGTCTATACGAACGTCAGTGTACCATTGTGATAATCTTGTCTTGTTTTTCTTTCTCTTGAAACTGCATATTATCTGTCCTACTCACGCCGATGCAGGCCTACGCCCCCATTTAACCAGGGCTTAAGCAAAGCCGGTACATAATTCCCCTACGAGGTATGGTAAAATTATTCGGAGTACCATGACGAGAAAAAAGTGATATAATGATAAGATCAGAGAGAGAGAGAGAGTTAAGAGTTAAGAGTTGGAGTTGGATGAAAGCAAGATTTATAATTTACTCAAACATGAATTATTTACGATTAGTAAAAGAACGTAGATTATGAAACTGTGTTCGTCATAACAATAGAAAATTATGTCCGACATGAAAATAATTCCCTATCCATTGAACTTCATAATGGAGCTGGAATATCACGCGAATTCTCCGATATAAGACTATCAAATGGAACAACTAAAACCATTGCAGTTTAGTTTTATTTTATTGTTTTAAATTTCTCTGATATGAAAAGTTTGTGTAATTTCCGGCCAATTTCTCAAACACTTTGATGGAAGTGACATTTTCTGTTCTACATACAGGCGAACATAAGAGGAAATGTAATGGACTCTGAGTCTATATAAGTGGATAACCAAACTTCTTATTCCCACTAGGACTGAGAGATGCTTAGTTGACACTTTGTATTTTACAAAATAAAAGTTTTTAAAAGTTTGAAGAGACTTAAAATTAGATAAAAATGAATTGATGTACAAATAAATGTGAGTTTAATTAATCCAGTACTTCAATAACAATTGTTAGGATAACATTAATTCAATATAGAGAGAGTAGTTTATTGAAAACACTGCCGCCAAAACGGTTGCCACACGGACACAGTAGACTATAACAAAATTAACAAAATTTATAAAAACAATGCATTATTTTTTTTAAATAAGAGAATTAAATGTAAAAAAATATAATAGAAGAATTATTTTAAAAAACTTTTCCGTAATACAAAAATTGAGTATCAAGAGTAATATAAAAAAATGTATTTTAGAAAAAAAATGGAATGGTATAGGTAGATAATAAAGGTGAGTTGGTGAAACAAAAGAACAAACGCGAATATAAATGAGACTAAAGTAAGAATAGAAAATTAAATGAGATGTTGACCATATAAATGATTTCTTAAAATGGCAATTGATCCTCTCAAAGCCATTATTCTAATTTTGTTCTCAATTAAATAACATTGTTCATGTTTGTACCAATCATAATTCTTTCTTTTATTTCGTGATCGATTAGATAGATATTCTGGGAAAAAATAATGAATCTTTGCTGTTAATTAAAATTCAAACTATTAATATGATTTCAATACGTAGCAATATAATTTAATTTTTTCAAATAGAATTGTGTGTCCAAATTAGTACAGCTTTGAACCAGAACCAAAATTGAACCAGCTTTCAGCTATTTGTGTTGAATTTTTTATGTAAATTAAATGATCCGCGATTCTGAGATATCGAACTATTTTTTACTTCACTCCAGACAGAGATTAATCTCTAGTCATTTCAGATATATTTATACGTTCATCCATTAACTCGAAAAATATGTCATGTTTTGCTGATTTTTTTTTTAAATGCCTACGCAAGTTTTTCAATTTATCTTCACCGACCTCATTTGAAAAAATGATGTCAAAGTTTACGAAATCATCAGACACAAAAGTTTTTCAGAGACACCGAGAATAGTAACAATTGGTAAATGAATAATTCTCCCCATGAGTATTGAAATCAAAGAATCCCATAGGAATTGGACGAAGAAACATCGGGGGAAAAAAGAAAAGAAATATCCATAAGAGGATAGAATGTTCCTTATTCCTAACACAATTCATTGAATTATTTATTACACCAGATCCTATTAGTTTGCTATATTTAGTATTTACTTAATTCACTTGTTTGGTGACGGTTGACCGTTTCGAAGTCTTGAAACAACTGAGAGTTGCAGATGCTAAATGGTCTTATCAATAATTAGGCCTATATCAAGATTTCTATGTTGATAAAAAAAAAATCTTTGTTAATTGTGTAACATTATAATTATTATTCTATTTAAAGTGATAAGATTGGCCGAACGATTCTACCCTGTCATTCTTAACCTTAACTGGGAAACAATGTTTTTATTTATTTATTTATTCATTCTGACTGTAAATCTATTACATGAATGAGTCACGTCAATGTTGCTACAAAAACACGATACACATATTCAAATATATATATATAAAAAAGTCTCAGATATACCCTACATGCAATTAGAAGATAAATAATAGAATCGAATGTACAATAGTGAAAAGTTGGTACATTCAGTCAATACACACACACACATTCATTCATTTATATTCATTTCATTTTATTCTGCATATTACAATAGCTGATACATAATAATATATAAGTAAGGATAACGGAACTAACAGAAGCCCGCGTAAGAACACGAGTCTTGAGTGCGGGCTGTCAAAAGAAAAACATTTCTCAAAATCTCTCAAAAGAGAAACACACACCACAATATATCAACAAATCGGCTTATAGGAGATAAAGATAATAAATACGGTATACACAATATATGTATGTACTTGGAATTTCTTTTTCTGTAAAGCATGATCCTCTAAACATTGATTCACAGAATAATAATATCTTGTCATTGAGGAGATTATTCATTTCGTCTTTAAAGGTATTGCCACTGTTAATTCTCAAATTTTTCAATTTGTTTAGATGAATATTATGTAGTTTACATTCGAATAAGTTGAACTCAGCTTGAACAAGCAGTGAGAATGTGTCAAGCTGTGCTGTTTGCATATAAAACAGAACAATATTTGTCGTTGGATGGGCACTCCTGGCAGATAGTGTTAATTAACAGATAAGGAAACAATCAATCGATATCACCGTAGGTATAACAACCTTTCCATCTTAACGCTGAGGGGTAGCAAACTGTCGGGTATGGGTTCGAGTCCCGTGTAAGGCATAGGTTTGGAATTGTGTTAACATCATTCAAATATCACGTACCCAACTCATTCGAACCCCCAAATAACCTGGACATATTGGTGGAATATAATCTTCATCTAAAATATGGCCATACTTCCATAGATATTGTGAAATTCATCTTTATGGCATGCTCAATTTTAATAGAAGCGTGGATTTGTTTTTTTTTGCTACAGGTATAAATTTCGTTAAAAAATTCATAAACTGTCGACAAAATTTCTGATGACAAAAATGAATCTGCATTATTATTACCTGATGGATGAAATATGTGAAAATAATACAAATGAAATCAATATAAATTATATAATTAGTCATCTGTTCTTTTTTAGATACTTGTGAATATTATTTAATAACTTATATATGCATGGCCATTACTATGACTTCAATCACAATGGAATAGTGGTGGTATTTGTACTTATTAGAGATTATTATATATGAATTATTTTTGTCTATTCCAACATTATTGTTGATTTGGTTTTACCTTCAAGAATATTCATATACTTTTATCCCCCAAGATTACCCAAAAATGTAGGCCTAACTGCATGGTTTTTGAATTATTACGTCTTTCACTGAAACCCCTCTTAATAGTTCCATCAAGACAATATCTACAGATATGCACAATTTGTATGAGAGAACAGCTTTAGTAAAAGGTGATTAAAATTAAACCATCTTTTCATTTTCTGTGTTCATTTTTAAATATTCTCTAGGTAACTCTACTACACGTTCATCACGTTTAGTAAATCTATATTATAAAACAATTCCACACCATAGAAACATGAACTAGATTGCATTGTAGATTAAAAGTTTTCAACTAATTCTCGAAGGAAAACTGGAAATATAATGTTCATCCCTCCCTCGACCATTCGAATTGTTTTCGCTTATTTCTTGTTGAAATGTATGCGAATTTCAGTTTTCCGTTTCCAAGGGCTGCATGCACTGTACGACTATATTAAAAGTAACTCGTCCGTGAAAATAGCATCCCAAGAGACACTTTAGAATCCACGCGTTCCCCTTACACGCGACCAAGTCTATGAAGCATACAAACTGTGTATCTATATTTCACCTCTATTTGCCACGTGTTGAAAAAGATCGGAAAAATCATCATATATAAGTTGTTTAAATTGTTTGTATTCATTTACATTGGTTTAACGACGCGCTCTACTGATGACTACGGTCGACTGGCGTCGGTGATATATGAGATGATGAGATGAAAGATTATTTTATTTGTATTTTTTGTATAGTGGCCAGGAGATAGCCGTAGCCTGTTGTCAATAAACCATCCCAGTATTGACCTGAAAGATGGATGGTAACCACGAAAAAACCCTGTCAAGATGGTCGACCATGGCAGGAATCGAACCCCGGAAGAGATCTCGAGAGATATGTGTTTTGATGAAAATTTATAGGAATCTACACAAATTGATTCAAATCGCATCCACTCTACAAATTTTTAAGAAAACCTATCAAAAAAGTCGTCATTGCTGTGCTCACAACATCTCGAAAAAAAGAATTCTGATACAAATATTTTCCAATTTTTTCGTCATATTATTCTTGTGAGTAGGCTCTATAATTACAAAATCGAAAAAATCAATTTCTCAAAATCTACCTCGCAGATAATGCATACAAATTCAAGTTGGAAGAAAAGTAATAATGCCTGGGAAAAGTTTTATGCAGATCGATTTTGTCATGTGACCTATGGAATTGACCACTAGTGATAGGCGTGGCTAATCGCCAGGCCACCTTCATCTATACCTCATGTGGGAATTTAGAGATACTCTGATACCGGTAGGTAAATGTCAAATTTCCCACAAAACAAAGCCCATTTGATTGGATGTTTTGTTTTGTGACGTTTGTGGGCGGGTCAATCACTATAATCGTCAATTGCTTACAAAAAACAAAAAACTAACAAGATAAACAGCTGATTTGCACCGAATGGATGTTTACGCTAGCTATCGCTCATCAAACAATATTAATTTCTCTTCTACATTTTTGAAAAGAACTAACGATAATAACTTTGCGTTTCCTGTTTCACAGAAAATATATGATATCACGTAACAATTTTATATTTATTAAATATTTTCAAACATCGAGTCATAGTCAGCGAGAAGCCTCAAAGTCCCCGGTCAAAGCTTTACCAACTGATTTAAGGTACAGGTATCAACATAATTTCCAGAGGTTTGTTTTTATCTAGAATCTCTGCCCAATTATTGGGTTGCCTAGCGACACAGAATGATATAAAAGTTAATTAATTTATATGCTAGAATAAAATAAGAAGAAAATGCAAAGTGGATATTGGGAATCAATGTCAGACAAAGCTAAAATTATACGAGAGTGAATATTAAAGGAACGTTAGCCTTTAATAAGTAATTTAAAAGTTGAAAGTCAAAATAGAAGAAGTTAAAGTTGCATCAAAAGTGAAAGTAAAAGTGAAAGTTATAGTTGGAAGATTAAAATTAGGCTTGATTCATAGTAAGTCATTGTTGCAAGGTTATTTCCGTCACGGAAAGTCACGTGTTATATCAAAAACTTCACGGAACGTTTCTGACTGGTTCACGGGACACTGGGACGGGAAAATCCGTGCAACTTCGCCATTTTTAAATACATTTTTATTATTAGCATTAAAACTCTGACACTGAATCATTGCTCCCCAATTAAGTCTGAGG
>OZ023337.1:21242526-21247526 GCA_964007535.1 Brachyptera risi
ACAACGTAATTGCACGCGAGAGGAAGAAGTTTTCAATATGATTCATATCCTGTCACCAATTCCAACGATGTTATAGAGTACGCAGAGATACCCAAACCGTATAGCTAATGCATTACAACGAAGGGTACACTGAATAATTGATCATTTATAACAATTATCACCGAGTAACATATCTTGCACCAACGTAATTTACAAACCTATAAATTCACTTTCAATTCCTTTAAATTTCAAACATTTCCTTGCGGGGCGAAATGGGAGCCTTTCCCATCCATTATCAGCTCGTTATTGGCCTATTACGGGTGTAGCGATTATGCAGACCAATTATTTGCATCAGCCTGTTAGTGTTTTAGTATTTGAACGTAAATGTAAATACATAATTATGTTTTCAATCCACATTTGTGTTCATTATTTCACTAATAAAAGTGCGCATATTGGGATAACAATGCAAAAATGAAATAACTAGGTTAAGATTATAAATCTTATCTTTCACCTAATCATTTATATTTTCATAAATATATAGCTTTACTATAGGAAATGTATTTTCACATTTTTCGAACGCCTATACGGTTACCAGCTTTTTTATTGGCTTTTTTCTAATAACAATTGACAAACAATCAGTACCATAGCCATGTAGAGCAAACTGGTGGCGCGAACGTAAACATAGATTGCAATTGGTTAATACCAGTTGGTGAACATTGTTGTCTCTCTCTCTCTCTCTATCTCTCTCTCTCTCAACAATGAGTGACGTCACTTGAGAGAAGCCAAATGAACAAATCACATGAATTGTATTTGCTGCTTAACGACCCCATCAACAGCTAGGTTATTTGTGGCTACGAATGAGCGGGTGATAACGAAACGATGAAGTGATGAAGGTGAAAGAACGTTCACAAAATCCCATGCTTTATGCGGGACTCGAACCCACGCCCGACGTGACTTAAGTTTCTAGCTCGGTGCGCCTTAGCTGACTGAGTAACGGGGACATCCCAAAATCACATAAAACGTAACTATAAAGTAATTCACTATTTTATCAAAATTTGCCCTATCGTTAGAGTTCTAAACATAACGAACGTTTGGAAAATTTGAATTTCACAGCTTTGTAAACACTATATTTACTATGATTATATTGTTATAGAAATATATGTTTTAAAGTCTATTGTCCTGGTTGGTAGACTACAAAATTGAGTATAAATAAACAGGCTATATATGTATGTGTGAAATAATATCATTTTTTTCATTTTTCCAAGTTTAAAGAGAAAAAAATACGAAACAGCAAAGATTATTATCTTTTGAATATTTCATGCCATAACATCTTAGAATCTATACGGGAAATATGTTTTTGATTAGTTTTTCGACTTTTTTCAAATGAGCGTAGCGATGATTCCAATTCAGATACTGGCAAAAATCGGGCTGGTATTTGTTTTTGTTTTGTGTACGCGTGGCATACAGGTCAGACAAAGTAACCAATAATTTCACAACTTTTTCTGGACATTGGTGATTGGTGTTCATATACCAGAATGGACTGGGATTGTTTTTGTGTGAAATGAACCAAATAGGTTCAGCACTTTTGGGAAAAAATCTCCATCAGACTACCATTGCGTGAAATTTCAAAATTTCCAGTTTTATTCTACTTGAATGACGTTTTTACAAAATATCATTATGGTTTAATTCATTCCTATCAATTTTAAAGAAACCCGGTTCTGTCGATTCTAAGAAAATATATTGTATTATATTGTGAAAATAATAAAATTAAGAGTTTCGCTTCCAAGTTTTTTTATGGAATAATCAACAAGTTTGATATATCTGTATCAACTTGCATCCACAAAAGAAGAAGGACGTTTCCCAACGTAACAAACACAAATATTACCGATATATTTGTGTACAATTGTTTGAATGTTTTGGGTATTATGACTTTTCAACACAAGGTTTACCATAAAAACGCAACTGCATCTTTCAAAATTGTTGAATCCTTGAATAGGCAGGAGATAACATTTAATTACCAAAGTTTAACAATTATTTTGTTGGTGGACGACCTTCTTCTTTCGTGAATGTAAGTATATAGTGACTGGCGTTGATAGTTTGAAAAACAAAGTGTTTATATAGCTTTCGAGTACATTTTATAAAAATATCTCGCTGATCTTACAGTGCATATACTACGTTTTCCTAGTTTGCAGAACTGTACAATTAGGTGGAGGCGAAATTTAAAAAAATACGTCATCATTTATTTTTCTGAGATTATTATCCCAGTGCAAGCGAGCAGACAGTAGAGTATTTATAATAAATTTAATGTGTGTGTGATATACAACAGCACTTTCCTACTTGATTGAAAATAAATACAAATAATGATTTATTTCCGTACTCAACGTTTACAAAAATAATAAAAATGATCGAGTAATTCTCATTTTTTGTTGCTGTTTAAGTTTTGCATAATATGCTTGTTTGACTGTTTGACAAATTTCAATGTATTTGAATAAGTCTTAATTAATACTAGGGATGATATTTTACAGTTGAACAAATTCTATCATGGCTCACTAAACTAAATTCTCAGTTTGTTTCCGCAAAAAGTGTGAGAAATAGTTGGACTGAATTGTAATTTTCCTCGTTTGCAACTTGAAATACTTTCTAGAAATTATTTCCACCGCACGAGATTCTGTCGTTCTTATAGTACGATATAGGCAATGTTTTAGTGATAATTACGCGCTTGCTTCATGTAGCCGGAATGTGAATGTGAATATAAGTTCGATCCCTGCCACCGTCCATCTTTACATGGGATTTTCGTGGTTACACTCTGTAGGCCCTCTAGGCTAATGCTGGGTTGTTTCTATACAATATACTGTTTATAAGTCACTACCGCTTCCTTCCCATTACCTAAGAAACCTTCATCTCACCATCCCATCATCTAATTAATCATTCATCCGACGACAAAACATATATATTATCACTACAGTGCATCATTAAACCTAATATAAATAAAAAAATTAAAATTAATTAATTAAATGTGTTTTTTCTTAGCAAATGCTATTAGGCCTACTCTGTAAATAAGTTTGTTGATGGTAATACGTATAATTTTCAATTTTAACATCAAGTGCAATTTTAATTTTGATTACTTGTGATTTATAATGTAATGCACTCTAAATTATAACTAATTATATTACAACACATTTTTTACATATTTGGTATTTATATTAATATAATATGACTTCACAATTCTGTGATACTCTGTTTTTGATCCTACAGAAATGAAACAATTTTAATTCGAATTTTTGAATAAATTAAATATATCCATGAGACAAGTGAATTTTCAAGTGAAATCTTACCTCTGTTGATTCTGCGGTTATTCGCTTCAGCGTTGAGCAGACAGATCAGCACAATGCTGACAAGTGCAGCGCCGGTAAAGAGGAGTACTATTTGACCCGGAGAATAGTTCATCGCGTCTTACTTCATTACTACAACAATAATAATACAAACAGAGAATTGATTAATTGCAATAAAATATATATTTCGAATGGAATTTAGGTCCCGTTTTACAAATAATAAATGTGTTGATTAAGCGATAATTTGTGGATTAACTTGTTATTACACCCTTGGTTACCGATGGTATTTTTGTACCCCAATTATTAATTAGCTTAATCATCACATTTTTACTATTGGTCATATGGGGTCTTAAGTAAACAAGTACACTATAAGGTCACATAAAATCGTTCTACCCTGAATTTAAATTTAAGTAAAAATATAATGTACATTTTACCTCTAATTTTTACATAGACTGTACGCGGAGGTCACATATAGTGGTCGATCAAGCCACATTAAAATGTATTCTGAACAATTACACTGACGTTGTACCCACTAAAACTAGCAGAAAATGTGCATATATACGCACTCCCACGTATGCGTCTATAATGAAGTCAATCGTATATTTGAGTAGTTTTTATTCAACATTGAATTTCGGAAAACTGTTTACATTACATGTAGGCCTATATATGTATATATTTTTTGTGACAAAACCGCCGCGAAGTAAACGATCTTATTAATGCATGCTTTGCTTAATTGGGAAACTACGATTAAGTACTTATCAAGTTTTCGACGTTTTTTTTCTACATATGACTAATGAGTCTATCTATACACATTGTGCAACACTGTCTGCTAGTTTTGGTGATATATAATATGTCAGTTTATTTTCTTCAGGATGTATTTTCGATTCCATCTTCAATGACCGAAAATGTGACTATTTTACGTATTTAGGCCCAGACTCAATAGATGACTACATAAAAGACGATATACAAAATTATGAACCCTCTTCAATGGAAAATACATTGAAAAATTAACAATCATTTTGACAGCAATTAAAGTACATTCACGTAAAATGTACATTATCATTCTCATTAACTATCTGCACATCCCATCATCATTCAGGGTAGGCTGAGGCGGGGGGGTCAGGGGGGTCGGCTGACCCCGAATAATCATGTGCCAACTGTAGCAAAAAGGCCCTACAACAAATGTGACATCTTTATCAAAATTGACCCAGCTTAATAATGTTAGAGCTCCGCCACCTATGCCATCATTCATAAAGAAAAAAAAATGATTTCCGAAACATAATTAAAACTTTCAATGGTAGTGGAAGAGGAGGAGGAAGAGCAGAATCAGGCAGAGGAGACGTGAGAAAAAGAGGACTTGGGACTGGCAAAATCAAGTCGACATGTGAAGTGTAACTTACCTAACTTTGTTAGAAAAAGTAGGCCTAGTTAGAAATGAGAAGAAAAAAATGATAATATTTCAGGTCAAGATTCATAATGCCGGGGTTTTTGGTGAAGACAAGTTTGCATTTTTGAACATTTTTAACAATTCTAACTACGAAAACGTGGACGAAAACTTTTTAAAAATCGTAGTATATTAAGAGAATCAAAGGCGACTTTTGAAATGGGAACGTGGGCATGCTATCCCTTATGGCAAGTCTTACAGACTCATGTAGATTGCTAAGCTTACCTATATACGTGAATATATTT
>OZ023337.1:21252526-21644386 GCA_964007535.1 Brachyptera risi
AAATTGCCTTTAGGACCTTCTAAGCTCCATTTCAGGGTTTGCCTCAGGAGGTGAGAGTGCCTCAGGTGAGCCTTAGGCCTACTGGACCTTAGTTGTAAGCTGTAAAACAAAAATCATGCCTGGTAGGCCTACCATTTGTGCTGCTTGACAATTAGGCCTAGGCCTATACAAAGTAATCGCTCGAATTAATATTAGCCAAGTGGTTCAATACCCTGAATTTGAATGTGTCGTAACAGTAAATAATCATGGTAAACGTCTTTAGATGCCATCCCAATCTTGTGGGAGTGATATTTACTTGTTTATCTTGATTTCCTCTTCCATGAAATGGCTGCGTAGGCCCAGGCCTAGCCTATTTGGCGCATTTCATTCATTTTATTTTTTCTTGTATTTCTCTTGGTTTCTCATTGGTTCCAGCCATATTTGTTTAGAAGGGTGTGTGTTGTACCATATAGTTGTCAACACCGCTCTACAAAATAGAAATACTATCTAAAAAAAACAGTCTACGTCGAAATCTCAAAGCCCGTACTTATCTCAAAAGTGAATGTGAACTAATAAAATACTCAAAATGCGTATGACACCTCCATGATATCTGTTCACCAAACTCTACTACGAAACGACAATTTCTCGAAGAAAAATTCACAACATTGGCCGTGTTCGACTTTCTTCATCTTTTTGCCAATGGGTTGATCAGCAGTCCCTACTTTTTCTTTCTTGTTGAATTATCCATATTAAAATAGATTTTTGTTATCGATTAGTAAATTAGATTTTATTAAAAGAAACATGGAAAAATCAAGTCGAAGTCTATCGAGTACAGTATCAAAGTCAAGTACTGGTAGACCTATGACCTGGGTTCGAGTCCCATACTAGGCATGGGTTTTTGTAAAAACTTTTCATCAATATCCTGAATAACATAGCTGTGGGTGTGGTCATCAGGCAAACAAAATCAACAATTAATATTATTTATATATGTAAAAAATTCAACTCTAAATTATGTGCAGTGATGAACAGTGATAAATCTTTGTAATGAACGTGGTCTATTTTTATTTTAAAAAATGTTGTCTATGTTGCGACTTGAGACTGAGGCACTCTTGGTCCATTGGCCATAGCCCATAGTACACTGTATATTATACTGAGTCGTCTGGCCGTTGGTTGATACACTGAACCGTCATTCAAGAGACGGGGGTTCGATTCCCGCCATTGGTCGACTATGCTGACAGGTGTTTTTCGTGGTTTCCCTCTTTCGTTCAGGTCAATACTGGGATGGTTCCTTAACAACAGGCCAGGACAGACTCCTTCCCAGTATCCAAAAACACGTAATAAAATAACCTTTCATCTCAACATCCCACCATCTCATGTATCATTCACTGGCGCCAGTAGATCATAGTCACCAGTAGAGTGTGTCGTTGAACTTGGTACCGGTATAAATATAAATAAATACCTTGTAGGCCTATAAGACTAATTATTAGCCTACTTACTCAGGACTTGAATCTTCAATTAGGGGGGGGGGGGGGGGGTAACAATTTCCCATATTTCCTATTGTTGCATGATAATGATCCTATATTGTGATGCAGTTGGCAGATTTGCGAAAGACCTTTTGAAAAATCGTTTCTTTTTTCATCTTATTTTTCATCAACAGGGGAGAACAACCGCTTTCAAGTGAAGTTCTCTGACCCAAAAGTGTGCAAGAGCTTTCTTCTGGCATGCTGTCCACATGAGATTCTATCCTCAACGGTAAGCTGTCGTTGTAGCCTGCTAATTACTTAGCAAGATTAATCAATTGTACTGGTAGGCCTATTTTATAGTGCACTGTGTTATAAGGGGATAGCATATACTGTACTGACTGGAATAACACATTCTAATGGCAGTTAGATAGGCCCCAATAGATGATATTCATTAATAAGGTGTTTAAAATACTTCATTTCTAGATGTATGTGCATATATATCTAAATCATAAGATCATGAAAGATGGAATACAGTTTGGGGTAGTGGGCATAATAGACAGGTCTCTACTACCAGCAAGTGGTACCAGTCTAGTTGGTGCATTAAATTCACTAACTTATTTTGTCCAGTCAGTTCAAAGATGCACAAATAGATCAGCTTACCATTCAGTTATTAGTTACTTATTTCATTTTTAATTGTAACGGTACAATCTTATTGACTTATTGATTGATGTTTTTTAATTGAATTGATGTAGATAAAAAAAACTTGTGTCATTATACCAGTCATTAGAAAAATTAAAATTTATGGTCCTTCTGCCAATATACAGGAACTAGCAAACTAAACTTTGAAAAGTATTACCAGGATCTCCGTTATTATTTTAAAATGTCAATCCATGGCTTATAATGATTAATTATATTTTAATAGCCCGAATTGCCAGATAATTATGTATTTAATTCCCATGGTCAGACCTAGATTATCTCATCAGCTTCACAAAACTCCTTGTCACCAGCAAACCCAACTGAATTAAATTACAGTTTCTGTGGTCATAGCACTTGGCTATTTCTTTAACAGTCTCATAGAAAAACTAAATTTTATGAGAACATTCTAACTTTTCAACACTGACAGTTCTTTCCAGAAGTAAACTACAAAAAGAGACGATAAATAGGGCCTACTGTTTGAATTTGAAAATGTTATACTCTCTGTAAGTACATTATTTAAAATAATATTATTGTTTCTAATTGGTTGATATAAATTAGTCGACGCTTTACCATCACAAATGTAAGGTATGGTACCGTTAACTAAATTTGCCTCGTTGCTGCCAAGTGCTATGCTGCATCGGTATTTGGTAAGTGTTGGGGTCAATACGGCAGCTTCGGAAATATGATCTTTGAAACTGTAAGTGTTCTTCGTTATTATATCTTATGTATGTCATGCAGGATTAAGCGTAGCACACTTGAAATAGTAGGGTAATTTTCAACATTCAAGTAATAATAATAATTTTTGTTTGAATTTGAGTTTTTTCCAGGGCTTATAGTAGTCTCAGTTGAAGTTTCAATACCGGTACCCTAGATAGGCCTAAATTGTGAAATGTTGGGCCGATTTTTTGTCATTTTTTAAATAACTTTTGTAGGCCTTCAGTAATTTTATTAGATTGAAATAAATGTTCCAAGAATGAAATAAGTTATTAAAGGCCTCGGTGGAAAAACAAACGTGATGACTAGTGTATAACGTGTATCCAGCTCCAAGCTAGGTTACAAAGTGTGTGTTTTCTCTCGGTAGCAGGGAATTAACAGTTTATTGCATGAGATTGAGAAAGCAGAAATAGCTCGTTTGAATATTTTACCAATGTATTTCTGTGAGTATTGTGCCATGCTCAACCATTAAACGGGCTTCGAAATGCAGATAGCAATGTGTTTATGTGAGTATTAGGAATAATAACTATGTACATTGGTCTAGAATCGAGTCCCCTTAACAGGTTTAACTGTGAGTATTATAACGTTCGGGCGGCACCAAATGGCACGGGCGGAATCTTGGTGATGTACCCTAAAAAAACATACGTATACATACATTAATATATTACTAATTGATGAGAACGGAAATAATAATCACTGTTTTGAGAATCACGCTATTGTATGTTTCACCCTTTAGGGCTGTAATTGCGGGGGTCGTACCTGCGCGAGATGTTAGCCAGATCGGTTCACTCGAACGTTTGCCTGTCGTGTAAGTCTCTAAACAAAGAACAACAACACTCTCTCTCTCTGTCCTTATGTTACCCCCATATAGGCTGCGATAGGATGTGCCCTAACTCATGTGTGCCCAAACTATGTATTACAGCGGATGGACCTTGGAGAATGCCCCAAGATACATGACTTGGCTTTGCGAGCCGACTTCGAAAAGGCAAGCCACTCCAAAGATTACTTCTACGATTTGGACGTAAGTGTTGCACCTTGTTGTAGATAAAATAGTATCTAGATAGGCAACGCTGTATCACAGAGCCTGTGCTCATTAACAATGACAAAGTTGGCTGATCACAGCACTCCTAGCAGCATTCAGTGCTCTACCTAATGGCATTTTCTTGATGATCACAGCGCTCCTAGCAGGATTACCAGGCATAACACTACCACTGCCTATAGACTGTTCAACCAGGGCTATACCACTCTATCCCATAAGGATATTTATTTACTCAATAACCTTGTGTACCGGTACAAAAATTTGTTATCCTTTGAAATGTTTTGTTCAGTTATGCCTAGGCCCTAAGGTTTTTCATAATATCATGGAAAAGCCCTCCAAATGATGACTGGTATTGAATGTTTTAATTGGATAAAAAAAATGACTCATATTACAATCCCAATCATTCCTTGTTTTTGTTTATTTTTAGTTAATAGGCCTAGTGTTATATAGGACTTATTATAAATGAATATATTTGGGAATTAGAAAGATGCATTTTCTCAAATTTAATAATTACATGCCATTAGAAGAGAATGTTTTAATACTTTATTAACTATTAGTGACATCATTTTATAACCGACTTTAATATCAATTTTATGATACCAGTAATTATTGTAGGCCTATTTCCGTTATCAACTTCCAAGGTTTGTCCAATCATGAGTATTGGTTTAATTTAGTTTTAATTGATGAGCGTAGCGAAGTCTCCATCCCACTCTTATAGGGCTTTGTCTGTGTTTTTTTTTTTTTTTTTTTTTTTTTTTTTTTTTTTTGTAAGCACTCCACAGGTCGCAAGGGTTGACTGATCAACATGAAACTTTTTTTGTACACGCAAACTCATCCAACTTAGAACTGTATAGTTTTTGGGATGAATCGGTTGGACCGATTTTGAGAATCATCATCTCAAAGTTTCTAAAAACCCCATAAGATTTGGCTGGGCGGAAAATGTTGAAAAATAAAATCTCTCCAAATGGGATGAAATTTTCTCTAAATGTGTATACATGGATTCTACACATTATTACGATTTTTTAAGCAATTCTGATCAGTCGTTTTAAAGAAAAAATAAAATGACTGATAATATTCATAAAATATAATATCATAAAAATTGTGACAGAATTAAGTTGTCAAGATTCACTGCTTTCTAGATTCAAGAGTTGACCAACAATGAAGTATTTTTTATATGCGTCAAGGTGTGTAGAACACCAGAGTCAATGAAGTGGCAAGAGTAGAACTACTTTAACGACTTTAATAGCTTATTCAGATATCAAGGTGTGTAGAATACCAGAGTCGATAAAGTAGCAAGGGTAGAACTCCTTCAAGGACTTTTATACCTTATTCAGATATCTCGCTCATCTTACAACGCATATTTCGCGTTTGACTAGTTGTGTATATATACTTGAATTATGTTTTTTGAGTAATTTAATTTCAGAACAAGGTTGAATCTTTTCGTTGTATGCTTTTTCTAGTAACTGTTTCTTTCTTTCTATGTTATCGCATCTTAAATGCGCAAGTGTGAATTTTTTGTTTTTGCACAAGCATTTTTCTCAGTAATTCATCAAGTGCTTACTTCTTTCTTAAATTGATCAGTTTTGCACATGTATCGTTTTCTTTCGTAATTTTAGGTTGCACTTTTTTTCCCCGTTTTTTATCTTATTTTTGTGTGTTTTATAGAGTTATTTTAATTATTTATCGGCACAGTCAAGCCCTTATAAGGCTTTGTGGATTAAGCGATGTGAATTTTGTTAATTGTAATGTTTCTAACTTTTGTTTTCCCAATGAAAAAAAAAGTATTTTTGATTCAGGCGGTATACAATTGTCTAAGTACTTATGATAGCTAGGAATCATTATTCATTTATAAACTCTAGAAGCCTAAATGATGGTGGCTAGCATCTGATCCCCAAGTATTTTTCTGTGCACACACACATACACATTTATCTATCTTATGCCTAGAATTGTTCAAATTTTGGCCACAGTGGGTTGGACCAGTCACTGAGTTTGAAATTCTGAAAAAAAAAACTTCTAACTCAAGGAGGAAAAATGGGAAAATTCACTTTTTAAAAGCTCTTACTAGGCCATTTTTGAACACTAAAATTATAACTTGGATGAGCCCTTATGAAGACAAAATTGAAGATGCTGGTTTTATATGTAATTTCATTTCATTAAATACTCTCACCTTACTTCGTACGTGCTGCGTTTCCTAGATTCATAATAGGGCCTGCCGTACATCAATAAATTACCTTGTTTTTGGTATGTAAACTAGTGATTAATGATTAACTAATGTTGGGAGGTGCGAGTTTTGTCGTTAATGCTAACGTTCACATTGTGTTTAATGTTAGTGACTGACTATGATAATTATTCAACTTTCAACGTTGATATTAGGCATTAGTTTTAACCATTAGTGAAACAAATCAGTAGTCATGAATTCTGAACTACAGGAAGTCATCGCTGCCGCGTCTGGTTTTACTCGCAAGAGAGCGAATAGAATCAGAATAAAAATGACGAATTTGCGTAAAAAAAATAATTCTTATTTAGAGTCTATGTCAGTGTTTTATTTCATAATAATTCATTAGCAATCATTTAGTCACTAATCACTAGTTTGCATTTTGGATCCAGCTAAGGGTGATGAGAATATAAAAAACATATGATCATCACCCTCAATATTTTCACGATATGTTTTTCTCCCAGAATGTAAGAAATTAAAGAAAAGATTTCTTGAAATTGTACTCATTTATTGTCAGATTTTTACATACATATATCAGGCTAGTCATTTGACTATTTTGTTTTTGTTTTTTATTTCATACAATATCATCGCTCTTCTCACGACGCAGATGCTCCTTTTGCCTACTTTTATCAAGTTGTTTTTGGTCGGCTTACCTATTGAGAATACAAAAAAAAAATACAATCCTCGCGTACTCACTATAATTTTCTCTCGTTATTTTACTATATCCAAATGCTAACTCCTGTTTCAGGCCATGGAACATCTGCAGGTGTTCATCGCCGACTGCGACCGAAGGACGGAGCTGGCCAAGCAGCGGCTGGCCGAGACTCAGGAAGAGCTGTCGGCCGAGGTGGCGCAGAAGGCCAACAAGGTGCACGAGCTGGCCGAGTCGATCGGCAAAAAGCTCGCCAAGGCCGAGCAGCTCGGGGCCGAGGGGTTCGTCGAGGAGAGCATGAAGTTGATGGAAGAGGTGAGTACGCTGCACTTGTCTACATGTTATGGGACGCCAACTGAGATGGGAACATTTAGAACTCCTTGGCGCTGGGTTTTATTTTCAACACATTTTTTTTCTTATTTTCGAAAGTCAATTTCCCATATTTCATTATATTGTTATCTTGTTTCGTATTGTTAGGCTATGATGTGACATTAGTTGTATGGCCCATTATTTTGTGCTACCTACAACTAGGCCTACTTTTTATTTTTTATGGTTTTTCATGTTTGTACTGGTACTTAGAACCTGGCTATATTCATTAATTTAACTGTTATAGGATAGTATAATAGACCTGCCAATAAATCATTGGAAAAAATGTAGTCGATCAAATCAATTATTTTGAATCTAGAGACATTTTTTGTTAATTTTCATTTTTCAATATATTGGACTGGTTACAGTAAATTTTGTATAATTTCATTTCTAGGAGCCTACATGCACATATTAGGCTGACCTCATGTGCTCTAGGTTACTATTTGCACTTGTAGGTTTGTGTTTGTACTTATAGTCCCATTCTTTATTTTCTCCAAATTTATTTGATGATTCATAGTTCATACATCATAGTGATCTATCTATAAATTTCAGTTACTAGTCCAGTACTTCCATCAGATATCATTTCAGTATCTTCTATTTATTTGTTTATTTATTTATCTTCATTTTCGTCCAAGTGGATTACGATTCAAAATGGAACATTTTTTAGCTAATCATACGGACGGTCAAGGATGAAATAAAAGATTACGTACCACACACAACAAACAAACAAGAAAATATATATAAATTGAAATAAATGGTAGATATGCTATTTTTTATAAATACCTAGCAACTACCAAGCCAAGTAACAGAATACGAACAAGTATAAAAATAAAGTCACTGTAAAAAGTACATTAAAATTAAAATCAAAAGGTTATAGGCCTAATTGGAAGCAAAAATTGAAAATTAAATTTGAAATATTTTCAGTATTAATGTCCAACTATTTTGTGAATTCCACTACGGTACCGGTATTATATTATTAACTCTAACCGGCCCACGCACCAAGAATTTCCACCATGTGTACTTTGCACCATATTCATGTTCCATTGCCTAGTATGTGTTTATGTGATCAGTACTAAAATCTAGTTATCTAAACATCATCTTTTTACGTAGGATCTATCAGAGTAGGCCCTATTAGGTATCTTATGATGTTTATTACTAGTAAAATGCTGCATATGCATTGTAAGATGAGCTAGATACTTGGAATAAGGAATGTACTCAAAAGTTGTACACAGACATGGAATTTGAAACTTGTGTGTGCCCCGTCCAAACGATCCTATCTTTCATCCATAGCCTTAATTGGGGAACAATGATTTTGTATCAAGTTTCGATGTTATTAAAAAAAAAAAATTGAAACTGTCAAACCTCCATGACTTTCATACCTTTGTTATTCAATGCAACCTGGTGATTATCTCTAACTCTAACAAACTTGAACCAAATTTTGACATTTTTACAATGTAGACCTAGGCCTAATGAAGTATTTTCTCAAAAATGACCGATCCAAATTTTTTCGAACTTGGTAGAAATATGTATGATTATCAGAATGACCTGATTGAATTGTATTATCCACTAAGAATAGATCCATATGAAATTGAAGAATTGAAAATTCAACCCAGTGCTATTCTTACGAGGATTTTACAAACCGTCAAACTGATTTTTCCTTATTAATTATAAACCCAACCTTTTTGGGTACTGATGACACTTATGTCCAGAAAAAATTTCAGGTTGATCAGTTCCTTCGTAACTAATAGGATCGCCCTTGTGGTGCCCCGTCCAAACAATCCTATCTCCCATCCATAGTCTTAAGGTCTAACCTCCATTACCTCAAGGTCATGAAAAAAATATGATTTTTTGTCAGTCGATTCGTTTTGATGTGCTCGATAATAATATCCAAACAGATGATAGGCTAACCGGGATAAATTTTGAGATATATTGATTCAAATACTGAATGTTTCCCTATCATTTAACACACAACCTTCAAATTGTATGCGTTTTTATTATCCAACAGATCATTAAAATATACTAAAAGGAATGACATTCAATCAAAAAACTTGTTTTATTGTAGATGAAGATGTTACGAATAGAATTATGCAAAAATAAATATAGGTACCCGTTCTCATTTATGAATCACACTCATTTTAAGAGGAAAAATAGTTGATTTTTCACTAAAATGAAGTCAAAATAGCAACTTAATATTTCATTAAAGCGCTGTAACTTTGGCCAAAAAAATATGACAGTGTTTCTGATGTGATTTTAATTCAAGAATACACATGTTCAATAAAGCTTTACTTAAATTTCCCCAATGTAGAATTAATTTCAAAATTACTTTTTGACTCTGCTGACCAAACGGGTGTTAGACTTTAATTGGGGAACAACCAATTTTTTGTGGTGTGTGAAACAAGTCTTTGCTACGTTCATCTAATTAGTGGTTGTTGGTGATGGTTCAAAGAGTAAATGGTAATGCATGATTGTATTGTATGTCGCACTGTCCGGACAGATTGAGGACCTGCGCAAGAAAAAGATGGCCGCCGAGGGCGAGTACCGCAACTCGATGCCGGCGAGCAGCTACCAGCAGCAGAAGCTGCGCGTCTGCGAGGTCTGCTCGGCATACCTCGGCATCCACGACAACGACCGCAGGCTCGCCGACCACTTCGGAGGCAAGCTCCACCTTGGCTTCATCAAGATCAGGGAGAAACTGTCCGATTTGCAGGTAGGCAACTTGATGCAATCAATGTTTTGTATGTATTATAAAAACATGTATTGCATGTATGCACGTAGAACTTGCATAACATGTATAACGTTTGCATGTATAACATGTATGTATTTATGTATTGTATTTTTTATGAAAATTGATTACTTATGCCTTGACAATCCTGAAAATAAGAAATATACTTATCTATTCTAAAATACAACATACTGGTACAAAAAATGAAATATTGAAACCACACCTCAGTCATGAAAACTCTGTGTGACCACTAAATTTCAAATTAGCTGGATGTCAGCCTTCCTTCTGGCTAGCCCCGAAGTCTAAATCTTGTATGGTAAATATTTCACATATTAACTAAAACTCTTACTTTCCTGTACGTTGCTCAAAGATCATGTTGATATCACTGAAAATAAAATTGGTTCACTTTGAATACTTTGAAACATTATTTATAAACGGACAGATAAAATTTCATAAAAATGTTGTTATCCATCGGTGCCTTGGCGTCAAATAATGAATAATCACAGGAATATGCCACCAGTAAACCTGCTGCTTGATAACTATCAAGCCACATCCTACGAGAATGTAACGTTTTGTACATGTGACCACAGGTGCAGGTCGAGTCACGCAAAGTTCAGAAGCGCCAGTTGACCAAGGATCGGGACCGTGAGCGAGAGAGAGAGCGAGAGGACCGACAGCGCGAGATGATGAGGGAGAGGGGTGGGGGTGGGGGAGGTGGAGCGGGGGGCCGCGGCGGTGACAGGGATAGACGCAGGCGTAGCCGCAGCAACTCGAGGTCAACATCTCGTAGGTGAGTCAGATTTGGATGGAATTATTGTTGATCTGAGTCGTTGTTTTTTTGCCCACCGTCTGAGAGCATTTCAACTGTAATACAGCCACTTCATTTTAAAATAAATTGATAGAAAAATCATCATTCCAAATTGAGTTTGTTTGAATTGAACAAATATTCAACATTGTGCTTATTGACCAACAGTTATACAGAAATAGTGGTACAATTAGACCTGGAACAAAATTTATAACTTGAATTAGCCTACCAACTTACTCGAGGACTAATCTAGTGTAGGCCTACTGTACTCGTCAATAATAGCCACCGTCCATCTTTACAAAGGTTTTCTGTGGTTTCCCTAGCTGTTGCCTAGACTAATGCCAGGATGGATCCTATTGATCACCCATTCGATGCCAATAGATTTTAGTTGTCATTGCAGTGCGTCGTTGAACTGATTATATAAAAAAAGGAAAAGAAAATTACCATAAATAAAGATGGTAACATGAATAAAGTGACGAGCGTCTGAACTGACATTTTCAGTGGATAAATAGCAGTGTGCTTTAGAAGTTTTTCAAATTTCACATGGTTCTCATTCTACTTTTGTTGTTTATATTTTATATTCAGTCTCAAAAATGGGACAATAATGAGCCCTGGGCTCCTGGCTGAACTATCCCAGACAACACAACCCGAAAACCATTCACATCCATTCACACAAACCGAAGACTATCATGACTAGTCTGGGACTAGTGGTCACCCTGTGCATGACTGGTTGTATTACACGTGTTTTCACATGAGTAGTCCCCAATAATGTGGCTAGTGGGCTGGCATTGTGACATGCCCCTAACGGTGTACTGTGTGGTCGTAGGTCACATCGGTCGCGCAGTGGCAGTCGCAACAGGCGGTCGCGCCGGTCACGTTCTGGTGACCGGAGGAAAGAACGCTCCGACTCGCGCGACAAGAGGAAGACAGAAGGGTGAGTACTCCTACTTAATCTAGGTACAGCCAGCCATTAGTTCTATTTATCAATTCACATTTGAGTAATTCCATATGAAATCGACCAAAGAAAAGATCATCTCAGATTTTCTTGAAATTTTGTACACACAATAATGCCATCATGGTGGGCAAAAATATGTTTTTTCATATTTTTAGGTTGACCAAGTATTTACCGAGGTATAGGGTCACCAATTTGTAACCCCGTGCGCCACTATTTGCATGCTGCCCCTTGCTTCATCCCTATTGAAGCTAGAGAGCTCACTGTGGGCTCATTCGAAAGCTTATGAAAAGCTCTCTTCAGAAAGTACCATAATATATGCATATACTTTTAGTGGTTACATCAAGAGATATATAGGCTTACATGTGTCAGAGGTCAAAGGTCAATAACGAAGATAGTCCATCTTGGATCGATATGATTTTTTATATTTATGATCTAGATGGATGTATCAACATCTCTAGAAAATTTCATCCTGTTATTTTCAGTTCTCAAGATATTATTCATTTTGTACAACAATTACATTTAATATGTAACTGCACCATTTCAATCATCCTTGCTTTTACAGGGGCAAATTTTGAATGTAGGCCCATTACATTTTTTTATGTAGGGCCTATCAATTTTAACGACCAAACGATCCTACTTTTCATCCATAGCCTTGATTGGGAAACAATGATTCTGTATCAAGTTTCGATGTGATTGAAAAAAACAAAAAAAATGAAGGTCCGGCCTGTATTTGAAAAAGGTTGATATGGATGCACAAGTAGCGAAAACAATGAGGTTGGGTTTAACGACGAGATACCCGCCCATAGATCCAAAAGTGGGTCAAGTTTACATAGTTTGCAGTAATACAATGACAGTAGGTGGCTTGACGATCGTAAAACATTTCTGTAGCTCTCACATGGGCATGGTGAAAATGGCAAGATATGTTTCCATTACAGGAAAGCAAATCTTGATCGTGTAAGAGCTCTGTAAGGTTTTCAATGAAGTGACGAAACTATTTTTGACTTATAGTAGGCCTAGTCCACATTGCGATGCATATTTAATTATTTATGCCTTTTCCCATCCACCGTGCAGCCTCTACTGCTTACTTGACAAGATTTCCCTGAATTTCCAGGAACCACATACACACCTGTCTTATGTGTCTGCTTTTAGTTATCATAAGAGGTGTGCGAGTTTGAAAATTTTAGTTCGAGTCGAGTTTGAGAGAAAATCGCGAGTTTCGAGTTCGAGTTCCAAAAAAAAAAAAAAATATATTCATTCTACATCTTGACAAATGAATTTTATTAGGCTACAGGTATATACATTTTAAATTCCACTTCACATTGGCATGTGATCATTTATCAATTATTTATTAGGCTACTACTCATCATTCTGTCACAATCTTATCACCAACAACATATCAATTGAGTTTGTATGTAATAATAAGGGATGTCGGCGGGTGCCGGACTGCCGGGGTACCCAGGCGGTTCCAATTTCAACTGAAACCCGGGCTCAAACAATTCCCGACGGGTAGTGAATGGTTTTTTTCTGGTTTTTGTTTTCCTGTGTATGATGTTTTTGGTCCGGTCTGTGTGTATAAGCGCATTCGTAATTCCACCCCCTCACCCACCCACTCATCCAGCCATCAGTACAGCAGCCATGTGTTCAGTGTCCTTGACAGCTCAGTTGACAAAAGTGCTTTAGCAACGAACTGACACCGTTCAGATAACTGGCTGGTGTGGCATTACTTTGAATGTGCTTTTGACATTTGTTTGTTTCCCCGTCATTGTTAGAAAGGTAATATTATTGAAATTACATTTTTTTGGTCCGAATAATGAAAAGCGATCATCATTGCCTTTTTAAATACTTTATTTTTGGAATTACTTTTCGTCGCCATAAAAGAAATGCGACGTTTGCGCGCGCCTCCCCCCCCCCCCCCCCCTCCCATTATCATCTGTTACTGGAGGACCAATATGCTAGTGTGATTGCACCATTCTCATCAGTGTGCTTCCAAGCCTTGCAGGGAGAGGTCCTGTGGCTCTAGAGAGTGATGATTGGATTAAGGAAAATGACGCGTGTTTTTATGAATATAGATGATTTAGGGTCTTTACGATTTTTTTTTCTTTTTTTCGGGAGGAAAACCCGGTTAGAAGTCGGGTAATGAAGGTGGGTAGGAAAATTCCTACCCACCTTTATTACCCGACTACGACATCCCTAGAAATAACTGTCAACAAAACAAGCTATTTCACTGCTCAAGTATAGGCGGATAAGCACGACAAATTACTATAGAGGGTCAATTTTCAACACTTCCCAAGTTTAGTATGTTCTGCAAAATTACAAAAATAAAAAATGACCAATGTTGGGCCGTTATTTTCATATCAGTAGCACAACTTCTAGAATCTAAAATAAGGGGAAAAATTACGTTAAAAAAAAAAAGTCGAAATTTTCGAGTAGGTCTACAGCAGAATTTGAACTCGAACTCGAAAATTCGAGTGCTCGCACACCCCTAGTTATCATACTATGAAATGTTTCTCAATTTTTAATCGAAGATCAAAAAGTCATAGATTTTTCATAGATTTTTTGAGAATCATTCGATTTTCATCGATTAATAATCGATTCTGATGTAAAACAATTTACAATTCTTCAAAAAATCGATTTTTTTTTAAAAAAAGTCCACTGCTGTACTTCTTCACGTCACAATAGGTGCTCATTTCGTTGTCCATATTATTCTGTATTGTTGAGATATTACTATCTGGACAAAAGCTATCCCTTCGGTTACTTCTGACAGCCGAACGTAGATGGAAATACGCATATGGTACAGTACAGTTCGAAGAAGTCTCTAGCACCTATTTTTCACATGAATGCCTTGGGAAGGTCGAAAAAAGTTTCATATTACACTACTTTTAAAAAAAAATTAGTTATTTTTTTATTTTATTTTTTTTTTCAATTTTTTTTTTTAATCGATTTTTAATCGATTCTGGAGCATAGAGAATCGATTCCCGATTTTGAGAATCGATGTCATCCCTACAATAGACCATGACCACCTCCTTCCTATTATTCAAAAACACCTTATAATAAGTTAATAAGTAATAACACATCATCTCACCTTCTCACCATCTTATCCTTCATTCACCGACACAAAAAGATCTTGGCCAATACTACAGTACATTGTTAAACCCAATATAAATGACTAAGGCCCAGTATTACCAAGTCCAGTTAGTATTTATCTGAGAGTTGGTGAAAACAAATACCACAGGTAGCCATGGTGATAACAAGTTTGAGCTGTCAGATAAAGTCTAACTAGACTTGGTAATACCGGGCCTAAATAGATTAATAAAGATCCTTATTGATATATACAAAGATGTCGAATGACTTTTGGTATTTATAGGAAAATAACCTGAGGCTTGATACATGAATTGGGTAAAAGCCAAAAGGTAAAGAAAGAACAATAGCTTACCGAGTTTAATAAGTAGATAGGCTTACTCATGGTAAAGAGCCGTTGAAAAAACACGAAGATATTATAAGACTAATCTCTGTGTTCTTTCAATGGCTCTCCACCATGAGTAAACCTATCTACTTCTGAAACTCGGTGAGCTGCTGTTCTTTCTCGTCCTTCTACTCAATTCTTATTAAAATATACATGTTCATGACATTTTTGCAGAGAGTCCACTTCAAGACATCAAAAGCAGACGGAGGAGAACGGAGACTGCGCCCCAGCGAAGACAGACTCCGACAAACAGCAACACGAAGAGCCCGCCGCCTCGAGAAAGGACCAGCAGTGAGCGAGCGAGCGCTTGTAGTTAACAAGAGTGTTGAAACCAGGGAATAGTCCCGACTGATCACCACGGGACCTTGTATTATGATCTGTAAAGCATCTGCTGCGTTTTGAGTCATTGCCAGCCTATTGGACCTGTCGGCCTTATCCCGGCGACGCGTAGCTTTTATCTGTGGTAGGATTGATATCTGTAATAATTGGTCATTTTGCAACTCTTTGCCTTCGTTACAACTGTAATGTTTAATTTCAATATAGTATTTGGCAGTACATAAAGTGGTGAAACAATGTCTATAAACTTATGTAATATGTTCATTATTTTTCTATAATCACTAATTAGCCTATTTGTAACGAAATTCAATTTCTGTGCATGAAGATATAGTACAATAAACTATTTGGCCCTTTTTTCAGCTCAGCCTATTGTGTCAGTACAGTAATAACTGATAATATAAATAATATACAATTAAAATCAACTCAAGTATATTTTCAAGTAAAATCAGTTATCGACCTTGAGTTCGAACTTGATCGATCAATGCGAATGATGTTTTTATCGAAAAAGCTTGTAGATACAACGCACACCCTCGCTGACAATGACTTGATTGCAGAAACCATGTTGTAGCACTATTAGGCCTACTTCTCTCAACAGACATTGATATTGTGCTCGTAAATTATAAAACGCCCAAAACAGCGCACGATATGTATATTATCTGACCAATTGCGTTGCACGTCCCTTGTGCTCGAGAATATTTCCAACACACACCCCCCCTCCCTTTTTGACTATTCAATCATATTCCTTGATAATTCGATTTAATGAGTAAGAAATTATTTCATTTGTAAGAAATACAAAATAGTTAGCTGATAACAATTGTAAGAGTGAATGCCAATGTAGGTGCTTCAAATTGAATGAGTTCCACTGTATCAAATGATATGACTTTTGGTTAAAAACTTCACTCTTTTCTTTCAATATAATTTTGTAGGTAATTTATCTGTACTAAATGAATATCGTTTTATCCAGCCTGTATAGGTAACACCCTATTAACTGTGTTTATACTTTGTATACACTAGACCTGTATATGTATGCTGCAGTAATACCTACAAATCCAACAATAGATATTAATGATTATCAATTGATTGTATATTGTAACCTCCTGCACCCAGGTACTGTAATATTAAATATTGTTTCTTAGCGTTTGTTGTGTTTGCATTTGAATGCCAGTGAAAATCATGGGGTCCATGTCTATCCCTATTCCATCAAAGTGAAACACACTATTTTATTTACTTACAAAGTGTGGTACGGATTATTGAACGGTTTACGTAAAATGAAAATTAGAATGAAATAATTTAGGGTCTATCACTAAAAAATCTAATTCATTTTCCTAAAATTCTTGAATTTCATAATTGAATTTTAAATTTTGCAATGTAGAAAATCTAGCTAATTCATCCCCAATTCATTTTCCTAAAATTCCTGAATTTCATATTGAATATTCCTAAATTTCATTTTCCGTACTCTTGATGGTAAAATATGTACTATGTTGATCTCCACTTGATCTTAATACTAGGATAATGCAGGAAAATGTTTTTGCAAATGCTCGTACAGTAGGGCTTACAATCGTAATATAGGCATTAAAATTAAATTGCAGTACTAATAAGTTCAAAACTACATATAAAATACACCTTGTAAGCAAAAAAAAAGGATGTGAGTATGGACCGTATTTTAATAAGGAGTCACTATTTTTCAACTTGAGTGATTTAGAAATGATTTTCAAAATCCAACACCAACTAGAATAGCTACCCAATTACTCTGAGTGAATGAATATTAGGGTTTTAAGGCGCATCGACAGCGAGGTCATTTAGCGCCTGATCAAGTTGAGATACGTTTGGTGGGTACGTTACTTGAATGTCGATACAACACGCTTGTCCTGTGTCGTGAACCTAAACAACATTAGCAAGAGCAAAATTATTCGAAATGTGTTGACTGATCTAAAAATGTGTAATTGGATGAGCAAAGCTAAGACTCGATTTTACCATACTCGAAAAAACAAACGTATTTGTTTTTTTGTCTATACTCGATGGATTAACTGAAAGTACACATTCTGTTGAAGCTTGTTATACACATCTGTCATTATCTAACTTGATACTGTATAGCTTTGAGGCGCAATCAGTTGCACCACTTTTTGAGGAGATCCGATTTGAAATGTTTAAAAACTAGAGTAGGCTACAGTTTAGGCCTGTTTGTTTGTGTTGCACCAACCTGAACTCGAGTGTTGCTGGTACAGAAAGGAAATGCGTCATATCACAGGTTTGGTGCAGGAAATGATCCCTAAATGTAGAGGTACAAACAAACACGATAGTGCCAATTTCGACGGCTCCTAGACACGAATTTTGAAAATGGGAAAAGTTATTTGGGTTAAATCACCGGAGACGTAATTCTGCATGTCAACTTACTTGAAAATGATTACAATCCTTATTCAAATATACAATTTTTCATTCTCATCAGTACGTATTTGAGCGTCAACAATTTGTTAGCCAACATAGTGTCCACCTACAATTTGATTTTAGCGCCTGCCATCTTAAACTGAACTAAGCACACCAGCTCCAAAGCTGGTGTGGAACTACTTGAACTAGTGTAAGTGAACTGGGACAAACAAAAACGAGAGTGTAGCTTTGGTGCAGCACTACTGTTGCAAACAAACACGAAAGTGCAAGAACTGAAGAACTAGTTCAAGTAGTTCAGGAAAAACAAACAGATCTATAATTGTAGATTAGAATAAAACCCAGATGAGAAAGCTAGGAAAAGATATTTCTTCAAATAAATTCAGTTTTTTCTGGATTTTAAAGTTTGAGCATCAGAACATCCATTTTGTATGAAATGATCATAATATTGTAGTTATTTCAGATCAAATAAAATGCTATTGAGAACTTTGAAAGATAAAACCAATTAAAACTTCAACAGGCAATGCCACTCCATGGAAACTCCATGGAAGCAAGGGAAGCAATTCTTCCCTTGCTTTGTTGCTTGCTGTAAATGAATGTTTTAAATACCTACCTTGAATTTTCATCAGAAGAAAATGATGAATCAATGAAGTAATAATTTACATCAGATTCAATTTTTCCCAATAAGCAAGTTGATTATGTCCTCTATAGCTACTGATTTGGTGAATATCTTATGCGTGAACGGTAGATAGATGCCAATTGCGTGTCACCGCAGCGGTGACTCGAGTGAGGGAGAGAAGCTGGCTGCTCAAGCTAGAATGCAATGCTTCCGAGTGGTAAGCGCAGGAGATGTAGAATGAGCAGTAGCGCCAGTCACATAGCAGCAGTCTCCTCTGAATTGCATGTGTACAGCGAGATTTGTTTTATTATATTTAATTATTTTTTCGTTTTAGTTGGACTTATGTTCAAATTTAAAACATGATTCAAATATCTGCAAGCACGATTAAACACTTCCATTTGCGTATTCAAATGAAATAAACGTGAAGAATATCATTCATACATTATCATTTATATTTATCATTTATCACTCTTACAAATAGATCCGTCTAACAGTCCCATGAATGTAGCGCTGTCGATTGCATCCACGCATCTAAGAGCGTATAACTCTAACAGTAGTCGTCAGTTGAGCGCGGACCACGCTGCTTCGAGCAAGCACGTGTGTTTTGATATACTCAGTGAGTCAGTGGTTAACCGGTTGTACAGAAAAGTAGTTGAAGTGTTGAAGATGATGGATAATGATGTGAATAATTATTGTTATGTTGATGATTATTTATTATTTAATGAATAATGTTCATTTTCGTATATTCATATTAACTTGATATTTATTCAGGATAAATATGTAACAAAAATACGTGGCCAGAAGATACCACGATGTCACCCAGGTGGCGACAAAAAGTATTCTCTCTTAAAACTAACAGAAACGGAAGTTGTCCCACAAGGGTAGATGCTAGTTTGCTGAAGGCTGCTAGAGGGCGCGCAATATCCTGTTTTAAGCGCCCTCGACATTTACTGGTACTGAAATTTAAACTAAATCGCTTACATTCATATTCAAAATATTTGTATATCTTCTTTTATGTTTTGCCCTCGACTTGTTGTTGGCTTGATTGCTTCTCTTTCCAAAAATCTCATGGCACACTACTGAACTTCAAACGATTGAAAAATAAACAACAAGTAGAACAGGAAGGCTGTGCATTGATGGTTCTATATGTTAGCGATTTGTATTTTATATTAGCGGGTTTTTATGAGGTTGGCAGCCAGAGAGGTGAGAAGAGAGGCAGAGTAGGAAGAGTAGAGACTAGAGTACCGAGTTGTCCGTATCCGTATTTCTTTCCGTTGTATCCGTTAGGTTAGTGACTTTATAATAATAAATGACTTCAAGTGTAATTATATCCGTGCACGTGTTGTGAAATAACCCCATCCAACAGTTCAGAAGTGGAATAGAGAATCTTGATGCCGCCGCAATAGAGAATCTTGATGCCGCTGCAATAGAGAATCTTGATACCGCCGCGTAAATTGTGCTCGATTCGCCTAGTCAAGCGAGAAAATCGTAAGAAACCTTAATTGGAAACTTTTGTCATACTGGCGAAAATTCAGTATTGTCCGACCCGCCGGTCTCCGTAAAAAATCAAGAGTAGCGTGTAGTTTATACGCCTGATTACATCATTAATTTACAAATTCTTGATTCACGTCCGCCATTTATAAGAAAAATGCGCGCAATAGACCGCCAAAATCGATCGTGATCTATCCATCTTGTAAAGTTGGTACTTCTGTAAAAAGCCTACATTATTGACCGCGAACGCTTTGTAAAGTTTGTACTACCGTAGAAACTACCTTATCGACTTACAGCTACGTGATACTGGCTGAAGATGAGTGAAGATACTTTATCACAGGACGATCTAGAATTGTTGGCTAACATAGCTAACATGCAGGAACAATTGAGTAATAATGACTCGTCAAATGTACGGTCAGCACGTCCTCCCGACCTAAGTGTAGAAGACTTACTTAAGTTAATGATGGAGGATAATCGAAAACGAGATCAAATGATGATAAATCTGGTAGCTGCAGTAACCAAACCGTCAAACGAGAATTCATACCAAATTATGCCCGATTTGTCGAAGAACATTAGTGTTTTCTTCGGTGAAAGTGATCAAGGACAGGCAAGTGAGTGGCTTCACGCGATCAACGTGACTGCAAACCTTCATCGATGGCCAGATGGTTTCAAGTTAGAAGCTGCTAGGAGCCATTTGAAGGGTGCAGCAGCAGACTGGCTTTCACCCAGGTTAAGTACGATAACAACATGGGCTGATTTTGAAGCACAATTTCGTCGCTCTTTCATGTATGCACCTTCAGTAAGTGACAAGTGGACAAAGATGACAAACCGAGTTCAATCACGTCATGAGAACACATACGCATATTTTCATGCTAAAATACGTTTATGTCAGGATTTACACCTGCCATTCGAAGATATTAAAAAGCAAGTAATATTGGGATTGTGGTCGAAAGAACTGTGCAATAATGTCGCCTCCAAAGTTCAAAACGACGCCGACGAATTACTTGCAGACATACGGCTCTTTGAAGAACTAAATAGGGAGCGTTACGAACGAATTACAAGTATGCGAAAAGAAAAACCACCCGACAACCAGAAACCAAAAGCATCACAATCGTCTACAGTGAACAACATTGATCAAGGGAACGAAGTAACCACTTCCGGTATAAAGAAAGAATCGAATTATCAACCGAGACAACAAACACCAAAACCAAGTGTTGTAAACAGGAACGAAAAAGGAGAAATGCGTTGTTTCAACTGCAACTTATTTGGGCATATTTCCAGGGACTGTCCAGAACCCAGAAAACCACTAAGATGCCAAAACTGTCGTAGAGACGGGCACACAAAAGCGAACTGCACAGTCGGTGCTAGTTCAAACCGTGAAGATTCAAAGAATGTATCTCAACAGGTTCAGTTTGTGAATGAGAAGATTTCGAATGCTGAAGACATTTCGAAGTATCTAAAGAATGCTGTAGTCAATGATATTTTCCAGTGTAGCGCGCTAGTAGATACAGGAAGTTCGTGTTGCACAATAACCGCATCAGCTGCTATTAAATGCCGACTAAACATAATAACAACCCAGGAGACTTTGTTTGGGTTTGGAAACGTTAACCAAGAAGCAATTGCCCCGTTAGGCTGTTCCGAGCTGTCTGTTGAAATTGACAAGATCCAAGAAATTGTTAAAGTTCTAGTCGTACCCGATCAGGCTCAGTCGACTGAACTAATTATAGGTAGGAGTTGGACTGAACGACCAAATGTTGCTTTCGTCAAGGTAGGCAATAAATTGATAATTGGTAATCGAAACGAGGATCCGTTCCGTCATATGGATCTACAGGAAATTGTCCAGACCGACAACATAAAGTTGAAAGCTACTCAAGACAGTGTTATTAAGGGAAACACCATGACTTTTATCCAAACTTATTCGGACATACGAGAATGTATGATGATAAATGGAGCATTGTTGAAACCTCACGAGGGAAGGTTGCATCTCCCTGTGTATAATGATTCAAGCAAGGAAAAGTTGATTCCCAAGGGTACATGTGTTGCTCGGGGCGAAGTAGTAAGTGTAATCCAGAAAATTTCGGCAGTTCCTACGCAAGGAAAGAGGCGAGAGATAACCCGTGAAGACATTCGAGTTAACGAGGAAACAAGCAAAGAAGATATCCAAAAACTACTCGATCTTTTGAACGAATTTCGCACTTGTTTTGCTCTTAGTATCGAAGAGCTGGGGTGTACAACCGTGACCAAAATGAACATAATCGAAGTTCCCGGAAGTCAGCCTGTTCACAGCAAACCATATAAAACCACAGCATCTGAGCGAAAGGACATAGCACACATCGTCAACGAATGGAGGGCGAATGGTATCGTAACTGATTCTCGATCAGCTTACTCCAGTCCAGTTTTGCTAGTGGCAAAGAAAAATGGTGAGAAGAGGTTAGTTGTAGATTTCCGCAAATTGAATTCTCAGACCGTGAAAGAAAATTACCCGATACCAAACATTGACGAACAGCTACAAGGACTTGTTAATGGTAAATTGTTCACAACTCTTGACCTCGCGAATGGATATCTCCAGATCCCTCTTAGCGAAGAAGCAAAGGAGAAGACCACCTTCGTAACCCCGGACGACAAAGGAAAATTTGAAAGAATGGTTTTTGGCTTGACCAACGCACCGTCAGAGTTCCAGCGCCTAATGAACCAAACGCTTGGACCATTACGTAATACGATCACACAGTGTTATCTAGATGATTTGTTGATCGCCGCTACAGATTGGCAAGACATGCTGACGCGACTTCGGCTTGTGCTAGAAGCATTACGCACAGCTAATCTCACACTGAAATTAACTAAATGTGAATTTGGAAAGAAGCAAATTGAGTACCTTGGATTCGTGATATCAGCTGAAGGAATACGACCAGGAAGAATGAAGATGGAAGCAATTTCGTCTTTCCCAGAGCCGAAGAATGTACACGAGGTACGAAGATTCTTGGGTCTCACCGGATATTTTAGACGTTTCATAAAGAAATATGCCGAACGAGCCACACCGCTCACCCAGTTAACAAAGAAAGATAGCAAGTTTATGTGGAACGAAAAGCAACAACAATCTTTTGACGATCTGAAGACTTCGCTGAGTAGCGATCCTGTCTTGCAGCTGTACGATCCGCAAGCACCCACCGAATTACACACTGACGCATCTGCAGACGGATTGGCCGGCATGCTACTTCAGAGAGACAATGCCGGAAAACTAAGGCTAGTTTACTGTGTCAGTAAAAGAACTACCGATGTTGAAAGAAATTACCACTCATCAAAGTTAGAACTTATGGCTATTGTATGGTCTATCGATCGAATGCGCTCTTACCTTCTAGGAATTAGTTTCGTAATAGTGACTGATTGTCAGGCATTGGTATATCTCAACGCTCAGCGAACGTTGAAACCACAAATCGCGAGATGGTACGATATGATTCAGGAATATTCATTTGAGATAAAGCATCGGAGTGGAGCAAAAATGGCTCATATTGACGCACTGAGTAGAGCACCAGTAGAACCAGACAAATCAGATACACATGAGGAGATGATAGAACGACGCCTAGATGTGTTCACTGTTATCACACCAGAAGACCAGATTCTGATGTACCAGCATGGTGATCGTGAACTGAGAGAACTTGCCGAGATTCTACAAAAACTACCTGAAGATCGAACTTGTCAAGAAGAACAACGTTCCCAAAAATTTGAATTGATCAACGGTCGCATCTGCAGAATAATTGTCAAGAATGATGTGGTAACTCATAGGTTTGTGTTACCAAAATCTATGCGGAAAAGCATTTGTGTTAGGTATCATGATCTAAGGGGACATTTCTCTTTGGACCGAACCTTGGCCAGCATACAGAAACATTATTGGTTCGCATACATGCGTCGCTATGTCCGACAGCATATTCACATGTGTTTAGATTGTTTAATGCATAAGTCGCCAGGAGGAAGAAAAGCTGGTTATCTGCATCCGATTCCACCTGGACTTCGTCCTTTCTCCCGAATTCATTTGGACCACTTGGGACCATTCGTAAAGTCCTCCCGAGGAAACCAACACCTACTCGTCCTTATCGATAACCTAACGAAATTTGTTTGTTTGTACCCTACCAAAAGTACAACTACAGACAGCGTCCTCAAAGCAATTCACCAGTTCGTCGTTGAAAGAGGGCTTCCCGATCATGTGATCACCGATCGTGGTAGTTGTTTTACAGCTAAAAAGATTGCCGATTACTTCGAGAGCAATGGTGTACGACACACTCTAAATAGTTCGCGACATCCTCAGGCGAATGGTCAAGTTGAGCGTGCAAACCGAACCATTCTTCCAGTCATCGCCATAGCACTAAGTGACCCCGATTCCAGCGACTGGGACCGTCATTTACCAGAAATCGCCAGAGACTTGAACTCCGCCATTAATAAAACAACCGGAAAGACACCGTTTGAAGTACTTCATGGTTACCAACCCCGTTACCATGATGGGAAATTACGATTCTTGACAGATTTTGACGAAACTGAATGGGAAACGCCAACAGCACTACAGGATTCAGTTCGAGCGAAGATCATACAAGAACAAGAGATAGCCAAACGTGCCTTTGATTCAAAACGATATCAGGGAGTACAATACGCGATAGGAGAAATAGTTGTGATGAAAGCAGCTAAGATACATACCGGGGAACCTACAAAGACTCAGCCACTCTATAAAGGTCCACTAGTCGTTACGCGATGTTACCCAAACGATACATATCAAGTAGCACAACTAAAAGCGCAGTCTGACCAACGCTACTATGCCACAACTGCCCATGTTTCACAATTAAAATCATGGAAGTTACAAGAAGAGGAAATGGAACAGGAAGGAGAATCAGATGAGTCGGAGGAAGAAAATGTAGAAGATCAAGTAAGAGAAGAGGACCAAGAACCTGTTCAAGAAGTTCAAAACAGGCGAACTCGTCGTCTTCCAGCTCATCTCATTGATTACATAACTTGAATTGTATAACTTGACTTAGTATTAGTAGATAGGATCATAAGTAATACATAATAATCAGTTTGTTCAATCGTCAAGGTAAATTCATAACTATTATTTGTTAAGAGCTAAGTTTAGTATTTTATTAGATCGAGGACGACCTAAATGACAGGATGCCCGAATGTTAGCGATTTGTATTTTATATTAGCGGGTTTTTATGAGGTTGGCAGCCAGAGAGGTGAGAAGAGAGGCAGAGTAGGAAGAGTAGAGACTAGAGTACCGAGTTGTCCGTATCCGTATTTCTTTCCGTTGTATCCGTTAGGTTAGTGACTTTATAATAATAAATGACTTCAAGTGTAATTATATCCGTGCACGTGTTGTGAAATAACCCCATCCAACATATAATAGAGGTGTTTGCATGACTTTCCATTTCATTCCACATAAATAGTTATATATCACTCATCTTATAAGTAGCGTACATTCTGCGTTTCTTAACCCATTTTTTAACCCACAGTAAGCCGTGTACGCTTTGTACGCATCTACATCACATCTCACAATCTATCCTTCTTCACCAACAGCCCTTTTCACCTATGCTCTATCTTATACAATCACTTGCCCTCCCACGTAATCCAGTCCCGCTCACGCAAATCTTTTCTTTCCAACCTCAAAAGTTTTCTTACTTCAAATCCTTTCTATAATCTAAATGGGTATTTTTCGAACAACTATTCCTGATTTGCCCTCTAGCCTACTTCACATTTTAAACACCCCCACTTGTACCACTCACCGTTATAAGTAGCGTTATAATTACTTTACTCTTTCCTCAAGTTCCCTAGGATCACCATCACTTTTTCTATTCTAACTATTGGCCTTATTACATAGTTTATTTAAATATTTTAAATAATATGAAGTCATGTTAAGGAATATAAAGTTTATATTCCTATAGGCTAGTCATTGTTATTTTTCTTTTTCATAATTATTACTTATATCTTAATATCTCTGTAAGGTTTGGATGGGAACCCCGCCTATGTTGAACTGTCATTGTATAGTTATTATTTAAACCTCATCAATAATATTATATTATACAAATATTGTTTGAATAAAGACATACAATACATTGAATACAATACAAGAAGAAATATATTGTATAATATCTTGTGCTGGTCTATTCATTTTTGGGGTTTACACATTTTCAAACTGATTGATTTTTTAAAATTTGTCCAGCAAATTTTATTGAGAAAATGTCCACCACAATCTATTTTGGTTTAAAAAAAAAATGTTGAGCCACACTAGCAACCAATTCGTTTCCTTGGGCATTTGCTTACACTCTAAAATGGACCTATAGTTTGATGAACTAAATTTGTAATGAGCTATCACAGTATGCAATATAAAGTCACGACTGACTAGTATCCAAATTATGATACACTATTTCAACAGAAGTTAAAGGTGTGGTCTTCTCTTTGTTTTTATAATTCAATTTTTATAAATGGTTTGTTATATAACCCTTAATGTATTTCAGTAAGTGGTACAATCGGTTCTAAAACTTGAATAATTTGACTCTCTGTAGCTCAAGTGGTCCAACATGATAGCGCTCAAGAAACTTGGGTCACGTTGGGTGTGGGTTCGAGTCCTGCATAAGTCCATAAGCCTCGTTGGTTTTTGTGAACTTCCTTTCACTTATCAACACTTCATAGATTCATTATCACCTGATCATTTCATACCTTCCAATAAACTAGCTGTGGGTTTATTTATTTATTTTTATTTATTTAATAAACTAGCTGTGGGTTAAGTTGTTAAGCAATCAATGAATGAAAACAAGTGTAATTTCCTTATACAGAAATGTTTTTATAGTAGGCCTAGAGACAAATTATTTATGATTGAATGAGATTACATCCAAAGAATTGTAAATCTATATATTCTTAATGTGTTGTAATATTGAAACTATCATTGTATTGGATCACTAACCCATATCCTGTATTGAGGAATAGGTACATTATTATTATTAATAATCACCAATCAATGAATAGCTGCCCTCCAAACCCAGTCACATGAGACTACTTTGGAAATTGAAGTCCGGTGTAGGTTCGATCATTCGAGTCCTGCTCCTGCATAATATTTTTTGTAATCCCCATTTCATTCATCTACTGTTATTTACATGCCCAAATAACCCAGCTGTTGGTGGGGTCGTACAGGAAATAATAATCATCATAATCAATTGCAAATAATATAACTTGGCTTAATATGCACAAGTGATTAGAGAGCAAAAAACAGAATAAATATTTTAAGTAGGCCTACTACAGTACTCATTGATTTGTATTTTTTTTAAATCGTTTGTGTTGTAAGGTTTGTAAAATATCAAAACAATTTTTTTCAAATAATAAGGTCAAAATGACTTGTCAAAATACAATGCAATATAGGAATATTCTGTACGGAGCATATGGAAAATCTCACGAAGCACTTTTCAAGTATAGCCTTTGTGAAATTAAAATATTTGATGGATTTAATGTAATTTGAAAAAGTATGCCCTAATTTCGTCTTCATCTTCTTGAAAGATTGGCGGCAGCAGGTACCTTTTTAAAATCCATAAATTCCTGGTAAACCTGTTTTTTTTTTTGAGCAAACATTAATACATTTAATCTTTGATTATCAATTACGTAATTGGTGGTCAAAGATTTAATTAGTAAGCAACGCTTAGATTCTTTCCTTAGGTCAAGGTATAATTATATGTGATCGAAAGTTGGTGGGAATTGAGATAAGGGAGAATGGAAGGTATTTTTTAGTCTATCCGAGTTTGATCAAGATTTAGAATTTTAGATGTTGCACGCGTAAGGAACGGAAGTCGTACTGTGGCGCTGACGCTTGCATGTGTGAAGGAAAAGTACTACTAACTCAGTCTTCAAAGTTGTGTGGCGAAGTGAGAAAGTTTGTTGTGTCGGTTTATGTTTATTTATGAACAAGAAAGAAACAGACATTAGTTGCACTGACTATTCTGAACAACGTTTACATTTCTGCAGGTAATTCATGATTACACGATGCGTTTATGATAATTTGGGCAGCAAAGACTCAAAATTCGGGCCCAATTGGCGGCTGAACCCAGTCCCCTAGTTCTAGATCGTACTTGCTTGGAATGTCGGGCAAGTAAATGGCTATGGAAAAATCTCTTTCTTTTTTAGCTTACTAGCGTAATATTCGGTGGAAGCCATCATCAATTAGTTCATAAATGTCGTTATTCAATGGTATTTACGTTATGAACCTTAATTAATTGGTGTATGAATGCCTATTTTTATTGCGTAACTATTTAGACTTATCGTACAGGAGTGAGTACCAACTTCAGAAATGTTGATACGAACGTGAAAAGTTAGACCATCATGGAGTCTGTCTTGTGCAGAAACTAGGGCCTACACTTGGATTTTACATCAATTTACAGTCTTAATATATTTATAGTTAACCATTGACAATAATTATGTTGAACCCATTAAAGGCATACAAGCCCATTCACAACTCAACACTATAATTCTATAGCAAGAATGCGTCTTATGAGAAATCGGGTAATTATTGACCACAGAGAACTCGCCTATTTGAAGCGACACATTTATGATGTTGGTATTTCCTAATAATACTGTCAAGTACTACCAATGTTATGGCACATTCAGATTTCAATGTCGTTTTCATCGTTTTCTCGTCATATGAGAATGCAGATTATCAACATTTCTTCATTTTGACAGCCATTTCACGTACCGCCACAGATACCAGCGCCACCCAGGCGGTGATGCCAGTTAGTATTTGGTCCGGCCTTGAGATGGTCTGATATTCATGTATTCAAGGGGTAGGCCTATTGCGTTTTAGTAGGATTCAAGCAAGGAGGTTGCGTTTTAGTAGGATTCAAGCAAGGAGGTTAGATACTAATAGGCTATTAGTATCTAGCCTCCTTGGATTCAAGTGAGGATTAGTCGGCAACATCGCAATCCAACATGGTGGACCAAGTAGGCCCTACATATTTTTCACCGTCATCGCACTTACAGCACTTGAGTAAAGAAATGGTTCCATGCAAAAATGTCAAAATATGCCTCCGTTTAAACAATTTTTACATTGAAATAAATCACATTACGGCATTTTCGTCAAAAAAATTGCAAAAATAGGCAAGTTCTTCTCTATAATCAATATCTACCAGAAATTGTAGCTCGGTCAGCTAAGGCACCGCTTTTGAATCTGAAGTCATGTTGGGCGTGTGTGTTCAAGTTCAAGTCCCACATAAGATATGGGCTGGGTTTGAGTCCTTCATATGGCATGGGTTTTTGTAATCATTTCACTTGAATCATCACTGCATCGTTCCATTATTACGTGCTCATTTGTATATACCTTCGTATATTAGGCCTCATGGTCAGAAACTTAACGGAACGTTTCTGACTGATTGGGCCTACAGTAGGCCTACTAGAAATCAGGCTTAACATGAACGTGTTTGAACATATATAGAAATTTTCAAACAGTATAGGCCTACTGGTAATAACTATTATAATAATTTAGTCTGTATTGTTTATGAAAAAATATCAAACACATCTATGCCTAGGCCTATCAACATGTGATTTGATGAAATGGCATAGTTCAGAAAAAATTGCTCTTTCACCTAAACTGACATAGGCCTACCGGTAATAAGAAAAAGATGGTTCAATCTATGAAATTATCATTATTAAGTTCTTTATTTAATGAAAACAAAATATTATTTAGTTAATGATTATGTCTAACCTTGTGCTAGTCATTTGGATCTAGGTATGAACACCAAAATTAAATAAGAGTACCAGTATAGATACCAATGGATATGTAACATACAGACTATAATATCATGACGATTTAGTCTACTTTAAACAGGGTATAAATCATTTAAAGAGGTATTTATATTAAATAAATATAACAGCAAACAGCTTGAGTAGACATAAGGCGGTATTGAAGATCACTTCCCACTTGTAATTTCAATACATGGGAATTGAAGATCTGTTCCTGATTTTGGTAAAATTGTCATATACCGCATCACGGTCAATTTCCACTTTTTTCCAAATTGGTGTGTTTCAACAGATCTTGATTAGATCTATTCATAAAAACCACCGCACACTAGGAATTAATAAGATATAATTGTTCAAAACTTACTCAAATGTGACGAAATTCCTATAACCACAAGCTCCGCCATTGTTTGTTGTTCAACTTATATAAGCTCTGTTCCGCCTGCCGGCGATGTACGCGAGATTTGGACATCAACCAAACCCAATAATTTAACCTACTGTCCACCCTTCGCACGTTTGTGATCTCCCTTGTGAAGGTGGACAGAAGGTTAGGTTGTTGGGTTGGGTTGGCGTCCAAACCAACCCAACCCAACCCAATAACCTAACCTACTGTCCAATTTTCTAATTTTTGTGATCTCCCTTGTGAAGGTGGACAGTAGGTTAGGTTACTGGGTTGGGATGGGATGGTGTCCAAATAACAGAGCGTATATACTTGAACCATAAACAATGGCGTAGCTTGTGGGTATAGGAATTTCGTCACATTTGAGTAAGTTTTTAACAATTATATCTTATTAATTCCTAGTGTGCGGTGGTTTTTCTGAATAGATCTAATCAAGATCTTTCAGAAAACACCAATTTAAGGATGAAAAAGTGAAAATTGGCCATGATGCGGCCGGTATATAACAATTTTACCCTGATTTTTTATTCAATCAACTTTTTGAATTGAACAAAGTGCAATCCTTACAATTGAATAATATTGGATTTTTGCTTGTTCATTTCACAGTTGTCATTTTCCCAATGCAAGTCCTATCCATCTATCTACCTAGGCCCATCTTAGAACTACAATGTTTTTTAGTTATGCTCAACAGTAGTTGTCATTGAGCATTTGGTATTGGAGTATTTGGACATTGGTACAATCGGATTACAGATGGCAATAGGTCTTGAGTCGTCACGAGAGTGCGTCTTTCAACCCAGTACATATCAAGTTCGAGCCCTAAAAAAAGTTGGAAACCAAGATGAGTTTTTTTGTTGTTGTTAATATTCGAAACTTGACAAAACGTTTCCCATAATGGTAAAGGACCTGATGAAAGTTTGGGATCGTTTGAACGGGGCACCATAAGGGCGTTCTTACCACCCTTTGTTCAAAATATAGAGCCAGAAACCCAGAAAAAAAATGTTACTCAGAGGCTATTTAAAATATTCGACCTATTTAATTACTAAAAATCTAGTTTGGATTTAGGAAATCTTTTTTAAATCTTCACAAAATGTCACCTACCATACAAAATCAGAACAGAAACACAGGGCCTGTACTCACTGGCCAGAAATGATTCAAATTATATTATTCATTGAACAACATTTCCAAATTCCACTCTTTGATTGCCCATTTAGGAAAGGGATTCTATTAACTACCCGATTTTTTTTTCGAATATATAAGTCCTTGGGGCCTCCTGTTTGAAGTTTATTTTTTTATACACACCCAATGGATAGTGTCAATTTATTTAACCAGCAGTTGAATTTGTTAGTTGAATTAGTTGGTTGAATTATTCAACCTTAGGCCTACCTTATAAAAACCCAAAACTTGAGCCCAACCTTATGAAAAAGTTTCTAAAGACAGAAAGATGAAAAAATGATCCAGTTAAATATTATAATGCCACATTTCATTTAAATGTGTGATATAATATTACATACAGGTAAGTAGAATCTTATAGAACATCAAGATAAGCAATAATTATAGTATCAACCTAGGAGTTAGCCTACCTGACATTTATAACATTAATAATCTTTAGAACCTATAGTGAAATTAGCTAAAAGAAATATAAAAATGAAATACCTTTACACAAATACTTTTTTGAACACTCATTTTTCAAACAGTTTTACATTCAAGCACTTGTTTCCCAAACAATTAGTGCACTCCAGTAGTTCGAAATATTAATTTGGCATAACATTCGACTTGAATGTTATTATGTGCAAAAAGAAAACTGAAGTTTATTCAGTTTTCTCTCTTCTAGACTATTTGATCATCATAGAACGTGAATTTGCAACAAACAAATCGCGAACATTCTAAGAAAACAAAATGTTGGAACCCTCTATTAATTAATTTAATTTTGAACTGTTCAAGTCTGGGCTCTTCCATATGTCTATCCATCCCTTCACCTTCATCCCAGAACAGAAAATTGAAATTTGAAAATGAAGCGAGTCATAGATGGTTTATGTACGGTACTGTAACACGTGTTGCCTGCCCACCATACGAAATTCCATTTTCCAGAGGGAGATGTTTTCGTAAGGTCACATGGTCCAACATTTTACTGTAATTTCCCAGAAGTCCTATGTAAATGTTGATTTCATTAATACAAAGCTATTGTGGCATTGTCTTACTATCATTCAGCATATTGATAACAATTCAATCCTGTTTTCTGGAACTCGTTATGCGTGATTACTGAAAATATTCATTTTCCATCCTCCATTGACTGAGAAAATCAGAGGACATTCGTTTGTATAACATTTACTCGTAGGATAGTCGAACTCGCGTTCAATAAGCTTCGACGGAGATTCTGAATAATAAGCGAGGGTGGGCCTATTAGCTTTCACAGTCGGCTCTGATTGTGGTATTGTAGGTGTTTTGATGGTGACCTCGACTCGACGTCCTCATGACATGAGACATAGCTCGTCTGACCGAGTCTATCTATTACCCAGTCAATAGAGCACTGCATACCTGAGCGTGTTATCATGAGTTATATTCCACTTGATTTCAAAAACCTGTGTTCGTTTAAAGGGGGAAGGGGAGATCGAATGTCTATGAGGAGGTTTCCATTGCATATTTTCACCCGTATTGGTATTACGTTACATAGTCGTGAAGCCCGTGAAAACACTTGCAACAACTCGGTCTAGCTTTGATTTGCACGCGTCGACTTCGTACGCCGCGAGCCTGTGTTGCCATTTAGCCTACTCCCGCTGTGTTGCTGTCGTACGCTCGCTGCTCCTAGTCATTGAGACTGGAATATTAATTACATCAAGCTAGACTTGTGGGGCAATCATATAAATTTGGCCAAACTCCTTGTATCGCGGCGTGCCCGTGTCTTACCTGTCCCGTCATGCCAACTAAAGAATAATAATTGTTCAAGCACGCAACTTGAGTTATTAAACGATACCACCTGTTATATAATTATTGTTACAATTGTGTGATCATTATAGTGATAAAAGGAATTACACAGTGTGCTATTCCATTGTGGCTCTTGCAAAATTGCATATGGCCGTACCACTATTTTCTCACACTCATGCAAACCGATATTAATTTTTCCTATGTGACCTATGTCAAGTTTTAGGACCACTTAACTCAGTAACTAAGATGTGGTCTAGGCGGTCTAGATTTATAGATGTTAGTTGGATCACACTGTCGTGATTATTGAGGCCCCCATAAAAGGTGTGAAATGTAGTAGCAACTTTCCTACGTTAGGGATTAGATACATTAATACTGATATTTATTTGTAATGCAGTTTATTCATTTCAACTTTGCTTGTACTCGTACAGCGTGTATGAGGATTGTGATGTAAGGAATGGCAGGTAGGCCTAGGTGGATATTGCTGTGGCCCCCGGTTGTGCGATGCTACTATTATAACCCCGCCCGCCGACCCTCTTGTCACGGGGGTCGCCACGGTGTTACCACGAGCTTATGGATATCGCCTGACACGTAACTGCGATCAATATCCTTCCATCGATGCCCGTATTACTTATAAAACTGTAAAAAAGCCTCGTTAACATAATAGAAATTATTAAAACTTATACTATTACAATAGTGTACAATGAGAGGTTCTCAATCGTTGCATGTTTTTGTTACTTGCTGGACTAAGTGATGAGTTCTTTATAAAAGGGGAGTGCATCCGCGGAAAGGAACAGCCGAGGCACAGTGATAGGCCAAACGAGACGATTTCGTCTTGGAGTTGGCTTCATCGTTCAGCCATTCAGAGTTGTGGGTATATTTATTTACATTTAGAAATACATTCATTATCCTTATTTAAACATACATCATCGGCAAACAATTTCCACCACACTGTGTGACAAATTTACTCGACAATAGTGCAATATTTACCGCGTTCGAATATGTGTTTTCTGCTAGGAATTTGCAAACTTCTCTCTCCTAGGCCTTCCTTACTAGCAGCCAGACCAACCTCATTATCGGAGTGCAATGATACCAGATGCATGAATGTTTTGGTTACATTTTATGGCGAATTCGAAAGTCGCAGCGATTAGGGTACTGCGTATCATGTCTCTTAATTTTCGTTCCACTGTTATTTACTGATTGTGTATTTTAATTACAGATCTCTGCCATGATGGATCAGCTTTAGGCCTATCTTATTCTCTAAGGTGAGCACAAAATAGGTCTATCTAAATTAGAAACTTTGAGGAGGGTAGTTTCGAATAAATTCTCTAAACTGAACATAACATGTACTTCAGTAAGTACAAACCTATGAACCAAACCATTTTTATATATTTTTCAAAGGGATGGGCCTTGAAACACTGAAGTGCCAAATTCACATGTAAGCGCCATAATTAAGCCCTATACTTGTATCATGACCCGAGACATTTATATTAAAATCTTTTGCAATAAAGTTTGAGATGAACTAGAAATAAACTAGAAATAGTAACTGAATTTTGGACTTTTATTGAGTTTACAGTGTGATAATGGTGGTATAGCACTATTCCTTATACTCATGTTTTTATTTCTAGATAACGATTTTTATGCATTGCTGCCAAAGACGAAGAATAATTTGAGCCAATGTTTCTAAACGAATCCAATGTTTCCGACTCAAATGCCTTCACTGATGATAACAAGGTATGTTTAGAAAATGGTACCGGTAGTAGAGAATGTTGTAAACTCTATAAACATTTTATAAATGCATTTGAAGCTTAGACCTACTTTTAAATTACAATAAATGGTTCCTTCGTGTTATAATTATCATCATCATGTTTATTTGCAGGATAATGTGCCGGGTTGGAGGCATCCAGGTGGCGGTGTTGTCATTTGTAAACAAGTGAAGCAACACAGTTCCACAATTCCTACCGACCAAGTGCCTGACATTCAAAGCCTGGTAAGTTGATGAAGTATTTATCAATATTGCAAGTCACAAAATACTTCGGTGATTATTTCATAGGTAGTTTTACTTATGTTGTTAACTATAGATGAAATTCATTTCAACATTTTGCATTACTGTCTATGCCTGCCTGTTCTTGTACTTGTTTGTACTTCATGATATTAATTTGTTTGGTATTTGCTAGGCAGTATGATGAATATATCAATTCTACTTGAAGTAACTGATTTTAAAAGTTATTTCACTATTTGTTTCATCTTCCATCTATATTAGGCCCATGTATGAATAGGTATGGGCTTAAATATAGGCCTACTTCGAAACGACTCTGCGTGGGCTTTCATAACTGGGACTTGAAAAAGAAAATTATGCGATTTAGATTATTATATATTACGTTGATGGTCACATGATGTACATGTGTTCGGTACTTTTTCATTCCTTTTTTTTTTGTGGGTGCAGGACACAATGGAGTGCAGCACCAATGCATTATCGGCAGCTGAATGTCGTAAGTCTGATCAGCCAATCGGGAACAGCCCCGAGGTTTTCTTCTCATCGTCTGTGATATCCAGCTCAAGTTGTCCCGCCTCGGCGCCGTCCTGCGAGACCACCCACGGACCTGCAGAACAGGTAGGCCTACATATTAGCCACTAACATTGAAATTGTACACATGATCATTTATTTTTTTTAAATATCTCTCAAATGGTATAAAATCAGAAAGAAATACAACGTAATTGCTTATCATGGAGGACCTAATTCCCTACTTGAATTTTATTTTCAATTATAATAGATTGCGCAATACATTCTAATTTTGTTTCTTATTTTTTGAATTCAATTCTCTAATACCGAGACTGAACTTTGTATTAGTCCATGAAGTGTTTTAGTTGTGTAATTTTGCCAGTTGAAATAATGTCAAGAATGTTTTTGTTCTTTTACAGGGCTCGAAAGCAATGTTTGCCAGCCACCTTGGTTCTTCCAAAAGCAATAGCTTTTCTCAACGCACATTAAAAAGTGTCAGTCACACCACCAGCTTTAGAAAACCCCCAACACCTACTATTACTATTATTAGCCTCGTAAATACTATTACTACTACTATTAATGACGCTCAGGCCATTCATCATCCCAAAGTACCCTTAAATCTCTTAAATAACATGTTAATTATAGACAGTGACATTCCTGTAATGAACCCACCAAGCTTTAAGAAACAGTACGCTTCAACGATTGACGGGCCCTTCTCGAATAAGGGCTGGGGCATACCGAAAGGTCTATGCCTGCGAGGGGGAGGTGAGTCATCTCTTACAAGCGGCACATCCAGCTGGGGCGCACCAAGCAGTAGTTCGAGCGCTACGGGATGGGGCGCCACACCCGGACCCCAGGGGGCAGCCACCAATCCTCCCAGCCAGTGGGGCAGCAATCCCCGTACCAGCGGTGCGCCGACCACTGCCGTTCCCGTGGGGCCCGCTGTCCAGCTCACGGCCAGCCTGGAGGGCAGCGGCTCCATGATGGACCTTTCTGCTGCCAGCACGACGAACGCTGGCGCCAAGTCACCACCTGCGCCGCCCGCCTCGGGGTCGCCGGGCTCGAGTGTGCCAAACGCGTCCACCTGGGCTCAGGCAGCGGGTAAGGGACTGCCGCCCACGCCGACTCCCCCGGCGGCCGGGACTCCGTCCACCAAACAGCAGTTGGAGCAACTTAACACCATGCGAGAGGCACTCTTTAGTCAAGACGGGTGGGGAGGGGTATGTTATATTTTATCAAATTATTACACTAATTCATATTCATCAAGACTCATTGGTTGTTATTTATGATATTATCTCAACTTACTTGGGTCACCAAATAACATTCCATAGTTTGATGTATTCTGTGTTCTGTTTACAGCAACACGTGAACCAGGACAGTAACTGGGATATTCCTTCATCTCCAGAACCCGGAGTGACCAAGGATGGTGTGCCAGTGTGGAAGCCAAATATCAATAATGGTATTACAATGAACATAGACATATTATAGACAGAATTTAAAGATAGGTATTTGTATCAAAGTTAGCCATCAGCTGGCTTTGCTGAGTGATCAGTAAATTGGTGAAATACATTGCCTATTGTATTGTGTAGCCCAAAGAGACCTCTGTCAGGAATTGAATAACACATGAATTCAACCAACTATTGAGTGCATAAATTTTAAATGATATTGCTCCACCAAAATATACTAGGGGATAAAATAGTATACTTTTAGTGATGCCAATTGGGCATAACATTTTACCTCTACGCTAGGTAAATATCGAATGTAAGAATGTTTGTTGTGACTTGTGATTGCATCAATACTGATTGCAAGTTCCTATTGTTGTAGGTACAGACTTATGGGAGGCAAACCTCCGAAATGGGGGTCAGCCGCCCCCTGCCGTGGCCAAAACGCCGTGGGGTCACACGCCTACGTCCAACATTGGTGGTACGTGGGGCGAAGACGACGAACCTGGGGACAGCTCGAACATGTGGACAGGAGTGCCAAGTCAGGGGGGCCCGCCAGGGGGACCCCAGGGACCGCCCCAATGGGGTGGTGCCAACCCCAACCAGGGGGGCATGTGGCCAGGTAAAGTCTTTCTGTAACTTTTGAGCACTTATCAGATGCAGTTCCTATTATTGCCGCATAGGCTTCGTTGTGCACATGTAACTAATGTTGTGTTATTGCAGGTGGACCTAAAAAAGAAAATGAATGGGGTTCAGGTGGTGGCTCAAACTGGGGAGATCCCCGCGGAGATCCCCGAGCCGGCATGGACCCGAGAGGAGATCCGAGAGGGCCGATGGACCCGCGAGACATGAGGGGCGGAGACCCGAGAGAGATTAGAGGTGAGAGTTCTTCACATTCTGCACCAACACTCAAACAATGTGAGATCATTTTGGTTTATGTTCAATTAACATGGGCCTACTCTATATAGAGTGCAAAATATTTGCTGGAAATATTTATTTGGTTCTATCGAGTACTAGTGTGTTACGGTAGTATAACCAAACTGATTGGGATTTGGTTTAATGAAATTACATAATGTACTGTACTTCTGAATGTTTGGTCCCAATAATGTGCCAGGCTATAACTTTAAGTTTGCCATTTACTTGATTCGAATTTATTACCGTGAAACCTTGGTGCATCATTCCCGGATTCATTGTTCTCCTCCTTCTATAATTCATTTTGTCCCACCCCACCCTCATGTAACTAATTTAGAATTTTCCTGTATGGATTGTTCTTGTGCAGGGATGATTTCATTTTATTGTCTCTGGAAAAGTGACTTCAACTATATTGTGTGGATACAGTGAACTGGACCAGAGCTGGAATTTCTTGTTTTCTGATTATTCCTTTCAACTCCTTCAAATCATTATTCATAGGTTAATTGTATTTGAAATATTACTTGAAATATATTTAAAATTTGATCTTAGGGGAGTGTGCGAGTCCATGTTTTCAGCTTGGAGTTCGAGTCAAATTTGAAAAAGGTTCTCTAGTCGAGTTAAGTCTTTTCCTAAATAATAGATATATTCAACAAAAGAATACCTAGAACAATTGGATACAAGTTCAACTGGCATGTTTTTGCAGTTGAAAATTAATTATTCCATTGCTAGATTACTATAGTATTACAAAAAACATACATACCAATATTTTCATTTTGTAATGGACGACTCGAAATAGGCGTGACTTCACCAGTAGGCCAGTTGGATCTATCATTTGTGGTCATTTGAATATATTTGAATTTCATTGCAGTTCTAACAACCCTGTTGATTGGACAGTATGATTTGTGACGTCATGGGGGCGGAGACCGAGTCGTCAATTGGACTTGATCAAATTACAATGAGTCTAAATGATAAATTACAGTATTAAATTACTAAAATGATTCGAAATGTAGGCCGATAAGAATTAATATTGTATAACCTATAGGCCTACCCTCTGAAACCATGGCATATTTTTCATTTCATGACTGGCCAGAGTTCAAATTGCAAAAAAAAATGAAATTAGTCGAAACAGAAAATAATATCACATAAAGATCAAGTTACCAGAACTTTTGAATTTTTACAGTATTTTCAACTAGTTGATGTAGTTGGGTTATCAATTTTCATTTCGATTTCAGTAACCCAAACTCCAAAGAGCTGTGCAGTAACAATAGCCTTCTAATCGTACCATTTGAGAAGCAGCCAATAAGAAGGCATGCAAATTTTGAAATGGGTGGCAGATTTAAATACTCCACTTTGACTTATAAATAGTATAAAATATTTTCAACTACAGTGAAACCTCTATGCATCGTTACCAATCGCCCATCATTTTCCTGCTTGTATCACACCTTTTTTCTCACCCCACTTCCATAAAATCAATGTTAAATTTTCCTGGATGGATCGTTTTCCTGCATAGATGGCTTTATTTTACTGGTCCCTTAAAAAACGATGCATAGAGGTTTCACTGTAGTCCGCTTCTGGCTGAGACTTTGACTAAAATTTAGGTAGCCTTGCACACCCCTATAATTGTATGTTTTAATTCATCGCAAAGTATTGATACTACGTTTTGAGATATTTTCCTATAGATTCAAAGTCTTGTAAAGTCTGAATTGCTATTTTGTTTGGTGTAGGTGGTGGCGGTGGCGGCATGATGGGTGAACACATGCGCGGCGGCCAGGGAGGCATGGACATGCGAGGAGGAGGCGGCGGCAACGTGGACAGCATGATGAGGGGCGGCATCAGCGGCAGACTCAACGGTGGCAACGATCCCGGCATGTGGGGAGGACCCGGGGGTCCGAACCAGCCGCCCCATCACCACAATCCGCATCAGGGAGGGCCTGGCAAGATGCCCACAGCACAGGGTGAGTCACGTTTCAACATTTCTCGAGTGAACTCAGAGCGAGAGACATTAGGTCTACAGGTTGAGTTGTATACTTTTGCAAATTGGTCTCGGGCGATGGTGATCTTGAATCGCGTTCTTCGTGTTGTGCAGGTATTGCACAGTGGCCAGGCCCGCCGCCAAACAAGGACCTAGGCGGTAACAAGCCATCAGGCTGGGAGGAAGCCTCTCCGCCGCAACAACGCCGTAACATTCCCAATTACGATGACGGCACGTCGCTGTGGGGCAGCCAGCCGCCGCAGAACAGCAAGGGGCCCGGAGGTGAGTGTCGTCGGATGAGGTGTAACCGTTTCAGAGCCATGTAGTGCTTTTCATCATTCTATTATATGAGAATTTGATGGTCTCAATCTGGCATATTCATTGATTTTTCTTTGTGTGATGTATTTTTATTATATATCTACGTAAGTTTCAATGGCAATGGTAGTTCTGTTTTCAACCAAAGTTGAAAGGAAAGAAACTACACTTGTCTAAACATGACAAACAGATATGTACGGGGTGGGCTTACTCACAGATTCACTTTCGATCCCCACGTGTACGGGCGTACTCTTCCAAGGGTTACGATTTATGTCGAGTTCTTGAAATCTCTTTGCCATGTTACTATACTCAGAATAGTAATTGTCATAGTGAATTTAGGGAAGATATTCATGAAATATGAAGCAACAAAATTTATGTCCAAGCCTAGAGCAGAGTGCTAGACATGGTAGGCTACTAAATCGATGAATAGTAGGATTAGTAGGGCTGTGCGAGCAGAGCTTTTTGAGTTCGAGCGAGTTTCGAGCAAGATTGCCTTTTTTCGAGCGAGTTCGAGCACAAATTTTAGTTCGAGCGAGTTCGAGCACAAATTTTATAGAAAATTCTATAGAAAATTTAATTTAAAAGAAAAACATCGTAAATAAAATCATATCTTGAAATATAGCAGGAATATAAAAAAAAACGATATGACCAACCCTTGAACAATACTTCAGCAACATTTTCGTGAAAAAATTGAATTGAAAAAAATGACTGAGAAGAACGAAAAAATTCACTGTTGAAAATTTCGTAAGAACCAAATAATCATGTACATTGTTGGTTTTTATTCTATTTTCATTTTTTTGCAGTTTTAGCATGATCGTTATCCAAGTGCAAAATTTGAAGTACCGGTAGATACAGTCAATATTAAAAAAAGATGGCCTTGAAAATCATCACTTCCCGGTTAGAATTACGACAATTTTGTATTGTGTACGAGAGAAACCAGGCAAAACTACTTGATAAGTTTGCTACTTGATCGGCTACCTTCGCCGATAACGACGCGCGAACTTTTTAACATTGGCGCTCGGCCGTCCCGAGTGTCTTGGCAACACTCGTGATGACGTTTTAATATGTCCTTGGAGAGTTTGCTGAGGGGTAGGAACTGGGGAAGGGAGAGACGCGTGTGTGTGTCTGGTGATTACTACGACTCAACTCAGCCACTCGGGAGTTATTCCGTCCGGTGCTACTGATATTGTGAAATAATGCGCATTGTTATCATTCGGCAAGTTCTATATATGCAAAATCGAATGGAGAAATGCAGAAACAGAACTTTTTCATAAGTTTCAGACACTATATATTTATTATTTAATACCAATGATTTGGAGGAGGACATAGTAAAAGAAGCGAGTTTGGGTAAATTCAAGAGAAGGGTTTTGGAATGTGAAAGTGAGAAAGAGGGGATAATAATTAATCAAGTTCATGTGGTAAACAGATGTGGTTATTTTACTGTGCCACCGTGTACGAGTTACACAATTGTACTTTCAAATAAATAATTAAATTAATTAATATGTTGAATGATGAAAAGACGACAAGGTTATTCTCTCTCGCTCGAAAACGTTTGAGACCCGAAAGTATTTCGAGACTCGAAATTTCAATCTGGAAAAAAATCTTTTCGAGCGAGTTCGAGTCTCAATCTCGACTTGAACTCGCTCGAAAATTTCGAGTCTCGCACAGCCCTAATAATTAGCTTCTTCCAACTTTATGAATGCTAAATTTAAAGAGCCGTTAACATTCACCTCAAGTATTGTAAACATGCAAGAATTTGATCAATTTTGTTTTTTGAAGGATCAGTGTCTCACTGGAGGGAAATGCCGACTCCTGTCAACATGGCCCGTGGTGGTCCTGGAGGAATGCCTCCCGGAATGCCACCAAACCGTGGTCTCCCAGGTAACGGAGGCCCTAGCATGAAACCAGATGGCAGCCCACTGTGGATAGGCCCACCCAGGTATGTTTCATGTCATTTGTTGATAATAACAACATTATATTGTGAACATATAATTGACCATTCCTAATATATTCACTCTGGCTCAATGTGAACTCAGAGCAGAACACGTGTGGGGTTGAATCTCATACCCAAGGCATGGGATTTAAAGAACATCCATCATTTACATCTAAGTTCATGGTTTTATGATTCATCTTGATTGAATGTTAATTTTAACTGAAGCAACATTAGTGTTGCTCATTCTAATATAAGATATTGAATATTAGTGCCTTGATGGTATGAATAATTTGTTTTTTGACAAGAAGAGTGAAATTGCAATTATTTGGGTATTTCATAACCAAGCATATAACTTTCCCCAGTGTAAACCTGTGGTACTTTTCACCAGGAATGGTTCGTGGGGTGATGGTCCACATGACGTCCCGGGCAACTGGGGGGAGGAGCCTAAAGGGTGGGGTGGTAACGATCCAAGCGCATGGGGCGGACCTAAACAGCAGCAACAGAAGCAGCCAGGCCCTGGTGGCTGGGGCGACAACAACGATATGGACCCGGCCTCTTGGGGCAACGTCCCCAAGCAGGGGCCGAAACCTCTAACCAAAGAGCTCGTCTGGACGAGCAAACAGTTCCGCATTCTGGCGGACCTGGGATACAAGGTATAATTAACGTTTGATATTCATTCATTCATTCTTTATTAAACAGATTTGTACTATACAATACAGTGTCCGAGTTTCTCTTCACAACAATTGAGAATAATTATAGCTAAGAAATAAATAGTCAACAATACATATTTGAATAACTAGACCTATGCTACATGTCTGATATAATTTCATGTCTTAATTTTATCAGCTAATTTTTTGAGATATTCCAACTCAACTCGGTCTCTGAATACCTTTGCACTAGGCAATGGCAACTTCAAAACCTCGGGACTTAACGAATTCCACTCTAATATTCCTTGTCCCAGTAAAGAGTTGTTGCCCTGCTCTGTCTTCAGAGCCCTTCTGAATATCTTAGATTCGTGGTCCTTCCTTCCCCTATACCCATCCATTTTGAGCTCGTCTTTAACATCCTTCCAAGCCTTGTTACCTGACAGTGCCCTATAAATATTTGTGTCTCTTGCTGCTTTCCTTCTAACACTAATTTAATCCCATCCTAAATCTTGTACAGTAAACCCTCGATAATTCGAACTCGGTTAATTCGAATTCCGCGCTAATTCGAACCAGAGAAATGACCCCGGCCGCTGGTATAGGGATATCAATGTTAATTCATTTCGATAATTCGAATTTTTATTATTTCGAATTTCGAACTGATGATTAGTCCAAACTACTGTTTTATTATTGTTTCGTGTTTGTTTAATTCGAATTTCAGCAAAAATTACGAATAAAAGTTTTCACAATTGGATATTTCATCACGTGAAATCCTTTGTCATCAACATTCCTGGCGACCCGGCAAGCTAGAGATACGTCATTGCCACATGTGCAGCGCGTGCTATTATGATGAGGGGTTAGGCGAGGGGCCTTTTCAGGGTCACAGACAGACATCTGGCTGGTCGAGACACCCGAGCGGTAATGTTTAGGATAATGGATGTGATTGTGTCAACTTTCATTCGTAATTTTTGCTGAAATTCAAATTGAACAAACACGAAACAATAATAAATAGACCAGCCGGTTAGTGCATGTAGAGAGAATAATTCATTCATTTCATTCCAGGCCCTAATATTTATATTTATTGCCTTGCTTTTTACTTTTTAATCCAAACATCCAGTTTGGTAATTTGACTCTTTCAACACTGTGAACTGTGATAAGTGTTACCTAATGAATGACATGATAATATATAGTATTAATGGGACTCCTTGTTGTGTTGTTAAAATTGCTGAGAAAACACTTGACTGGAAGATAACCACATGGCTGTCAAAGTTGGCTTCCTTAGAGCAAGGGGAAAGTAGGAGGGAACAAACAATGTGCAAGGCGCACATGGTCACTCAAACTGCACGCACACAGTATACTACTGTACTATACAAGGAAAAAACAGTTTTTTCATAATTCAAATTTTTTTAATTCGAATTTTGATTTTTGGGGTCCCTTGGAATTCGAATTAACGAGGGTTTACTGTACCATTACAGATCTGTAATTGTATTTTATTATCGATATCTTACCTTCTCCACCTAGCTGATCATTTTTCCACATTTTTACCACCTGTGTCCTTCCTTTTAAAAACTCCTTCACCCAATTGATCACTCGTTCATCTACCTCTAACTTGGAAGTTTTGTACGACACCTCTATGACTCACTGTGTCGAAAGCCTTATTCAAATTTTTTTATATGATGGGCCTACATAGCGGTAGCTAGAGTTTTCACCCCGCTAGACTACAGTTGAATGTTATATAGGCTAGTTTTACCAACTAAATTATAAACATATTTAATCACATATTTGAAAATTACATACATGCCTGGCCTCAATTTCTTGTAATGATCATAACTTACAATTTTTAAACCCCAAATATTCTTTTCTGCACGTGTAGAAAGAGGATGTTGAGGGAGCTCTGCGGTCCACAAACATGAACCTCGAGGATGCCATCGAGTTGTTGCGTATGAACGTCGAGTCGTGGCAACGGCACAACGAACACACTCCCGGGTTTGATCATCAGGCAGGCGGCGGTTTCCCAGGACAACGCTTCAACCAACAACCACCCATGCCATTTGCGCCACCGGTAAGTTTATCATCACATATATGAAACGTCGACTGAAAATTATTGTCTGTTCATTTCTTATAGCTCGTAAAGTGATGGCTCTTTAAGCTAGACACAGCAAATCAAAATTCTAGTAGTCAAGTATGATGATGTTTTACAGGGAGCTAACGTAAACAGCGGTGGCAATAGTATGAACGCCAGCCTGGCCAACATAAGCCCGGCGATCGTTCAGAAGATGCTGACTCAGCAGCCGCCACCACAGCAGCCAGCCAACAACGCTGCCAATCAACAACAAGCAGGGTTCGGACAGCCGAGCCAGAGACAGCCTACCAATCAACCGTCTACCGCTCAGCTGCGCATGCTCGTCCAGCAAATACAAATGGCTGTGCAGGCTGGGTATCTTAACCACCAGGTAGGTGTTGCTTCGAATTGATGTTTCTATAACTGTCTCTGAATCTTTGCTTAACAGTATTCAACTCTCGGCTACTGCCGTATGTCGAGTAGTCTCCAAATATTAATTCTTTGTTTTTAAATATGTCCATTGGCCTATCTAAACTAATTTCATTTTTTTTTAAATGAAATTTTTAGTGGAGCCTTCTGATGTCCTTATATAGATTTTTCGAAAGTTTTTGCCAATTTGTCTACAACTTATGACAGTCAACAACCATGCTGGAAATATACATATTTTAGTTTTACATTATGTAATGTGTGTTGTCTACTCCACATTCTTCATCTCTTTCCAATCTAGCTCTTTTTCTTTACACAAGTATAGCGAGTTGGCACTTTTGGCAACAAGAAATGTTGGGGGCTAATACGGTACTGAAGTTTTGATTGTAGACTGCAAATTAGAGGGCATTGTTGTCCATTCATTTCAACATGTGCCCATCATTTTGAAACAATTCCACCATTTCCTATTCTTCTCCACATTTTTTTTCCTACAAGTATTGCCATGTAGAGTTGTCGTTCGTTTTCAGATCTTGAACCAGCCACTCGCCCCTCAGACGCTGCTCCTCCTCAACCAGCTGCTCCAGCAGATCAAAGTGTTGCAACAGCTGATGCAGCAGCAGACGATGGTGCACGTGCCGCCGCTCAAGGGCAACTCCACCGCTGTCCTCCACATATCCGTGCAGATCACCAAGACGAAGCAGCAGATCACAAACTTGCAGAACCAGATCGCGTCGCAGCAAGCGATCTACGTCAAGCAGCAGCAACAGCAGAGCCAGCCGGACAATGGCGGTGGCTACTTCCCGCCGGCCAGGCCCGACCCGCTCAGCCTGCAGGGCAACTTCGAGCAGCTCAACATCAACCCGAGAGACCCACAGGTAATTGAAGGCATTACGAATGTTGAAAGATTTTCGGTCTTTATTTAGAATGTGCTTTCATGATTATTACTGAATACTGATATAGGCCTATAATGAAATGAAGATTATATACGATGGCATTTAATTCTCAGTTATTGAATTGCTTATCCAAGGAGGAAATTGTCATTCATACAAAACTCATTTGAATCAAGAAATTAAAACACATTTCCACATTATTGTTGAACATGAAAATATTGGGAAAACATGCCACAGTAAGAATGCCACGTTTTCATTGAAACACAGCCAGTGAGTATGCATATTCTTCTTTCTTTCAAGAAGTGTTTATTCAAGTTAGTCGGAAAATAGCTTACTCGTGTTTTAACAAAAGATTTTCACCAACTTGAATGTTGTAGAAGTTGGAAATTTGTAGAAATGTATCTCGTTTATATAAGGTCAATGTAGGGAAATTTGGAACCACACATTTTCATGCACTGAAACATCTCTTATGCCTCGTAAAAAAAACGAAGCTTTGTAGACGTAGCTTTGTAGAAGTTTTTATTAGACATTGTTTAAATTGTCTCGTGATCAGCTATGTCCATGTTCAAAGCTACTGTAGTTGCAGGCCAAACAATCACCGAATACGTTGTCGAGTCTTGTTGAATTGCTGGACTAAGAGTATTGTTGTGCGTGTGTTTCAGGTCCCCGGGGCGGCGTACCAAAGCCAACAGTCTCGTCTCAACCAGTGGAAACTGCCATCGTTGGACAAGGAGGGCGAGGGCAACGAGTTCAGCCGGGCACCCGGCACTACGTCCAAGCCTGCGCTGCCTCAGAGCCATTCATCGCCGAACATGAACCCCTTGCAGCTAGGACAAGGAGATGGTAAGTGCGGCTGCAGGATGTACTATCACGATGTAGTGGGCGAAGACAATAGAATGAAGTGCTCTAGGACTTGAGGTTTCCCTTCTTCCAGTGCCCATCTTGATTGAAGTATCATTCAGAGTGCATTAAATTTTTCACATTCTGTAGGAACAAAATGTTTGTTTTTATCTTTTTCTGAGAAAAGTTTATCTCAGTTCTGATTGGACAACCCAAAGCTGGGAAGAACCAAAGATGGATAGATAAGTATCAATAACGTTTGAGCAACACTAAACCAATCTTATCAGTTATGTAGATTTAGGAGAATATTTCTTGTTATTACTGTTGAAATGTTAATTTGATGAAATCTTGTAATATTCTTTCTAAACTATTTTGTTATTCACAGGCACTTGGTCAAGTGTGTCTCGGTCCACCTCCGACACTGGCTGGCCCGAAGCTAATGAGGGAAATACTGATTCCAAGGACCCTTGGCCCGCATCCACTCCCGCGTCCGCCTTCACGGACCTTGTGCCCGAGTTCGAGCCCGGCAAACCCTGGAAGGGCACCCAGATGAAGTCCGTCGAGGACGATCCGAGCATCACTCCTGGCTCTGTAGGCCGCCCACTCTCTCTGGCCTTGAAGGAGGAGTCGAAATCTCCGCCGAGCTCGGTAGACGCGCCAATACCTCCTTTGAGCCTTTCGTCGTCGACGTGGTGCTTTAACCCTCCGTCGTATTCGGGTAAGCCAGGTAAGAACACGTGGGAGGCCCCGCCTCCTACTGCAGTCACATCCGAGCTTTGGGGGGCACCCAAAGCCCGCGGCCCTCCGCCCGGCCTCAACAAAAACACGGCCAACGGGTGGGGACGCACCTGGGGTTCGCAAGGAGGAGGCGGAAGCGGCGGAGGAGCCTGGGGCTCCAGCTGGCTCATCCTCAGGAACTTGACGCCGCAGATCGACGGCTCCACTCTCAAGACGTTGTGCGTCCAGCATGGTCCCTTGCAAAACTTCCACTTGTACCTGAATCACGGCATAGCGCTTGCAAAGTATAACTCTAGGGAGGAAGCGAACAAAGCACAGGGTGCGCTCAACAACTGCGTCCTTGTCAACACCACGATATTCGCGGAAAGTCCTGCCGAGTCGGAGGTGCACTCTCTGCTGCAACATCTCAGCCATGGCAGTCAACCTCCTGCGACTGCCGCCCCGGCCAATACGTGGCGGCCAGCAGCTCCTGTGGCCAATAAACCGGCCGACACTTGGGCCCCGTGGCCTTCTAATCCCACCGCCACCTCTCTATGGGGCGGCGAACCGGCCGACAGGGCGACCCCATCGTCTCTCAACTCATTCCTACCCGGGGATCTTCTGGGCGGGGAATCGATGTAGTAGTATTATAAGTAAGTCAGTAGTTGTAAGGATGGTCTTAAATAGTTTCTAGGAAATATGGAAAAATAACATTGAAAAACTAAAAAAAATCAACAAAGTGCATTCTTGTGACAATGTAGCCAACACAAAAACACATCAACCAATAATGGATTTGCTGCATCCTTTAATGAATGTGATATAATGTTAGGATTAGTTATTTGAATAACCTGTGCAAACTTGTCAATTTGTGTAACGATTTAAATGGCGGGCGAATAGGGGATTAGGTGATACATACATACAACAAACTTTCCTGGCTGTTTTTCCGTGGTAAACAAAATAATAATAATAGTTAATAATAATAATAATTAATAATAAATAGAGCTATATTATAATATCTATTGTAACCGTTACTTATATACACGAGTCAGAAGAGTCGCGGTCAAATCATTTCACGTCGTATCCGCAAAAACGAGACGCTTTTCATAATATAAATTATAAAATATATTATTATATATAAATATTATATATATATTATATTATATTATAAAATAAGAAAGAATCCAGTCCATCCTTGCCTTTTTGCTTTTTACTTGTCTGACTGTGTGAGTGCATTGTGAGTGTTTTATGTGAGCGAATGGAAGCACAAACTAAATGAGCAAGTATTGTTCTCCCCCTCCCCTCCCTCCCTCCCCCCCAAACCCAACGTTCCAGTATTTTAAGAATAAGCAAGTGCCACGCATGTGTACAACAATTGATACACAGAGATTGTCGTCTTATTATTATTATAAAACGTAAAATAGGCAACATAAAAAAAAAGAAAAAATGAGAAAAAAATGTATTTGTAGGTTTAGCAGTTATTTAAAAATATAAACATGCCATATCAATTGTCTAAATAAATTAAGAACTAATGATAAGTAATACTAGGTCATAAGTCGGTCGGTGTGCAGGAAGTTTGGTCTTCATGCTAGGAATGAAATATACCCTAATAAGTCTGCCAAAAGAGTTTTAACGTGTTTTAGGATATAAGTACAATGACAACAACAAATAGAGGAGAGCAAATATCCCTTTTAAAGGTAGAATAATTGCCTTAAAAACAAATGTTTTAGGGGATTTCAAATATATCTTCCAGTGATCTTTCAGCTGCATGCTTGTTGGTCACCGTTGGTTACCAGTTAGATCTCTCCCCCAATCCCCCCATCCCCCCTGCCCCCACACATTTGCTCCTAATTGTAACGGGGACTTGCATGGTTTACATTTAATAATGTTATTATGATACCAAAGACGAGAGCACATTTGTGTCACTTCACAGAGCAGGGTGGACAACTTAACAATCTATGTGAGTGTGAACAACTCGAGTTGCTACAATTACTAAGGATTTTCTAAAAATGTGTAACTAATAATATTATGATAATTAATATTTAAGTATAAAATATATATATATACCAAAATTGCAATTTGGAAATGGTACCTTTCCAAATTTGATATAATGGGGTTGTGAAGTTGTTGTTTTCCTTGTAAGGCATGTACGTATGGAGGTACGAGCGTATGGATGAAGGGATTGAGAATTGTGCCTTTGCTAAATGTTAGGACCTGTGCAATGTTAGATCCTAGTTAATGGCTCAATCCAGTGTTTTAATTCTCAGGTGTTGGGTGCTTCTTGAATTGTATATATATTACATTATTATTCTGTTAAATCATAACATGGTGTGGGGTAGGCTAATTACCAGCGTTTGGTTTTACTTAGTTCTTTATAAATACAGTATTGGAATGTAAGAGAACAAGAACTGTGCCTTAGTGGGGAATTATTCAAGTCAACAATATAAAAATATATATAAATATGTCATATTGATTTGCCTCTCGTAAACAAACAAATCTAGTTTCAATATTACACCAAAAAAGAATGTTTGAAAAATACTCCCGAACGTGATTATAAAAGTAGCCTAGCTATCCATCCAAGTAAGTGACACTTTTGGAGGTCTTTCTATCGAGTGTTTCCATGCCCCGTTACAAGGATTATACTAATACTCTTAGTCGTTAAAAAAAGAGAAAACTGCCACCGGGTCCGGACGGGACGCACATATCGAGACAATGTCTTGCTTGCTTGCTCGGCTCTCTCACATTGTTTCTACTTAATACGCCCTGTCGAGTACAAACCTCGTTCGTGGCTCTTTTAGTTAATGTTATTATTCCATTACACAATCAGGCATTGCTCTAATCTATTCAACGTTTATTATCAAGACTGTAGACGAAAACCAGGTGATTTTTTAAAATACAATTCTTAACAAATAAAAAGAACCTTGTAATGTGTCAATATTAATATTACAGGTATTTAATAAGTAAATAAATGTTATTATTAATTAATTAAATACAATTTGAGGCTGAATTAGTTTGGCTTCGGAACTGAAGGTCTTAAAAAGACAACAAAATCTCTTGTCAAAACTTTGTACATTTCATTATATATTATTATTTTATTTTATGGGTATTGGGGATTTAGTTTTAATTCAATATTAAGTTTAGGCCACTGCTAATTTGTTTTGTACGCTAATTGTTTAACTCGAGCGAGCACAAATACTACCTAATGTATGGTGATTTAGAGCTTATCATAGCAGTATTGAGGGCAATCTCACTTGTATGCAATTTAATGAATTTATTACAAAGGAATCAATCAAGTATAATAAGTCTAACGTTAGTTTATAGTGCTTTATGGTGCTGTGTGTGGTAGACAAATTGAACAAAGTTTGTCTTATTAATATTATTATAATTATAGTCAAGTTCCTGTACAATTTAAAATAGGTTTGCAAGTTTTTGTTTGTTTTTCAGGGGTTTCTGATTTAATTAAATAGACACTGATATTTTTTATGTGATTTTCCAAATACTACTAGTTCTAATTTAAATAGCTTGGGTTCTCATTAGGATTGGATAAGTCGAGAATAATATTCATGAATGTACGTATTACTATCAAACTTTTCGAACGTTATAATTAGAATCTCATAAAGAAATCAAGTTGGAAAATATATTTTAAGAATATGAATCGGAATTGTGATTGAAATGACCAGTTATAAAAAAGTACAAGTGCCAAACATTTTATTCCTTGATTACAAACATTATCATTTATTATAAATTAACTTTTTCACGATCGATCGTATGAACGAAAAAAGTACCTATATTTTGTGAAAATACCAATAAGTATAAGGAGGCAAATTGTGAATGTTTTTTATTATCTTCCTGTTTTTGTTGATGATTTAGCAGCCAAAATACGTATCAAGCAGTGTTTTTTTATTAAGTACTTTTGCTCAGTGGTGAGTCTGTGTTCACGATTAATGATTAATAATGTTTATTATTATGTATTAGTAGGCCTAGTAACCTCACTTAACCAACTATGGTATTTCTATTGTTGCTTAATTTTACGAGGCTTGTCGATGTTTTATCGTAACACTAAGCGTTACTATAATTATCATTATTACAGTAGATCAAGTTGAGTGTTTAATTAATCTAGCATTAAGGTAATATTATATTATAAGAAAGGTTAAAAAAAAATAGAAAAATTGTTAAAATAACTGATGGTATGTTTGAATCAACTAAATGGTGTGAACCATGCAAGGGTCCGCGCGCACGCATTTGTAGCGTGTTGGCGATAATGCATGTTACTGGTCGTATCGTAATTGAGGTTTGGTTGTGTTCCTTCCCGCCCCTTTTGCCCCCCTCCCAGGCTTCTTTGGAACAACATCACTCGAGTCCAAATCTGTGTGCCACAATAATAATACTGTAATAATACTTATCGTCTTCAAAGCACTCGGATGTCTAAGACACAACTTGGCCTAAACGTAAATAATAATTACTGAAGAATATTTTTATTTTCTCTCAAAAAGTTCTCTCCAAAAGGACTAAGCAGTAAAGGGTTTTAGAGGCATGGTTATCAAAAAAACAACGTATGTGACTTATAAATAATGGTTTAGTTAATTGTGCCTAAACAAATGTGTTCCCATTGATGCTATGTGATGTATGTAATGTACGTAAAGGATCTTATGGGTAAGCAAACCATATTTAGCGACAAATTGTGTGTAAATGACGCACAGTTATTTTAAAACAATCAAACGTTCCTTAAAGGTAATTAGATCTCTTTGTGAAGGAGACATTCTAATCAAAGAAGCGCGGCAGACTTAAAACGATATAATATTGTGGTTGTGTTTTCAATTCCAAGTTTGCAAGGACATATGGATTTGTTATTATTGATGAAAGTAAACTTGTGGTATTTTTAAATCTAAACGTGTAATCGGATTGGCGAAGGTAGTTGTTCAGGGGACCAAAGGTCGGTTAGGGTGATACTAAAAACACAATTGAAATGTTATTGTTTCTTACTTTCATTTGAGTACTGTCCTTAAATAACCACATAATATAAAGTCTATAAGGTAGTTGTGATGTTTACCATTGTTGTGGTTGCTATAATACATCAGCTCTGTTGAATTCAACATTGGGCTCCTCTGATATTGTAATAACTTGTGCTTTAGATATGAATTGACAATTGTTGTTTTATTTATGCCAACCTTGAATGTAAGAATGACCAGTATACAATGAATAAAGGTTGTCATTAGCTCAGTGTCAATGATTTGTGTTGTTATTTGAAACAAAATCACTCAATTTCTAATACCGTAATCCATGTTCCTGCATTAATTGAATGAGGAAGTGAAGACTCAATTTCACTGTACTACTCGAAAAAAACGAAAGCTTTTTTGTTTGTGCTCCACAGATCAAATGAAAGTACAAATTCAGTTGAAACTTGACATACCTTAATGTCATCATCTAATTTGATACTAAATAGTTACGAGGCGCTACTTCTGAGAAAACTAATTTCCAAGTATTCAAAAACCCGAAGGAGAAAATTGGGAAAAAATATTTCCTCTGAATGAATTGAAATTTTGACAAAATTCCAATACGTACTCTGTATGATGATTCACATCATACCCAAGTTTCACATGAATGGAATCGGCCATTTTGATCAATCAAAAAGCTATTAAGAAACATACCGTAGTAGGAATGTAAGTAGGTAACAAGTGTCACCAATTGATTTAAAACAATTAAAATGAGTAGGGCCTGATGAATGAAACAGGAAGGTACTGACATAATTGTTTGCAGCTTGAGATGCATAAATAGCTTTCCATTTCATATAATTTTGCTTGTACGCAAGCGCATGTTGCATTTTCATAGTATGATAATTCACAATAAAGGGATCAAATTGGGAAAATATCAAGTTGTTTCGTGTTAACCCATGAATGGTGTGACTAAGCCCAGTGCAATAGTTGGTACACAATGTAATGATACCAACAGACTTCATCATAATAATGATGAAGATAGTGTACCACTCACACCCTCATACTAATAACTCCATTATGAATATTAATTAAATATAGACTGTAGATAATTAGGTATAATTTTGTTGACTGTAACGACTGATGTAATGTATGAATTATAGCTAATACTAAATAAAGATATATACTACTAACGTTGCTGGTATTTGTGCTTTCTTAGGGACAAATCAGAGCCAGAGGTCCCGATTACTGGGCGCGATTTAGCGACTCCTTTTGTGAACTGATGAGAGTGGCTACGGTACCGCTGGCATTGTTGAATTTATAAAATCTATAATTTTCGTGCGAAACAAATACCACTGCTAACATAGGTCTAATTATCTATTGAGCTGTGTATAGTTTGATGAAAAAGCGATAGTTGCGCTAACGGCAATTGGGACCCCGATTGCAGATATTCTGACCTCGGAAACAATTCACTTTGAAGAGGCGAGATTAGAGGTGGATACACCTTAATATTATGTAAATATTTTTTAAATATTATTTACACTAATACGTTACGTTAATCCTACATCATATCCTAATGAATAATTATTTATTTTCTTGTCTTTCGTATTATTAAATAATTATAAAGGTTAGGTGGAAGAACGGTCATGTGATCGAACCTCGCCCTTTTTGATTGTATGACGTTTGTATGTACATGATAAATAAAGACATTCTATAATCATGATATATTTAGTATGTTGGTATCACTACATCTTGGGTACACCTGCTTAATACTATGATAAAGCGTGTTGGTAACACTACATCGTGGTTGGTAGGCCTATATACCACAATCTGAATCAACATTTCCCAGCCCACTGAAAAATAATTAGAAAAAATACCACTTCTTACTTTCCAATTTTTGTGTTCAAAATTTTATACAAATTATATTATAGTAATCAAATTGAGCAAAGAAAGGCAAACTCAAACCACTGTCATCACCAGTTTGCTAGAGGCCCTAAATCACTGGCCCACAAACATAAATTACAGGTCTACCATAATAAATTACTAATAAAGGCCTATAAAGGATCAGGATTGTCAATAACAGGAACTCTGGATCCTTTTCCACTGGGAAGGTTAAGAAATAGACTTACAAAAAGGTGATGAATCCATTAGTAAACAAATAAATCACTATTTATATTTTAAATATATTATATATAAACTTGTATGTAAAATATTTACATCACGTGGCCAATGGTTATATGAGCGATAGCCTAGTTATGAACTTAAAAAGTGTCGTGTCCGCTGAAAACAAGTTGATATAAAACTATTCTTCTCACAACCTTGTAACACATTCAATAATGATGTAAAGCTTAGTTATTGCTTGCTCTTGCCCCAAGCAGACGTGGCGACAGGTTCCGAGTTTGCCAACGCGGGGAAGTGGTTCTCGAGCGAGTGGCTAGATGCGTGATGTCGTGAGTCCGAAGTTGAAAGGACCTGGCGGCATGTGGGACACACCTCAATGTTCGCCAAGTTCCTTACGCACACGGCAAGAAGATCCTAGACACACACACACACAACGGTAAGAATTGATGTACTTGTATCGATATAAAATGGACTGGGATACAGGCTTGAATAAGCTTTTTATTTCAGAATATGTAATATAGCCTGTTATTCAAGTAAGTGCAGTACAAGATTTTGGGTTTACAGTGAAACCTCTATCCATCGTTTTTCAAGGGACCAGGAAAATAAAACCATCCATACACGAAAATGTAACATTGGTTATATGGAAGTGGGGTGAGAAAAAATGAATGATACAAGCAGGAAAACGATGGATCCGGGAACGATGCATAGAGGTTTCACTGTACCAGCTTTTGCACAGGTATTCACTTGTTGGTTGCCATTCTATTACCTGCGTAAACTACAGCTAGAGCTTGACCGAAAAGTCCTACCCTACTTGCATGTTGGAAAATGATAAGACATTCACTGAATTAGCTGAACAATTGAAAGATTGTATCGCCCATCTTACTGCCTGCAGACCTCATCTTTAGTTGCACATTCTAAAATAACGTCTATATTATTGTAATATAGTATCTTCTACATAATCTAACATTAGAATGCATTGTGGTTTTATGGCACTACAATGACGGCAAGGTTATTTGTTAATATTACGAATCTAAAAGAGATATATTATTAGTTGTTTGTTCATTCATTTATACAGCTCTTTAGATTCATAGAACTGGCGTAAGTAGCTCAGTGCTAAAGCGCTTGCTCCATGTAACCGGGAGGTGAGGGTAGATCGGACCTCGGTTCGATCCGCGCCACCATCCATCTTTACAGAGTTTTTTCGTAGTTTTCCTCTGTAGACTAGGCATGGATGGCAGGCATGGTTCCTATGATGAAGACCACAACTGCTTCATCTCCAATATGTAAGAAACTTTCATCTCATCACGGTCATCATATTATTAATTATTCACAATATAATAAACCGTACCTTAGTTATCATTACAGTGCATCGTTGAAAACCCTTTTTCATTTTTTTGAATTAACATTGAAATTTAATATTGAATTATCGTTCCCTGATTATTAAAAATAATTAGTATCCATAATTATTAAATGTTGAAAAATTACATTCACAGGCCAAGAGTGAGTTTTGCTATATAATCTAAATATAGACTCCCTTTTTACTTGAATTTTCAATATGAACACTGAACTCTGGATTCCACAAGTTGACCAAATTGAAACTTCATCATTTGAATTTCCAAAAATTCAGCTAAAAACCTATGCCAGTTCAATGCCGCCACGCTTAGCTCAGTGATGACCTGCTGAACACAATTGTCCACGTCTTCGAGGAATTTCGTATGGGTGGCGCATACCACACTCGATGGTTGGTTCCCTTTTGTTTCAGTAGAAATCAAAACGTAAAAACTATCATATGAAGCTTACCTGCTGTTTGTCTATATCTGGCAGAAGCACCAGCATCTCCGGTAGAATCTCTTTGAAACCTGATCCCATTGCCTCTTCACAAAGGGTATAAAAACTCTGAGCCGGAAGCGTGCCTTGTCTAAACATGGTGGACAATTGTCTGAACTCACTGATGTCATTGTCCTTCAAACAGCTGGCCACTTTAGCAATCAATAATTGGTTTCTTGTGTTGAAATCGTGCGGTTGGACAAACACCCTTGGCAAAATGGAGTAGCTTTGACCGCTGCTGCTTGTAAAAGTCAGGCCATTTGATTGAGGCCTTGCTACTGAGTTCAGTGTCACAGAGAACCCAGGGGGCGGGGCCTTGATACTCGCACCAAATCCTGGCGGGGGCATTGGTACCTTACCAGCCAGCGGTGGAAACTCCTTGAGCGGTGGCGGGGATATATGTTGGTTTGATTGGTCCAAACTAGCTACGGTCAATTCAGAGCGTTTCCTCTCGGTGCCGTTGTTCAGCAATGGTGGTGGTTCAACGGCAGCAGGTGTCTCGATGACAGGTTTCTCCACTACCGGTACCTTGCCATTTTCCGCATTCTTCTTTTTATTTTTTTGAGGCGGGTCAGGCTCGAGGATTTCCTTTTTCTTCTTCTTTCCTATAGCTTCGTTTGTTTCTTTGATAACGGGTTTGGTTTCTTTTGCCTTCTTCTTTTTAACTTTGGCCAAAGTGCTTGCCTCGGCAACTTCTTTGACCTTGGAAGCATCGGACCAGGAAGTACTACTGGCCATAGGTTTAGAACTGGAACTGGCCACCGAGCAGCTACTACTGAATTTCGACGCTAGATCGTCGGTTTGGAAAGTCTTACGTGAATTAAGACCGGGGAAAGCTTCTTGTACAGTAAAAGTTGTTGCTGGTTTTGGCTGCTGTGGTTTTGGTTTTGGTTGAGTCCATTGAGCAGTAGTTGGGCCAACAGATGGTTTTGCTTTAGAGAGAGACGGAAAGTCTTCTCGTGATGTTGACGGTTGAACTCGAGGGTTTGAGCGGTGATTCACATGAATAGAAACATTGGCCGGTGGTTTATCTCGCTGGCCACTATTCACACTTAAGCGCACTGTCTTGCAGCCACTACCCGTGGCCTCCAAACCCAACGCAGGGAAGTTGGCATCCGTTACCTGCAATCCAAAACAACATCAACTCTCAACTGTACGAAAATTGCCTGATATTACAACTTGAACTATTCAAGTTCAGCAATTTATATCGTAACAAGCTAGACAGGCCGACCACACATAAAAAATGCTAACTGTATTATTATAAAACTTCCGAGTTGTAACATAATCAATTTAAATACTGTATTGACATTTGAATTCTTTCAAAGTATTACGGTATTATGGTACTGGTACTATAAGTAGAACTTCTACAGTCGATCCAACTGTGTAAATAGGCCTACTCTAACTGATCTAAAATCAACCTTGCCGGTACTAATGGAAGTACCTACCAGTACTGTAGTATTACTGTCAATTGTTGAAATAATAAAATCCGTTAATTTAGAGCCTATCTAGTATAATGGTAATAAACTAATAATTATTGATATCCACTTCATTAAATTATCCTAGATAAGATAACACATCTGTTCTTGTTTGCCAACCCTACAAACCTAGTAAATTGGCCAATTTGAAGTGATTGAAATCTTGATATATTATTTATGTATAACATACCGCCGGTGGTTTCCCATGCGTTCTTATTGTGACACCATTGGTCCTAGAATTGCGATTTGTTGTAGTTGGAGCCGCTGCTATACCGCTTAGCGTTGGAAACTCATCGATATGAGGTACATTTATTTCCGTTGCTGAGCTTTGTTCTTCTTCCTGCTGCTGGCGCATGTTCCGAGGTCTTCGAATAGTCTCGGGTCGTGGAGCCAGTGTAAACTCTAGCTCAAGGGTACGTGCTTGCTTAGTGGCAACCTTGCCCAGAGCGCGGCCATGCGCAGAAGCTCGATGCGCTACAAGACCAAACAGAACTGTCACTTCTACCATCTAATCTTCTACAAGACTACATTGCTGCAAGGTAAAGATGTTCAATAGATGCTACCTAGGAATGACCTGACCATTAAGGTGATTCTCGACATGCTAATGGTCGTGGGTATACAAATATGAAATATGCCCCAGGGGAGACTATTCACATGATCAACCCGCGAGTTGTGCAAAATTGCCCACTGCACGACCCATATTTTACGAGACATAATCCAAGTTTTCCCTCTAGACCTGACAGCATTACACCAATGTGGTATGTTCGTATCACGTATCACCATAAGCAGTATAGACCATGACTCGGTGTGTATGAAAAAATAGCCCGAGGCTGAATATATTAATTGGAAAGGAGGAACAGCAGCTCTAGTCTAGTAGCTGAGTATAGAGATACTCATTGTGGAAAGCCCGTTGATAGAAAACAAATAAGTATGTGTAGGCCTACCTGTAGTTATTTGTTTTATATCAATGAGCTCTCCACAATAAATATCTCTTCTTAACTTTGGTTAGCTGCTGTTTCTTGTTTCCCTTTCACCCAATTCATATTATATGGGCCATTTATGATATACCGGTACTGAATATTTCATTTTTCAGTGGTCCGAGATGAATGTATTTAAAATGTATAAAGTCAGAAAAATAGCCAAAGTCTTGCATTATGATGAGAGACAATAAAGTTTTGCGAAAAGAATCCCATGTGAGCTGGAAATTCAGATACCGGTAACACTTTATTTATAAAAGAGAAATATTTCAGACTCTAATTTTCAATAGATTCAAGGCTAGGAACATTGGCCTAATACTGGTACTAATACCATATAAATATACCCACAGGCTATAAGGTCGGTGAAACTTGCCTTTCAAATCTATATCTGAACGGAATACAGGTGTGAATTTCTCGTCTATGCAGTCACCTTCTTCGCACAAATAATGCTCGTTCCTAAAGTGTTGTCGTAAATCATCATAGGATCTGAAAGGAGGATATATATCAGGCTATAAATCAGATTCAAGTTAGTTTAACTAATGCTGCTTGTTAAAATATGGTACCTACGGGTAGTATTGGTGGAGTCCATCAACATCGCAGAAATGGCAAAACAAGTGATCACGACGCAAGTGGCGGTATAATTCATCGTTGTCCATATACCTGTGGAGACAGCATTAACAGTATGATATTATGAGCTCTTTGTAGCTAATGAACCAATTATTACCAGTGTCACTCAAAAGTAATCAAAAAATGACCTAATGATAATATCCCTCACCTCTCTGAACAGAACTCACACAATGGGTGACCTCGATGACTTCTATTATCACTATCTCCAACCCGACGATGCATGCCCAATTCTTGTCGTGTATATGCTCGACGTTCCTCAGTGAAGATCTATAGAATTAATTACTCATGTGAATTTGCAAGTGATAAACATGAAAATTATAAAGTCACAGGTAGGCATTTTTTTTTAATGATGCTCAATGGCACTACTAACAGCTATGGTATATGGGGATTCAAATGAATGGGTGATAACTGATAATGAAACAATGATAACGGAAAGAAACAAAGAAGATTTAAAAAATGCAGGACTCGAGCCCATGCCCAACTGGACTTCAGTTTGTTTCTATAGCAGATGGCAGTACCTTGGCTTAATGATCCATGAGGGGCGTGGTAATTCTTAACGATGAAAAGTATTATGTTGTACGGCTTACCATCAGATTATCCACACATAAATCACAATAATGCAGCTCATGTTCTCTCCTCATGTGATCTTTCAGGTTGTGAAATGTGCGAAACACTGGATGGTTGGGGCACACTGAACATGCGTGCTCCAGCAGTTTGTAGAATGCTGATTGTATATCCAAATTTTCAAAATAAATCTTAAATTTCTTATCAAGCAAGTAAGAGTTTGTATTGATAGTTCGAAATGGAGTAGCTTTCGAGGTGAATATAACCTGCAAAACGGAATTATTAGGTTTGCGTCAAACGTTAACGTAGACTTGGGGACTAGTGTTGGTGTGAAACATTTATAAGATTAAAGAGTTGGTTGGCTGTTATACCATATGCTCTTGCCTGGTCTTATTAACTTTTTCTGCTTGTTACGAAACAGAATGCCCTTGTAGGCCTCTACATATTGTAGGCCTAGGGGCCTAATGTACCTGCAAGCATTATCATCAATCACTTTTTAGAACACATAGGGTGATCGGAACATGGCAAGGTATGAACCAATTTGCTTTAAGCTCTACAGATATAAGGACAGTTTTATAAGTATGTAGGCCCAAGGCCTAGGAGGCCTAGGCCTATGCCTACCTTTGGTAGGTCAGTTCTGCAAATAGGGCATTCATGTTGACGACATAGAACCCTGAGACGAGTTATGCAGTTGAAGCATACAGGATTGTTTTGACATTTACAGTCACCAACCGAGTAAATAAGCACACTCTTGAAGCATACAACACACGCATTTTCAGAGCTTTCACTTAGTGACATTTTTGTACGTTTACGTTTATAAACTGTTTGATAATTTGTTAAGATTAGACAGACAGCAAGCAGGCAGATTTCCTTCGCTGGTTGATCAAGTTGAGTTATGTCATGTTGGCACAACTGTGCTGGCAACCTTGGGTAAAATCAAACTAGCACTTTAAAATTGAATATTTGTATCATTTTCGTAAATAATATATCAATAAGTATTTCAATATAAATATCAATATTATTTCCTATGCTAATATGAACATCACGATTGAAAGTGTGCAATATTGTCCTCTCGTTTGAATAGTAAGTGTACAGACTTTAAAGATGGAAGGCGGAGGAGCGTACGGGGGCGGACTTTCTGGTGCAACATTTGATCCTATCCAGTTTGTTCAGCGACCCCAGGTCATTTTAAGAGCAGTTTGTCTGGTAAGAATTATTCATCTTGGGGATAGAAAAATTTCCCGTCGTTGTGACCGCTAGATAATTTGTAGAGTGGATTCGTACCGGAATCGATTTTGACAGGAGGACGGCCATAGGCCTAGGGTAGCTGCTGCCCTAACTAGTGTGGGGTATTGATTTTCAAAATATTCTATGTAGGTCATACGATTATGTTAAAAGCTAGTACCGTTTCTAATATTATTATTATTAAATTGACTGAGCTTTGGTAGTTAACCTGTAATCAGTAAATCTCAAGTCAGTGAATTGCCCTATTATGACAATTACCGGTATGTAATTACTAATTACAGTAACAGAAGTAAATTCGAGTAGGCCTAGGGACCTTAGAGTCATACCTATTATAAGCCACACTTCTGTCATAACCATGTTTCAGTTTGAACCCTGTAACATTGAGTATATAGTGTTATATACACTATACAACACTATAATACTATAATACAACTCTACAACACTATAAAGTCAATGCCTGTAATGCTAATTAAGCTGTAGCCTACTGCCACTTGAAGGGTTAGCCATTCTTGATGAATATTTTTTGGTGGCAGGCCTGGGCTTAGGGTAGGCAATGACCCTAGGCCTGTAATGGAACGGGAAGTTCAGGAAATTAGACGGACTAAGATGGATTAGGGCGGGAAGTTTGCTGTGATAGTTGGAGAACAAAACTTGTTTGATTAAAGTTTGAGTGCTACGTGGATGTTCCACAACTAGGTACCTGTCAAGGTAGCACCATTTGTATCTAAATTTTAATTGGAGTTGCTGTTTGATGTATAAATGGCAAACTACATTGAAACTTTAATATCCAATATGCATCGAAATGTATCGATATTGAATTTGAAAAAATCAAGATTAAAGTCATAAGTTTTAGCATGGGTAGTTACTAGTTATGAGGTCCAAGCACTGCAAGCTGTGTGTGGATTTTACATTTGAATTTGTCACTTCGTAAATCAACAAAACAAATAATTATTAACTTGGAATAATATTCTGTTACTTTCAATGATGAACAACAATTACACTAACGAGAAAATGAGCAAGTTATATTTTATTAATTTAGGTTGTTCTGTTACAAGTTAAATTATTCTTATTTCAGTCATTCACCATTTTTACAATCAATATCGATCATTGTTTCGTGTCGATACGCCTTAAAACCCTAATATTGATTCATTCAATATTGAGTCTGTGGATTATCAAATATTCCAATTCGATATCGAATCATAGTCCTGAAAAAAAACTATCGAAAATATTGAACTCAAATGGCAACCCTAATTTTAATCAAATTAAAGCAAGTACAGCACAGCAAGAACCAAATTCTAATCATTTGAACTTGTTTCAGCTATTTTCAATAATTGTGTTTGGTTGCATCTCGTCTCAAGGATGGGTAATGGAAAACGACAAAGAAGTCTGCCTGTACAATAAAGATTCAAATGCGTGTAATTATGGCGTTGGCATCGGAGTTATTGCCTTCTTAGCTTCTATAGGCTTCATTGTTGGAGAGTATTTGTTCGAACAAATGTCATCTGTCAAGACAAGAAAACATTATGTTCTTGGAGACCTGGGATTTTCTGGTAGGCCTAATTATAGTCTTATTGTATTTTTGTGACATTGATGACAATCCATATTTACACTAATGTTTTATGTTTTTATCCAAAGCACTACCATAAATGAAATGGCATTACAAGTAATTAAATAAATAATTAAATAGTATGTAGGAGCATTGGCAACATAGTTTCTATATGTAGACCTACAATTTTATCTGATGGCAGTTTTTGGTGTCAACCTATTTGCCTGCTGCTATTTCAATTAGTCAAGGCTAGCATTGAATTCAACTTGAGCTCAGAATTATGCATATCATGTAACGATATATTATGTGGTAATAGAAAAATATTATGTGATATATGTAAAAAAAAAATATATATATATATATATATATATATGTTTCAGATGATTGGTTTTTCAGTTTGCACATTTTGTATTACCGGGGTACTGTGTGATGTTTCAGGTCTGTGGGCGTTTCTGTATTTTGTCGGGTTTTGTTATTTAACAAACCAGTGGAGCAATGCAGACGATCCTGAGGGTGGCTATGGAGTGAACAACATGCAGGCAGCAATCGCCTTTTCGTTCTTCTCCATCTTTACTTGGGTACGTAATATTTAAACTAAAGGTTAAAATGGGTACAGGGGTGCCACTTGGTGCATTGAGCTGGGAGTCGTAGCGTACTCTTGTAATCCAGCTACTTGGAGGCTTGCGCATTGAGCTACCATCTATAAACACTTTTTTATAAACTATGAAGAAATCTGGAGGAATAAACATCACGATCTAGTGGTATAACAGTACTGGTATGTCTTTTTCTGTGTTATGCTAGGCTGGCTGTGCTTGGTTCGCGTTCCAACGGTTCCGTCAGGGAACGGATTCTGCCTTTGCTCCAAGTTATGAGGCAGACCCCGGCTCTGGAGTGGGAGGAGCCCCGTATTCGAGCTACCCCATTGGTTCAGATGGGGACACGGGATATCAGGAGCCACCATTTGGTGGCAACCAGCAGATGAGGGGTAAGATTCCAAATCTTAAATTCTTAATCTCAAAATGTTAATTCAAAATCTCAATTCCAATCTTAGGCATAGGCCTACATCCAAACTTGAAACTGGACTTATTGTAATCAGTAGGCCTAGGCTATATGTACTACCTTTTACTAGTTTGTATATAATTTTTAAAAAAGATTACAAAATTAGATGATACTGGTACTGGAATATATAAAATTGATACCGGTAGTCCTAAACAGAACTACCTTCCAGATGTCCCATGTCCGTGCTAGAAGTACAAACGTTTGCATTCATTCAAATGGCGAGAAATAAAAATCATGTCTAATACAGTCTTTTACTTTCATTCCAGGTGGCATGGGCAACGACTTTCAACCCCCCGCATACTAAGTAGTGCTAATACATTCCACATGTCTGTTTTATCATATATTACCTGTACTTAAAAGACTTGACGTGCCACGAATATTGTCATCTTGTGTTTTGTTCTAGTCTCTGACCCACTTGTTTGTAATTATGTCAACTACTGTGTCCGCAGTACGACAGTCATGCCGCACGTTCATTTTACATTATAATTATTATTACGTAAATATTACATGAACCGCGGCCTTTTGTATCATATCCGATGAGACCGCCGTGATATAAACAATGATTTGCTCTAAAGTTATTTATTCTCGTCAAGAAACGATTTTATTATGCAAATAATGTAAAGTTATTCTAGTAATAGTCATTAACGTAAGATTGTTTGTTGATGTTGTACATTCACGTGAATCAAGAAACGTACAATAGTGAAACTTGTTAATATGTAGCTAGAAATAATTGGTGTAACTAAAGATGTAGTTTAGTAGTTGTGATTTTTCAACAGGAATAATTTGCTTGATATGTTAAAATATATTTTGTCATTCTATGCCGTGATGGTAACTCTGGATGTGAGGAATAATAATTTAATTGTACATCAAGTTATGAAACTATTGATATGTCTATTCATTTCTATCTTGGTTGGTACTCTTCGTTAGCTGTGTGTTTTCTATGTTTGTGTGTTCTTAAGTGCATAGCAATAATAATAACTAGCCTATTACTCGTGTAAACTAATAAATACAAAACGGACTGGGCTCCCGTCTGCGTACATATTGTCGTTCGTTATAACTGTAGCCTAAATTAGGATTATTTGATGTTATAGGCAAACTCAACAGAAACGAAGATTTCATGTCAGGTTGTTATCGAATGTGTTTTAGCATACCAATTACTTCAAAATCATCGGCTTTCAGTGATGAGAAAGTAGATACGCAAATTGATATATTAACCTATTACATTGGTTGATACTCAGTAAAGACATTATTATTATTATTAGTTCTTTAGTGGACTCCATAATGTCTACCCATCAAAACAATTTATTTCTTTGTATAGGATGTACTGACCATCATTATGAATTTATGATAAAAATTGAAGTATCATCAAAAATGTTGCCTTATTTTTCAGTGTACCCTCATGACATCCCCTCAGATGTTTCGTGACTAGAAGTGAAGTATTTTTCTCACAAAAACAATCCAGATCTTTTAGCCAGTTGATTATTATACATCCAATACTTTTGAAGGAGTTATAAAAATAAACTCGGAAAATGCAGTGTATGCCAGTGGCGGTTTCTGAGGGTAGGCCAGGGAGGCACAGACTACCCTAAAATTTCAGAAAGGCTTGCCACCTAACCATAAATTGAAAAAAAAGATCGTTATTAATAAAACAAAATCCTCTTCGTTATCATCATTGATAACTGTTGAATCATTCCGAAGAGCATGGACTAGTGCTATACGTAGCAACTACCTAACCTTACCTAAACTAACCTTACGTAGGTTAGTTACGGGACCCGCTTAGCGTGGAGGCCGTGTCTCCGAGGTAGACATAGCCAACGAGTGACGTATGGCGATGCTCTTCAATCCAGCAATCCTCATCCCCCCCCCTTTCTAGGGTTTGAATGTGAAAAAAGAACGTTTGAGGCCGGCCTCTTGGCTTGGTTCGCAACATATCAACTGCAGCGGAGTTTTCTGAAGTAGACTGACTATTCTATGTTCTTATAGGGAGTGTGACGAGAATATACAGAACTGATATTCAAGTTATGCCCGTGCTGCGTACCCCAACAATGTACAGCAATTAAAAGCAACAAATACAGTCCCACATATGTTATTTAATAATATGCACTCGCAAAAATGAATAATTTGAGTCTATATTTACTAATATCAAATACAGACAGAAATTATTTGAAATTGCAATTGTAATGATAGTATTGCTAATATTTTAGCGGAATATTTTTTTGAAAATCATAATTACAGAGCGTAAATCATGAATACATCATATCAAACGTGAAACAAAAAATATAACACAATAAGCACTAAGCAGTACGATGAGACAACTGGAAGAACTCGTGAAAATAAAAAGTTTCTTTTTTAGAGAATTGAATTCGTTGATCGTACAGATAGACGCATTATTCACCGACCGTTGATGTTTATTTTCGATGATGATATTTTTTTTCGCCACTTTTTATCCAGAACATTATAGCTGTTTAGAGCACAAAATAATAAGAATTATTATTTGGGTTTATTGGCATTTCAACCTTTTGTATGAACGCCTGTTTTGCTATTTCATAATGAATAATTCATACTGTTTGAAGTTTAAAATGCGCGTAGCCGTGGTAAAAAAGGCGGCGCGTGAATGCTGAGTTACTGAGAAAAAATCCGCTCCGCAGGGTTACCTACGGCGGCCTCTCCGCGGGGGTACCCTTTTCCGGGCCTCCCCGCCTTTTCATGCCACCGGCCGCCACTGGTGTATGCATTGCAAGACGAGCAACATATTTGGTATAAAATATACTTGAAAGCTACACATCTTGGAATTTGAAACTTTTGAGTCTTAGTTACTGACTTTGTTATGCAGCTCTAATTGATTTTACATGTTGATCATATGAATTGTTGCAGCTCTGATTGATTTTCAAACTCGATTTTTTCAAATAGTATAGGCCTACCGCAATACATCCATTTTCTGAAAAATACTCCTGTTTTCATTTTTTATTTCTGCAGACAGCAATATCAGTATTCCGTGAAAATTTCATTTTAATTTCACTCAATGCTATTACGGGTATTCATCAAAGTTTTTTACGAAATAATCGTCGAACCGATTTTATTCAATGTTAACAATGTATATCTATTGTGGTACCGGTATGTGTATATATATATATATATATATATATATATATATATATATATATTATATATATATATAATATTTTGTGTCCAGGAAAAGTGACAAGTTAAGGTCTAACCTCCATTACCTCAAGGTCATGAAAAAAATATGATTTTTTGTCAGTCGATTCGTTTTGATGTGCTCGATAATAATATCCAAACAGATGATAGGCTAACCGGGATAAATTTTGAGATATATTGATTCAAATACTGAATGTTTCCCTATCATTTAACACACAACATTCAAATTGTATGCGTTTTTATTATCCAACAGATCATTAAAATATACTAAAAGGAATGACATTCAATCAAAAAACTTGTTTTATTGTAGATGAAGATGTTACGAATAGAATTATGCAAAAATAAATATAGGTACCCGTTCTCATTTATGGATCACACTCATTTTGAGAGGAAAAATAGTTGATTTTTCACTAAAATGAAGTCAAAATAGCAACTTAATATTTCATTAAAGCGCTGTAACTTCGGCCAAAAAAATATTACAGTGTTTCTGATGTGATTTTAATTCAAGAATACACATGCTCAATAAAGCTTTACTCAAAGTTCCCCAATGTAGAATTAATTTCAAAGTTACTTTTTGACTCTGCTGACCAAACGGCTGTTAGACTTTAATTGGTTACTAATCCTCTACCTGACTATGCTTTGCACAAAAAAGCAAATATTAAACAAAACCTTTTTTTAAAAGTATAGGGTATTGTGAAATGAAAGTCTTTGCTATGCTCATCTAATCAAAAAGTATGCCCGAGTTGACATTCCTAATAAATAGTAAATAGTCCTAAGTCATGTGGTTCAAGAAGAAAAATGAATACCTGTTATCAAAACTTTATTTCTTTCATAATAAAATACCAAATATTTATATATCTACGAGTAGATGAGTCTATAAAACATTTTGTTAAACACTGATCTTTAGGTAAATCTTTCACATAAAATTACACATAATCAAGTAATATTCTTAAACAGTAATAAAATAAATTCTAGTTGATAATAAAATTATATTTTCCAATACACAACAAGAGGTGACAAAAGTCCTAAAATGTATAGCTGCCCAAACGGCTCAACAAATGGGCCTATAGTCTTCTTCCAGTGATAAAATAAATCACAATGTTGAACATTCTGGATTATTATTAATATACACTTGTTTTCAGCTGCTATTGTTAATATAGACAGTTGTAAAGTTTTAGGCAAATGTTGGGATAGAGTCTAAAGAGTGATCTTGAATCTCAATCAATTCATGTCATACCCTACTTGAAAAACCTTTTTGTTATAAAGCAAACATTATGTTCCTGCTTTTAAATATATGTAATGATGTATGTATACATAATGTAGTTTATAAAAATACAAAAATATGATGAAAATAATTTCAAAGAAAAACATCAGCCAATCTAAACTACACAACCTAGTTTGACTTTTACTAAGCCCTAGAGATATAGGCATAGAGAGCTTGGTTTACACATTGTCTTCCATTTAACATAATATGTAAATACATTGTGCACTTAACAGCAGAACAATTGTGAGATCCATTGAATGTTTCTCAGTCAATACGTGACAAACATATTGTATAGAACAGTTCAGACTTGTTTTTGAGTCCTGAGACTGTAGCAGTGGCAACCTAGAGTAACTTTTCTACCAGTCTCGAGATAGAAAGCCTCGGACAAATAGGTAGTCTACACCCCAAATTGTATTTAGAAGGCACTTCAGTTCACAAATCACACAACAATCTTGACCAAAGGCCAGTGGCAGTATTACCAAGTCCAGTTACATGGGTGCCAGGGGGAGGCAAGAAGGGGCACTCCCCCCCCCCCCCCCCCGCCTTTTGGAAAGAGCAAGAAGTAAATACATCTGTTACATTATAACACGTTTTCCTTTCCAGTAAATTACCAAATTTCTATGAAATACATTTATTGGCTATTACATTGTATCAATTTATATCTTATGAATCACGAAGAGTGGCATACAAGCCCTTTGAAAAAACTAGAGACAAAATCATCCTCACATTCCCTACCCATTCGATCTTTGACAAATATACAAACAGCAAGTTAAAATAAAACTTGCTGATTCGTATTTTAGTTTTGTTTAGCTGTGGTACTTAAGATGTCTTCAGATGTCAATGTCATGAGAAGTTATCACTAATTGACGAACGTGAGGTGAACAATGTGTCCGTGAAACACGACTCACTTTGAGCTTATATTTGTTCGTTCCCTTCTTAGAGGAACGAAACTATAAATGTGGACTTCCGTGAAAGGGCAGTGGTGTTTTCCATTCACTAATTCTTAGTATTTGCAATAATTAGCCCCCTTTAAGGTAAACAATTCAGTCAGTTCGCTGGTGGCAATTGTTGTGAGGGGGTGCAGTTTATAACTAGCTCTGTTGCGAGTTCTGTTGCGATGTACAGTAGGCCTACATTAGTGGTTGTGAATTGTGATACATATTATTACTTTTGTGGTGAATTCTGTTGCGATATACATTATTGGTTGTAATTGTATTTAACTTCTTTTGAGCGCAGTGATAATGGACATAAGGCAATTTTTTAAACATAAAAGTGAAGCTAATTCACTGTCAGTTCCCGGAAGTTCAAAAGTTCATCCCAAAATGGTGGCAGCCCTTAAAAGTGGCATTATCAAATGTGTGATTGATACTTTCGGTATGGACTCTAGACGGGTGAAGTTTTTGTTTTGTGACGCTGACAACAACGACCAATGAAGGTAAATTTTTTCAGAATTAAGATTATTTTCAATTCCTCTTGGGCAAAAATTCAAACAAAAACAATCATCAATGTCATCTAGAGTAGGCCTAGTAATGCAACACATATTGTCTGTACGCTACTTTGTACATAGATTACTCAAAATTAGAGCTCACAGATTGATCGTGCAATTTTGCCCCCCCCGCCAAAATTCCTGGCGGCGTCCATGTCCAGTTATACCCTGTTCATACCGAAAAGTTAATCTCAATCAAGCTAATTGTGATTAAATGTACGCATGTAATTGTGGGTAATAAACTAACTGCGTTAACGCGCTAACATGGTTTGCTGAACGAGATTAAGACGTTAATCACTGTTAACGTTAATGGAGTTGCATCCACACTACACGGTAATCGAGATTATGTCGTTGATCGTGATTAACATTTTCGGTGTGAACGGGGTATTAGCCTTTACTTGAGAGTTGGTGATAACAAATAGCATGGGTAACCATGTGATAACAACTTTGAACTGCCAGTTAGAGCTACTTCCATGTTGGTAGTTCTGGCACTAATAAGGGAAATACAATACCATTTTTCTGCTGTTAACTGTATTACTAACCTGCAGTTGAAACCAGTACTCTAAAATATTCCACAAATTATATTTTCTTCATAACTAAAATATCCTCAAATTGTGGCACATTACAGCACTCATTTTTTTACAACCCTTGAATGGTTATTAAATCTCATATTCTTTTTATAAGTACAACAATATTTTCTATTCTTTATTGAAAATAAAATAGATCAATGATTTTTGGCATTGCACAATTTATTTGGTGCCTTGTGTCTCAAAATATGAGTCTCAATAGTAACAGATTAGATAAGGGCAGTTAAGGTATTTAAATACCTTTTAGTATTTGACAGTCCACCCAAAAATGTTAAGTTTTTATAAAATTAAATGACGCAACTAGCTAGTACCGACAACAACAGCAATTTGCGAACTACTTTATTGACACTTAACGTCAAACAAGAGATCCTTTATCTATAGACCTACTAAAACTGGTGTTATATCATATGAAACTTGATTTATCTGACCGACAATTGCTATATCCAAATGGCACCAGCTATATTACAGTTTGTAGTCTTCTTATCACAGTATTGTCGTTGAGCTCGGGCTAGAGCAACGTGTTCTTTTTGAGATTTTCGCATATAACTGTATCCATCACCAGGTTCAGAACCACTTGAATATTCGAGGTTTCTGTCGCCGTCGTAAAATGGGGATAGATTACTTTTGCCGAGTTGAGATTACGCAGCGCAAACTTGTGTTGAATAAACAAAGCCCCTCGATCTACATCGTAATCAGGACCTAAATGAGGCAAAATAACAAGTTAGATTATTGAGACTCAGATTATAACATGATTAGATATTTAGCGCAACATAAGGAAAACATGGTAGAAAAAAGTTCAAGAAAGTATTTTTAAATTGAATTTTGTTTGAAAATTGAAGTTACTAAAGGAATAAAGTACAGTGTATATATACATATACATAGGATGATAGTATATATAGTACAGTATACCATGTTTTCAAATTACATGAAAGTTTAAATCTAGGAGTTCACTCTTATCAGAAAAATTGATGGAAAGTTGAAAAATTGTCCTTTGAAATTATGAAATCAATATTGCATGTAGGCTCTAGGTCTTTATCACTATAACCATTTATTTATTTATTAGGCTTGAATACAATGAGATATTAAACTCTTTACAGTATTAATTGAAGAATTACTGGTAGATCTATACTAGCCTATTGGCTATTAGGTAACATCAAGGTTGACAAAAAGTTGAAACATAATTTAGTGAGATAGCAGAAGGGCATTACAGTACATAGGGGCTTAGTGTTCAAACTAATATTGATTCCTTATAAAATGCATCTGCTATAATAGGTAAGGGCTTCTACCGGCTTATAGTAGCACGAACGTGTATTATTGACTTTCCTATTTTCCTAGTACGCCAATTTAATATAAGGGTGCATCAGATTTGCACAACCATTGAAAGTAATGTTGAATGAATGAATATTTGAGTGTTCTGACGCGTCAACATCCAAGTCATTTTGCGCTAAGAAAGTAATGCTAAAATCAGCACCAGTAGGCCTATATATCTGTCAACTCAATATCTTCAAATCCAATGATTTTATTGATTATTGTTGGTCTGCTTCAACAATTACGTATGTAACAATAATGAATCTTGAAAAAAATTGAATAGTTTTTTATTACGTGAACATTCCAATTATTCTTGATAAAAACCCAAATAAAAGACAGAATGAATCAAATGATTTGGAAAATTTTTGTCATCTTCTTTTCAACCATCAAGTACTTGCCTTTGTAATCCGGGAAGTAGAGACGAAGATGGCGTCCAGAATATAAGATCTTCTCTCGAAAAAGATCATACTTGTTGAGGAATAAAACAAACGAAGCGTCACGGAAGAATCGATTATTGACGATTTGAAACAAGCTGAGACTCTCTTCCAGTCGATTGACATTTAAATCCTCCTAAAAACAATTCACTATTCAGTGGAAACAATTTCACTTAACCAGTATTTAGTTTCAATTATAGTCTAGGCTATATATTATTAGGGCCCTACATATGATAATATTATACACATATTATGATGAAATAATATTATTTTAATATTATATTATTTATTAAATTGCATGTATGTCTGTACGATTACTTACATTCTAAGCAGACTAGCTCAAAATTCAAGATTTTTGTTTGGAAAAGTTGATACAAATAAAAAATGTACATTTCAATCTGAACGAGTGAAATATTTCTAGCTGATTTCGCGATTTATTCAATTCAACGTACTACCAACGACATATGACTCGGCACAATGTAAACATGAATAAGTACCAGTAGACCAACTCACCACAAGTGTCATATCATAGCCACTAAGCGAGACCACAAACATGACAGCTCGGACGTCATCGAAGCAGTAGATCCACTTCCTTCGTTGTGACCGCTGCCCGCCTACATCGTACATACTGATTATGGTATCGTTGATCTTGAAATGTGTTTCTATGATTCCATTGGTCCTAACTCTCGCTCGAAGAACGTCTGTGGGTGTCGGAACGTACTTCAAGTCGCAAATGCGGCTCATGTTCTCAAACAGGCTACGCAAACAAGAACACAAATGAGTTTCAATAAGAAATTTTTCTCACATAGAGTCCAAAGACCTGTGACAATATTTTATCAATATATTCAATTCATTCTTTAATTAATTCATTCATTATGGAACCATGAAGGAATTAAATTGTTTTTATATGTTTTCTCTAACTGTAGTCATCCAAATTCTCCTTAGGACAGTAAGCATTTGTCCAACCCGGGTGCAGACTTGAAATCCAGCGCCCGTTGACAGAAAATTATTTTCTCAAATGTGTTTGGTCACGAATGTAAAAAATGTTTCAGTCAACAACACCTTTAAAGAAACTACTCGAAACAAAGTTCGCAGCTTCAACGTATTACTACTTGTTACTCAACAATCCTGGATGACGTACTAATTAATGCAATATTTACACGGCAGGGTATGGCTCATCAGGAGTGAAGTCCTGAGGAAAAATACTGGGGCACTCAATATTTTTTTCATTTTTTTCAATCCCACACCCATATAATCAATGCCAACTTTTCCTGGATGGATGGTTTTCCTGGATGGATGGTTTTATTTTCCTGGTACTACCTTAAAAAACGATGGATGGAGGTTACTTACACTGTATATATATATATATATATATTTTTTTTTTCTATATTGGGTTTTAACGACGCACTGTAATGATTACTGAGATCTATTGGTGTCGGATGAATGATTAATGAGATGATGGGATGATGAGATGAAGGTTTTGTGGGTAATGGGAAGGAAGCGGTCGTGGCCTATATTGTGGGAACCATCCCGGCATTAGCCTAGACTACATTGGGAAACCACGAAAAACCCCTGTAAGATGGACGGTAGCGGGGATCGAGCCGGGTCCGACAAGCCAACTACCTCCCGGGTCACATGGAGCAAGTGTGTTAACCACTCAGCAACCTGTGCTGGTATATTATATATATATATATATATATATATAGGCCCTATACATTTTTTCTCCCCAAAGTAGACTTTGGGATTACTTTATATTCTGAGATAAAATGATAATACATCATCTATATAAGCCGTAACTGTTCAAGTACTCGGGGCGCCGCTCTGCTGTGCCCTGGTCCTACCACATCCATGCAACTCACTCTCGGCCATCAGGCCCGCACAGACACTAATGCAGGTGAACCTACCAATGAACATACACCGAATAAGAATACGTTTTTAATACTTCTAGTTGTATTTTTCCAATGATGTAACTTAGCGATTAATTCTTTCAATAGGACTTTATTTTATTTAAAAACAAAAAACCCATAGGCCTTGGTCTTGCCAGTCTGTGCCTAAATCTGGGCCTGGTTCACAAGTATTTGGGGGTGGTATTTGATAGACGTTTAGGGTGGGGGAGTCAGACTAAGAGAATAGTAAAAAAGAGTATAAATGCACTGAACTTTGTAATGAGGCAACTTAAGGGGACACGTGTGGAGATTAAGGAAAAAGCATACTTCTCGTTAGTGCGTCCCATGGTAGAATATGCTAGTTCAGTTTGAGATTCTCATAGATTAAGTGAGATAAGGGATGTGGAATGGGTTCAAAGGATTGCAGTAAGAAGGGTTACAGGTTAGGAGGTGGAAATGGGGTAAGAATGAAAGGGGGGAGAAGGTGAGAATGTTGGAGAGCCCAACTGAGATGATGCGAGACCTGGGATGGCAGAAATTGGAAATATGGAGGAAGGAGGATTGTTCATGTAATTTCTTCAGGGTAATGGAGGGAGAGGGGGGATGGGGGAGCTGCATAAGTTGATTGAAAGGAATGAGTCAGAGTATGGAGGTAGGCGGGGTCATGATAGAGCGGTAGTCATAAAGGGGGCTAGATTAGATGTCGGTGAATTCTCTCTCTTGAATAGGACAAGTAGGGACTGGAATGGGCTCAGTGGAGGTGTTTTTGAAGGGGATGAAATTAGGTTGAAGTTATTCCGTCAGAGGGTTAGGGAGGTGGTGGGATAGGGGCAGTTAGGGAACTTGCCACGGCACATTTATGTGCAATTTCAAGAGTTTAAATAATAATAATAATAATAATAATAATAATAATAATAAAAATAACTTACTAAATAGCTGAATCATTGAGCTCGTACTCGTATCCTCTTGCAACAGCCAATCGAACGCCCCGATCTTTCCAGAGGGCTTGAAGTGAAGATGCAATACCAGGCAGCATAGTGAAGTTCTTATCAAAGCAGCTGTTACTTATAAGAACTGCCTGAGCATGTGCCTATAAAGAAACAGAAGTACCAGCTACATTCAAAAACCGAAAATATGTCCGTTATTACCGTATATAGTGGATATAGCAAAAACCATTTTTCAGTACTAATATTAGCTTTTAGACCAAAAATGAGGAAAAATGTTGAACTCAATTTTTATAACAATATACCGTTATATATATATATATATATATATATATATATATATATATATATATATATATATATATATATATATATATATATATATATATACATACATACATAGATATATATATATATATATATATATATATATATATATATATATATATATATACTTACATACATACATACATACATACATACATACATACATACATACATACATACATACATACATACATACATACATACATACATACATACATACATACATACATACATACATACATACATACATACATACATACATACATACATACATACATACATACATACATACATACATACATACATACATACATACATACATACATACATACATACATACATACATACATACATACATACATACATACATACATACATACATACATACATACATACATACATACATACATACATACATACATACATACATACATACATACATACATACATACATACATACATACATACATACATACATACATACATACATACATACATACATACATACATACATACATACATACATACATACATACATACATACATACATACATACATACATACATACATACATACATACATACATACATACATACATACATACATACATACATACATACATACATACATACATACATACATACATACATACATACATACATACATACATACATACATACATACATACATACATACATACATACATACATACATACATACATACATACATACATACATACATACATACATACATACATACATACATACATACATACATACATACATACATACATACATACATACATACATACATACATACATACATACATACATACATACATACATACATACATAGATATATATATATATATATATATATATATATATATATATATATATATATATATATATATATATATATATATATATATATATATATATATATATATATATATATATATATATATATATATATATATATATATATATATATATATATATATATATATATATATATATATATATATATATATATATATATATATATATATATATATATATATATATATATATATATATATATATATATATATATATATATATATATATATATATATATATATATATATATATATATATATATATATATATATATATATATATATATATATATATATATATATATATATATATATATATATATATATATATATATATATATATATATATATATATATATATATATATATATATATATATATATATATATATATATATATATATATATATATATATATATATATATATATATATATATATATATATATATATATATATATATATATATATATATATATATATATATATATATATATATATATATATATATATATATATATATATATATATATATATATATATATATATATATATATATATGATCAATTATAAAATCTTTATGGATAATTAAAAGTCGCGTTGACGAAGATATATTTATTTAATTGCCCGACGTTTCAACTACAATATAGTGGTCATTTTTGAGGGCTAAAAATGAAAATAATTATATAAATGATAAATAATATGAACCATAAAACAGATTCTTATGAAGAAAAACACATCTTCAAATCCTTCAATGAATGTCTTCAAAAGTTTAATAAAAAATAAAAATAAAAATAAGCTTGATGCACATCTATGAATTCATAGATGTGCATCAAGCTTATTTTTATTTTTTATTACACCTTTGAAGACATTCATTGAAGGATTTGAAGATGTGTTTTTCTTCATAAGAATCTGTTTTTTGGTTCATATTATTTATCATTTATATAATTATTTTCATTTTTAGCCCTCGAAAATGACCACTATATTGTAGTCGAAACGTCGGACAATTAAATAAATATATCTTCGTCAACGCGACTTTCAATTACCCATAAAGATTTGATAATTGATTACATAATGAGTCGTGAAAGCTTTCAACAAAACGTGTATATATATATATATATATATATATATATATATATATATATATATATATATATATATATATTCATATATATATTTATTTATAGTGATGTATATTTTTTTTTCTTTTATTGGTCACATACACTGATACAGGAAGAAAAACACAATTACAACAAAAAAACATCCACAAAGCCCTTAAAAAAAAACTTAACTGTGGGTTAGAATAGTGAATTATAAGTACAATTCAAGTTCTGACGTATTTCTCAAACATTAAAAGTAATAAAGTAGTTGAAGTAAAAAGAAAGAAGAAAAACATTCAGTGATTTGTTACATTCTACTTACAAAGTGTATGGTATCTTTGATTACTATTAATTTTAAGCAATCAAGTCACATCAAGTGGCGAAAAAAGTAGACAGTTGTACAAGATTGTAAGAAAAAAATAATTACATAAAACCAGTATTAAGACACTTTGATTAGATAAGTATTTTGGCTAAAAGACACATAATATAGTATGTGTCTTTATATACCATATATATATATATATAATATATATAGGCCTAATTTGGATGACAACAAAGACTATGAAGGTTCAAATTTGTAAAAGATTCATATAAATGGCAAAAACAATAATTGGATAACCGAAACGAAGAGTCCATTTCACTGTTCTGAAACAAAATCTTTTTTGCTAGCTTCACAGGTGAAACAAAAGTACCGGTATAAACTTTGTTGAAATTTGGCATACACATGTGTCATCATCTAACTAGATAGGCCCGGTGTATAGTTTTGAGATGCAATTGGTTGCACCACTCTATGTAGAAAAAACATTTCGAAATTTCTGAAAACCCCATAAAAATAAACCGCAGGATTTTTTATGTTTTTTAAATAAATTCAAATTTTTATGGAATTTAAAAATAAGAATGATACACATTATTCTGTAGTTTTGCATAAATTGTATGAGCCATTTGGTGGAAAATAATTATAATGTAGTTTGTTCAGATCAATTAAAAAGCAATTACGAAGATCAACAGGTAACACCAATTTAATCGTTGAACAATTTAAAAACGAGCAACAAGTAGAACAGGATGGCCGTGCATTAATGGTTTCAAAATCAAGGTGTGTCCAGAGCTTTCCATTAAATTTCACATATAAGCCTATATCTCTCATCCCACAACCCATATGCTGCGATTTCCTAGTTCAAGGAAAAACATTCACAACGTAGCCTGCCATAGGGCCTACCTTATTTCTTGATGACTGTAAGTTAATTCTCAGTAGCCCCATTCCACTGAGAACGTACTTCATGGATGAAAGTAAATTATCCATGACAGTCGGTCGGAAACTAAGCAGCTCATATTTGGTGAAACCATCACTATGAATTATCTTCATTTGTTTGACAAGTGTGCTCTTCCCACTCTCTCCAGCACCTGTATAATCAAACATCTCATTGGTAAATAAACAGTAAGTAGACCTATTTTTCATGATGGTTGGGGAATCAATGGTTGAGGTCAGATAGAATAAGGTCTGTGTGGAAAGGACATCAAGACTGTAACTTTAAGATTCAAACCTCATCCCATCTAACCCTAACCAAACTCAATGCTCTAACTACCATCTACCATAGATCTACCATAAAGCTGAAACAGATTGGCACAGCTTACTATATATTTACCACCTCATTAAACATGTATTTGAATAATATCAAGTTTATTAATATTTCAATTTGCAAACATTGCATACCAAGCAACAATATCTTGATGACATTTCGATCTTGTTTTGCTAGTTCGCCAAGTTGTTTGTCGATCTCTTCGCTGTGCCGTTTCGCCTTGGCCTCTTCCCTGTCCAGTGTTAGACATCCACCCATACCATCGTATATGGAATCCACGGTACAATCTTTAAAAAAATGCATTACATGATTATGACCATATTTCCTCACATTGAAACACAAATAGGCCTAGCCATGGCCTAGCTGCTTTGTTTTGAAGCCTAGCTAGAATGACCTACTGTCAGTTCAGTGCTCCCAGAACAGAAACAATAAGGAAAAGAATGATATAAGCTTGAAAAATTATTGAACAATTGAAAATCTTACATAAATCCGATCAATATGAAGGTGGAATTATGTGTATTAATCGGTCACAGATATAAATACTCATGCTCCACAGGTGCCAAAATGACATACGGACTCCATGACACAACGTCACACGACGCCAGAATGAACTTCCTTACCGACTTCTATTGAATTCCTAGGGGAAATCATGGGGAAATTGTTCCGACTAGATTGGTATTGTTCGTGACGTCAAGTACCAGCAAGCTCGCGGTACGGTCGCTATCAGCTGGAAGTAAACAAGGTAATGTTATTAATCAAATTACGTTCTTGAAAGCTATATTATCATAATTCTTTTAAAGACGTAATACAAAAATCGAACTATACCGGAATATTATTGTGCCTGACATATTAACTTGAAGGCAAGTATGATTTAGCCTAGGCCTAGTGTAGACCAATTATCCAATCAGGCATTATGCTTCTAGACATCCAAGGCCCCATGCCCTCCATCTCATGGGTACAAACATATTTGGGAATGAGTCCAGTCTAGCTAGACCCATAGTCTAGTACAAGACCACAAAATACTTGTCTCAAGTAGGAAGTACTGTGTTCTTAATACCAGTATCCTTATGGGTACTAGTTTGATGTATTAATTAAGGGTGCCTAGTTTGCCAGTCTCTTATGGTGACTTGACTTCCTATTGGTGGCTCAACTCCCTAGGCCTATCGCACCAGTGAGCGCACCAATGTTGAAAATATGTACCAATTTTCAATTCAAATCTATGAACGTACCGATCGTGAGTAGGTAATCTAATAGTCAAGCAACTTCATGTTTACCGGCACATGTGGTTAAATACACTCCCTTCATGAATGTCATCCGGTAGGTGAGGGGAATAACATCCGTGAATCGATCCCCACCACCGCCCATCTCTACAGGTTTTTTTTCGTGGTTTATTTTGTAGTCTAGGCTAATGCTGGGATGGTTCCTACTATATATACCAAGACCACTTCCTTCCACTGTTTCCTTCCCACTACCAGTCCCTAAGAAACCTTCATCTCATCATCCCATCATCTCATTAATCAACATCTCATTAATCGTCAATCTGATGCCAATAGTTCTTAGTTATCATTACAGTGTACAGTGCGTCTTTGAACCCAATATGAATTTTAAAAAATCTTCACGTTTACGTTGGCGCAGCTGATTACAACTGTCAGCAATGGTCCTTACAAAAAAATTGATATAGTGAGGTTAAATTATGCATTATTAACGACTAGATAAGGACTAGACGCACGTGCAGCGGAACAAGTATCAACTCGAGACAACCAACTGTTCGAAAATCTCGGAACGATGGGCGTCAATGGAAACTAGCGCGTTACTCGTGACATCTCGTGCTACTCTTTTGCTGTTGTACGCATTCGATCTTCGAAAACTTCTTGATATCGATTGAAAACCTATAATCAAAAATCGATTGAATCGATCGAAATCGATCGGCAACCCTAGAATTTAGAGATACTCTGATAGGTCAATGTGAAATTTCCCACATAACAAAGCCCATTTGATTGGATGTTCTGTTTTGTGATGTTTATGGGCGGGTCAATCACTAGTCGTCAATTATATTTACAATATAATAAAATGCATCAGGCCCTGATAACATACATTTTGTTGACTATTGGGCCAAAAAAAAAGGTCACAATAACCAGTCACACTAAATACAGTTCAGTAGCAACAAGTAGCAGGTAGGAATTTTAAACATTTGAAGTAATCCAAGGTCTGTTGATGTAGAGTGAGCTGTCAGAGATTCATCCTAGATTCATTCAGATTTTCATTCTAGATTACCATACTTCTAGCACGATGTAGTGATACCAACCTATTTCATCATAATATAAAGAAAGTGCTCCAACTCACATACTGATAACATGGAAGGCATTTGTGGTTTCTTGCGGTCATTTCAGAGCAGATCGTCCCAATTGCCTGTCGCGATTAAGCGGATCCCCTTGTGAACTAGATGTAAATAAGAGTGGCTATAGTACCGGTGGCATTGTTGAGCATTGCTGTTTTAAACAGTTCGATATAAAAGCGAGAGTTGCGCTACAGACAATCAGGACGATGGACTCAGATTCTGACACCGGAAATATTACACTTTCAACACCGGAGTTTGTCACCTTCTTTATATTATGATAGAATAGGATGGTATCACTACATCGTGCTTCTAGGCTCATCTCACAATGCATATAGGGCCTACTGCATTTTCCTACTGTTAAAAAATACCATGTCAAATCTGCCTAGATCCCAAATCCACTCATCCAATCCACTCATCACCAAGTGATAGTGCCTAGTGCTTTGCTGTCATTCTCAAGAGGCCGCAGGTGCTCGTATTTCACGCCGCAGACTCTCACGGCCGTAATTTTTGAGATATCAATATGATTGTTTTGCATTCTGTTGATAATTTAAAAAAGGAGGTTACTGTAGAGTACCGTACTGCATTTACAGAATTTTGAACAAAAAATTTGTTATTTTTCAAATTCTTCAAATGGAAAATGAAAAAATTTCTAGTTTGCGAAAACCAATACAAATTTTTGAATAACGAAAAAATATAAAAAATGCTAAATATCAAAAGTGAGAGCTAGCGTTCATGTGAATATGAGTTCGGCGGGCTAGTCTACGGGTTGCGCCTAGCACACGATGCATGTTAAACTCGAGTCTGAAGCGAGAGAACAACAAGCCCGTGTAGAGCGCCTGCGACCTCTTAAGCCTGTCATTCTAGTGGATTGATCAACTCCTGGTTGTAAACATAACATGTAAACGTAGCTGGTATTCCTCTTTCAAGATTCTATGTCTCATTATATTTTTTAAATGGTTCATTCTTCTAACAGGTATTATATATATACGGTGCAGTCCTGCGAGGCTACTGAACAAGAAAAATGGAGACCGCAGCATCAACAGATATAATGATCATAGGTGGCAACTCCCACCCTGAACTTGCAAATTTAATTGCTAAGTAAGTTGGAGTGAACATTTTTAGATTGACTGTTGCATGTAGGCCCAAGTTAACAACATGCTGTGATTGGTATAGAGTAAACCCTTGTTTATCCGAAATGCAAGGGACCCCAAAAAAAAGATTTTTATTTATAAAAATTCGGATTAACTAAATAATTCCTTTTCCACGAAAATCATCAGAAGCTCAGAGCGCTTTCGGATGCCACACTCAAAGCAGCGAACAGCTGAGCTGGCTTCGGCTTATTGTTACTCGTCAAATAAAAAGTATGGAAATTGGGAAAACAATGATAAATTCAAGGAACTCACTCGAACTATTTTGAATTAGACAATCCGAAAACGGTGCTTCAGCAATTGGAGGGTTGAAATATCAGTTTGGATTACGAATTAGCTAGAATTCAGGTTAACCAAATTAATTAACATTGAAATAACTAAGTTTGGATTAACGAGGGTTTACCGTAGTACACAAATATTCACAGTGGATGATTTGATAATTGATATATTACTGTCTACAATGAATATTTTGATGGATTTAATAAGAGAGTGGTATTTTTTTTTATTTCATGTCAACCCTTTCCGGCCCAGTGATGCCGTATGGCGTCACATACCTTATTATTTAATTTTGAACAAAGTGGAGTTATTTAATTTTGAACTAAGTAGGAGTTGAAAGGTTATCATTTAAAATGAAAAGGGAGAGACTTGGGTGGTATGGACATATGTGGCAAATGGAAAAAGAGAGAATACTGTGAGCAATGTTTGAGATATCAGAAAGCAATGGAGCTAAAGAGAAGAAATAGAAGACCAAGAGAAAGGTGGCAGGAGGAAGTCACGTTCAGGGTAGTCAGCCGAGGAGAAAGATGGGAAGAAGTGGTAAACGAGAGGTGGTGGGAGGATGGAGAATGGTGGAGGGAACTCATAGGAAGAGAAGAAGAAGTAGCTAGGATAGATGTAGTGAAAAAGAGGAGGAGGAAGTCGGAACTGGCAGGAACCGATCGATATAAGAAGTCTGCCCTAGATAAAGTGGTGGAACACCCCCTCGGTCAATTTAATTGGTCATCTGGGTTTAATAGATAGATATACATATATATATATATATATATATATATATATATATATATATATATATATATATATATATATATATATATATATATATATATATATATATATATATATATATATATATATATATATATATATATATATATATATATATATATATATATATATATATATATATATATATATATATATATATATATATATATATATATATATATATATATATATATATATATATATATATATATATATATATATATATATATATATATATATATATATATATATATATATATATATATATATATATATATATATATATATATATATATATATATATATATATATATATATATATATATATATATATATATATATATATATATATATATATATATATATATATATATATATATATATATATATATATATATATATATATATATATATATATATATATATATATATATATATATATATATATATATATATATATATATATATATATATATATATATATATATATATATATATATATATATATATATATATATATATATATATATATATATATATATATATATATATATATATATATATATAGATATATATATATATATATATTATATATATATATATATATATATATATATATATATACTATTATATATATATATATATATAACTATATTAATATATATATATATATAGTATATATATATATATATATATATATATATAATATATATATATATTAATATATATATATATATATATATATATATATATATATATATATATATAATATATATTATTATATATATATATATATATATATATATATATATATAATATATATATATATATATATTATATATCTATATATATATATATATATATATATTATATATATATATATATACTATAATATATATATATATATTATATATATATATATATATATATATTATACTATATATATATATTATATATATATATATTATATATATATATATATATATATATATATATATATATATTATAATATATATATATATATATATATTATATAAATATATATATGTATATATATATATATATATATATATATATATATATATATATAGTATATATATATATATATATATATATATATATATATATATATATATATATATATATATATATATATATATATATTATATATATATATATATATAATATAATATATATATATATATATATATATATATATTATATATATATATATTATATATATCATATATATATATATATATATTATATATATATATATATACTATATATATATCTATATATATATATACTATTATATATATATATATATATATATATATATATATTATATATATATATATATATATATATATATATATATATATATATATATATATATATATATATATATATATATATATATATATATATATATATATATATATATATATATATATATATATATATATATATATATATATATATATATATATATATATATATATATATATATATATATATATATATATATATATATATATATATATATATATATATATATATATATATATATATATATATATATATATATATATATATATATATATATATATATATATATATATATATATATATATATATATATATATATATATATATATATATATATATATATATATATATATATATATATATATATATATATATATATATATATATATATATATATATATATATATATATATATATATATATATATATATATATATATATATATATATATATATATATATATATATATATATATATATATATATATATATATATATATATATATATATACATTGATGCCATGTGGAACCATATTTCCAAAGGTGAAGTCTTTTTCTACCAACCATGCAATCGCTTTTCGATTTTGTACAGTATAGCACTCTTGGAGCCAATTTGGGAAATGACCAAAGACTGAGAAGGCCTAAATGAAAGAACAAGCTTTGCAGATAATTGTTTTTTGTAATATTGGTAAACTAACATTACTCTGAGGATGATTGTTCATACAAGATATCATAAGCCAAAGTGTAATTTTTATATCCTAATTGACAGTTTGAACAATTGTATGATGCCATATGGAGTTGGTGGGCAATCTGGATATAAATTTATAATTTAGTTTATGTAGTTTGAGAGAACCTAATATTATGTATTTCATCCCAGAAGTAAAAAAGAAAGTACCGGTAAGCTCTTGAGAGCAAATATCTTGCTTTTATTGCTTGTATGTACCGGTATTCAATGTTTAATCTAGGCTTTCAATGTATCAGACATTCATAATATGAATGCTTATGAATGTCATTTTTTTCCCAAGGGCCCACTGATTCCATATGGCGTCATAAATAAAATTGGAAAATTTTGGCTTGGAATACTTATAAAAAAAAAACTCTTTATTTGATTTTTTTGAAGTGTCTTCCAATATAATTTTTTTTTTCGAGTCCAAATACATGATTTGGGCCTAAAAGGGATCAAAGGAAGTAAGACTGATTATGATTTGAAATAAGTGAAGCTTATATCTTTCAATAAAACAAGCAAATCTAGCAGTATTATTAGTAGACCAAACCAACACCGTCACCCCTGCTTGTAGCAGACATGCTGAACTGTTTTAATTAATCCATATTTTCTCTTTTGTCAGACGTTTGGGTGTGAAGTCTGGAGGCTGCTCTGTTTACCACAAACCAAATAGAGAGACAATGGTTGACATATCAGACAGTGTTCGAGGCAAAGATATTTATATCATTCAGACAGGATCAAAGTAAGTTCTATGAAGATTTGTATTAATTCAATGTCATCGCCTCAGTATTTAATTCAACTAGGCCTGTATTTTCTTGCTTTTCGATGGTGACAGACATCGTAATTCAGTAATTCTTAAATTCTACACTTCGTGATTTCTTCAAGTGTTCATAACAAACAATGGTCGTGCCCGTGCTTTTAATACATGAAAGGGAATCAATTTTTTTTAATAAAAATACCGGCACTGATAAAAAAGTTATAAATAATTAAAGTAGTCATAAGTAGTTTTTAGTTAGTAGTCATAAGTAGTTATAAGTAATAACAATAAGTTGGTAATAAGTTATAAGTGAATTTTCTCCATGTTGGCTTATTATCTTCATTAAAAAATTGAGGAAATAAAAATTGTCAAGTGTCTAGACTCTAGAAGATAAGAATGATTTTTTTTTTTAATAAGTTTCAAAGTTATTAACTATTCTTTGAAGTGGTAAGATCGTCCTTGTGGTACCTGTCTGAACGATCCTAGCTTCCATTTATTGCCTTAATTGGGGAACAATGATTTTTGTATCAAGTTTCGATGTTATTAAAAAAAAAAGATGATGATAAATGTAGATACCAGTACCACATACCAAAATGAACTGTAGGTTCTTACTTATATTTACTTTATGTATAGGCATAGGCCTACCAAGATGTTCAAGTATAATATGCATGTACTGTACTAGGCAAACGCAACATAAGCGTTGTAAGATGAGCGAGATATCTGAATAATGTATAATAGTCGTTGAAGTAGTTCTACCCTTGCTACTTCATCGACTCTGGTATTCTACACACCTTGACACATAGAGAGAAAATCATTTATTTATGACGGCTGTTCATATTCACGATGACTGACCATGAAGGTCCAGCTTACTATAAATTTGGAATTATAATTGCCGAAAGTGAAAAGGAGTTATAAAATTATGGTAGTAAAATCAAAAACAATATACTTGATATAATTGAGTAATAATAGAATTATTAAAATAATATGATTAATATTATAATCAGATTTCAAGTTGATTGAAAAGCACTGAAGAGATGATTATGGAGACTATGTGAATCCTTCATTGTTGGGCAAATATCGAATCTAGAAAGCAGTGAATATTTGCTACCTGAATGCTTTAATTTCTATAATAATAAATGAATAAAAACAGATAATTTAATTTTTTTCTTCAAAACGGCTGGTTCGAATTGCATACAAAATTGTGATGATGTGTATCATTCATGTATACACATTCAGAGAAAATTGCACGTCATTTGGAAAGATTTATTTTTCAAGTTTTCTTGCCCAGCTTAATCTTATGGGTTTTTTTTTAGAAACTTTGAGATGATATTTCTCAAAATCGGTCCGACCGATTCATTCCAAAAACTATACAGTTCTAAGTTGGATGAGTTTGCGTGTACAAAAAAAGTTTCATGTTGATCAGTCAACTCCTGTGACCTGTGCAGTGCCCACAAACAAGCAAACGAACAAACAAACAAACAAACAAAAATACACAGACAAAGCCCTATAAGAGTGAGATGGAATCGTCGCTTACGCTCATCTAATTAATAATATGTGTAGGCCCCACATAGGTGCATATTAATATCAAATGAGCTATATTATTGATGAATGAAATATGTTGACAAGCCTTAATGTGAAATTAATATACTATTCAAATAAAAATATTGAATGGCAATAGGCCTACACCTTCTTTTAATTAATTGATATTTGCATTTTTGCTGTGTTAAATGAGCATTATTTTAGGCTTGAGATTTTTGGCGGAAGAAATTGTAAAGAAATTAGCAAATTATTCACAACTGATGATCTTGTCAATCTTTCTGAGTGTCCTAGTCCAGTCGTTACAGAGACTAAGAATGGAGTGAAACGATTTGTGATGTGCCTTATTAGGGACGTCAACAACCACATCATGGAGCTGCTGATCATGGCGTACGCTTGCAAGACGTCCTCAGCGCGCAGCATCGTCGGTGTCATACCGTACCTGCCGTACAGCAAGCAGTGCAAGATGCGCAAGCGCGGCTGCATCGTCAGCAAGCTGCTAGCGAAGATGATGTGCAAGAGCGGGTTGAGTCACATTATCACGATGGACTTGCACCAGAAGGAGATACAGGGCTTCTTCGATTGTCCGGTCGACAATCTGAGAGCGTCTCCGTTCCTGCTGCAGTACATCCAGGAGTCCGTAAGTCAAAAACAACAACTTTTTTTTCGCGTTGATTTGAATTTTGGATTTATATTATATTGATAACATATTAAATGTGAGATGTATACTTACAGTCTACTTCAATAAACATTACCAGATGATTATTGGGTAGAACGAATGTTTTCAATAAAGTTTTAGCTAGGATTGTCATATAAGATTCTCTGTAATACTCAAGTGCCAAATTTAATCATTGATGATCAAAAAGTTTGTAAGTTTATTGTTTCCCATTTATTTGGTCACTGTAGTAAAGCACACGGGAAATGAATAGCCCGAATGGGTTGGTTGCAATTGATGCGCACATGCGCAGAAGACTCATCTCGATTCGGCTGGTTGAATAGAGTCCAATTGACTCAGTTGGAAATAGTTCTATATTGCTCGGGTTGCGTTCACTGAATAGAGCCCACATTCAGCCAATAGGAAACCAAATAGTGAACAGCTGATTTCAATGTCAAAACATTGACGTAGGCTACTTTGTCAAACTACATCAACAGTCAACATTGTCATCAGTGACGTTTGTGATCGAAATTTTTTGAAATGATGAAATATAATAATTAATTCTTAGCAATGCCACCGAAGCTAGATATTTGGAATTGTAAAGAGGAGAGTGATAACAAGCAGGCCGTGCCTCAAGAAGGCTGTGAGCCATTCAACCAGCACAGCCATTTGGTTGTGTGTAATAGGTCATTCGGCTGTTTGGAGTGACCTTGAGGAACCAATTGATTGCATTCAATTGCAACCATTCCCTGTGTAATACGGGCTTACTGAGACGTCTCTGTAAGTGGGTCCGAGTTGTGAGATGGTAGTTTTGATTTGTAAACTTATCAACAGATTCCAGACTATCGTAACGCTGTGATTGTAGCACGGAACCCAGGCTCAGCTAAGAAGGCAACTTCCTACGCTGAAAGGTACGTCTTCTTGTTCACTAGATATATCTTTTCATATAGGCCTACATATGATGATATATAATGTATGAGCTTTATAAATGATAGTTCATCTACCATCTATTTTTTTATATTGGGAGCTGCCCCCATGGCTCAGTCGACTCACAGACTGCGTTAGCAACTGGAGTCAGGTTGGGCGTGGGTTTGAGTCTCTCATAAGTCATATGAATTTTTTAAACGTCTTTCTACCTAATCATCACTTGATCATTTCATGATCACCTGCTTATTCATAACCCCATATTCATTCTCCTTGGCTGTTGGTGGGGTCATTGAGCAACATCAAAATAGATAAAATAACTATATTGGCTTTGATCACGCACCGTTATGATGAATAAGCTCCTTTGGCGCTGTTGAATTCTGAAAGATGATGGAAATTATAAGGAATGAAAGGTTATTTTATTAGTTGTTTTAAATATTGGGAAGGAGTTGGTCGTGCCCTTCTCTTAAGAACTCGCACGCTTTTTTCAGACATAGCCCTCTCCATCTTTGCACAACCATTTACAATAAACTACCTGCCCATATAACTAGCCTCACCAAACTCTCATCTTTCAAATAGAAACTTGAATATTTCCTACTCCAGAACCCCTTCTATGACCTCAACGAATTCCTAACTTCAAAATCTCATTAGACCATCATTGTACTATTATATATATATCATTCTGTCTTTTTTAATCTATTCTTCTATCTACTCATTTTTATATCTAGTTGTTAGTTTTTATACTTCCTATATTTGTGCAATTTACAAATCTTTGGATTCAATAAAATAAGAAACCATCCCGGTATTCACCTATACAACAGGAAACCCACGAAAAACCTGTGTCAGGATTATAGTCCTGGGCAGGAATCAAACCCCGGTCTCTCGACTGGCGGTTCAGCATGCTGACCACCGGTCCACCCTTCATACCTAAGGCCTAGTTTACAGTGATCTTTGTGCAATGCTCTAGTGTTGATATTGTATAATAAATTTGGTAATTAAGAGGCTACTTTATATCTTATAATGTAGAAATTACATTTTCATCTACAAAAAGCAATCACGATTAATATAAAGAAGGCGTGGTTTAAAAACTTTAATATCTTGAACACAGACACTGTTATCTAAACGTTACACTCAGCTGCTTCTCTAATTTTACAAACTTCTTTCTTATCATTTTACACATATGAATTCACTTCTTGTCACAAGTTGACGTTCTTCTATTTGACTAAACAACTTGAAATTTGTATTAATGACATCATGCCCATTCAGGCTTCGTCTGGGAATAGCCGTGATTCACGGAGAACAGAAAGAGGCTGAATGCGACATGGTTGACGGTCGTTACTCGCCACCGACCGTCCCCAAGTCCCGCACGATGGATGCCAGTGTTGGCGTGCCAGTACATCCTGCCAAGGAGAAGCCGCCAATCAACGTAGTGGGAGACGTTGGCGGACGGATAGCCATCATGGTGGTAAGTAATCCAAGTAGCTTCGCTACGAGAATGTAGTATGAAATATACTAGGCCTAAGAAAATTATTCCAGTGTGCATTTTTGCGTTGATAGATGAACATTTGACATTTACGTACTTGCTCATAGTCATAACATTGGTTGTTCGTCTTATTTATCGAAAATGGGTCACTTGATTTACACAATCATTTTAAAAAATGGTCCATTGTTGGACCAACTCGCAACAATTAAAATGGACCAAGTCCAATTTAATATAAAAATAATGTTCAAGAAAAAATATCCTGCATTTTTTGTTCAACTTTCCATGCTGACCAGTCAGCTCGTCTGATCTGTGGAATGCTTACAAAAACAGTAGGCACATTTCTGTCGAGTTCATTGAGCCTCTTTTTCATTCATTCGATTAGAATTTTGACTTAAATGAACATAATCTCTTAAACTGGCATAATGATTCTCTCTTGTTTGTTTCAATTTGATATTTTTTTATCTAATAAATCTGTCGTGTGAATATTTGAACAACCGTAACAACATTATTAGGCCTATGCTATACTGTACATACTACCGTGCATTGAAACCTTCATCTATAGTGTTACCTTTACAAGTGATCAGGAAAAACATCCATGCAGAAAAACAATCATGCAGGAATTTTCAACATTTGTTATTTAGGCGTTGAGTGGACAAAGTAAATGATGGAAGCGATTGAATAAATAGACAAAAACTACAAAGTTGAATATATTCTATTTACAGTAGAACCTACTGTTATAAGTTTCTCGTTTATACATTTATTACATTTAGGCCCTATGAGTTTTTTGTTTTTTGATCCAACCCATATGCTCCACATGTTGAATAGTTTCATCGATAAGTTTTTCACGTTGATACATTTTCTTAGTCTGGTCTCCTGAAAAACCAATAAAAGAGGTTCCACTGTATTATATGTACGCTAATTTCAACTAGCAACGCTCTATACTCTATGTGCAGATGATGTTTGTGAACCTAAGTCCCGGTTGTAGCAACATGTTCATTAAACTGAGGATTCGATCAGCATTGAACCTAGTATTAGTGAAATAAAATTACATTAGCATTACAGCTAATCAACTGCTTAAATCCAAGTTTTAGCTAATCCAATAATCATACAACTGTATCTTGATCCTTCTTTAAATAACAACAAACAATTCCTTTTTATCTCAATTTCTTACTCTAGGTGACAATCTTGATGATAAATTGAGTTAGTTTTAAATACAATTCATCATACTGAGTCTCATTGGTTGACAGGACGACATGGTCGACGATGTCCAGTCTTTCGTGGCAGCCGCGGAGGTGTTGAAGGAGCGAGGGGCCTACAAGATCTACGTTCTGGCGACGCACGGCTTGCTCTCTTCTGATGCGCCTCGTCTCATCGAGGACTCGCACATTGACGAGGTTAGTGCTTCGAACAAAACTTTTGGCACTGAATAATGTCATTCGAGAATTTGCTCCTTTTTGTGTGAGATTGACTTGCCTATCATTCATCTTATTCACTAATTTAGTAATATATTAGGAGCTCTATAATTGATTTTAAATATAGGCCTACTATTTGTACATAGCTTACACTTACAGTCTGCATGCAATTTTGTATATTGTTGAATCTGAGGAGGATATTATGACCCATAATCAATTGGTAGTTTGGTACTGATAAGTGAAGAAAATGTCAAAATTATCAACATTATTTGCATAACTGTAAATTGATGTTGTTTTTTTTACAACCTTCCTGGTGGAGAAAATGTGCGTCTTCTGCTTCAACATTGACAGTCAGCAGTCTCTTGCAATCTTTTTTGAATACCACAAAATAATTACAGACATTTCAAAGACTAGGTTATAGTTTATAGATAGTATGTATTTTTTGTAATATGTTATAAACTGACTCAGTGGTGAAACAGTAATTATAGGCCTATTTCTATCTGTCATTGATACGATTCTGCATTTATGCCATCTTTTTTCTCAATCCCCTTGTCATACTGTAACAGACGTTCTACTGAAGGCCTACTCTTGCAGATGTAAATTATAAGCTCAGTCCTATAAGACATCAAACCTGAAATCAAGTCATACTTCATTCATTATTGTGGAGAAAGTGAAACTCAATACGCCTGCACTGCCGCCATTCTCCGGCAGTTCTGAACTCTAACTCCACGATCGTCAGAAGTAAATTTGTCCGATGATGAATAATGCTAACCGTTGAGTTCCAATACTGTATTCAAGTGCATAGTTCAGATGCCAACATTACCTGGCAATGCCAACCTTACAAGTAAATGAATAGTTATTACCTTATTTGTCCAATAGGCAATAACGGTAGGTAGTACAGGTAGTTTAACATTTCAATTTAGCTTGTAATGTTGGTAATTGTTGTAGCCTTGTGTATCTGAACTTCATTAATGTATTGTATGGAGCACTGAAAACAACTACATTACTGAGGTACAATTTACTACTCTATATAACAATCAGTTATAATTTGACATTACTTGTGAATTAAATGAGAAATATTGGTCCGCGTTGAGAACACTGTTTGTGATTACTGATTGATTACCATATTGACAAATTGAAAGAAAATTGATGTATCCATTATTTCCTCATGAATCGACAATAATGAAATAAGATGTAGAAATAAAATGAAACATAAATTGCGTAATAAATTGTGAGTAAAGTGAGAACCATAAGAAAAACATCAAATCAGTTATGTGTAGAACACAACCTGTGAGCAATATACAATATTTTGCATCGCAGAATTCATTGAAATGATATCATTTATAGATACGAAGTTTCAAGTTTTATTTCTACTCATGTATCTTGAGCCAGTCCCATTATTCCATTAACTGTACCCTTAATCTCTGTCCTATCATTTCTTTCAACTTGTTTGTATTTAATTTACAATTTGTTGAATTAGTTATGCCTGCATTAAAATTAGTTCATTTTGGGTGATAAGATTGCACTAGTTGTGCCCTGTCCGAACAGTCATTCTATGTCATCTCTAATCTCAACTGGGGAAAAATTACTTTGTATCCAGTTTCGATGTTAATGAAAAAAATTACATACCGCAACGTTGACTACAGGTGGTTGTGACCAACACTATCCCGCACGAGCTGCAGAAGATGCAGTGCCACAAGATACGCACTGTTGACATCAGCGTGCTGCTCTCGGAAGGTATCCGACGTATCCACAACAAGGAATCGATGTCGTACCTCTTCAAGAACGTCACGCTCGAGGACTAGGCGACGCGTGGGCAGGCGGACAAGGTAACGAGTATTCATCACGTTTACATCGCGGCGAGCAACAAGGCACGGAGGGCGTTTTGGGGGACAGTGAAATGTCAAAAATTTTGTTTTTTTGTACGACGACTGGAGAATCGAGCTCAGGGGTAAACCAGCGGTTTATCTAGAAAGACGTGCTTTAGATAGTTTGGAATCTGACCATTTTATGTCGGTGAATTCTACTTACGTTGCATGCCTGGCTCAACCAGCTGATTTAAACCAGTTGCTTTAAAAACTGAAGTATTTATGGCATAGGTTGGCGGCCCGCATAAGTCATGGTTTTGACAGCATAGTCCAAATAGCCTAGCTGTGGGTGCGGTTATTGTTGAAAAAAAATTGATGTAACTTCTGTAGGCCCTATGCACGGCGAGAGATGCACATTAAAGTGAGTTGTATGTACTCCAGTTTCAGTATTGCTGCAATGTGTCACTTGTCGAAAGACTGTTAGCCACTGAAAAATGGGCTTTCTTGCTACTTCCTACACACACACATATCAATATTCTACGCTCGCAGTATCGGATAATGCATTGTTTTAATTCGTAGAAACTGATTTTCATATGGTGAAAATATGCTTTGAGTGAGTCTAAATACAGTTTTCTGTCAAGATTGAAAGAGTGAACGAAGAATGTATTTCTGCCCTAGAATATGAAGTCATGCCAGGCATGGGTTTGAATCCCTGAAGGTTTACCATTTATGTTTTTGTAAACATCATTCACCTATCATCCACTCATTTGTAAGAAGAAACAATCAATAATCAATGAAGAAAATCTATGTTACATCAATTTTCTCGATTGATAAATATAGATATGATTTCCTTTACTGAATCAATTTGTTTTGTCCGAGAAAACCATGTTTGAGAGAATATTTCGAATTGAAGCAGTGAGATGATGATTGGGTTTCAAGAGGTCAAAATCTTGAAACAGGTTCGTCTTTTTAGGAAATGCCTTGAGATTTTTCCGCTCAGGTTTTACTTTTCGTTTCTCCGGTCGTCAATTAAGTTAAAGTTTATATTTCATTTGAGTTGTAAAAAAGTAGAAACACACAATGTGGTAAGAATCAAATATACTTGTACAAGCCTTAAGTAATAATTCTATGTGAGAATAAGTCTTAATTTCTTTTTCTTAGAGCTGGTTGTACCAACTGATAATCAAGTATTGATTAGTTCATTATTACTTACAGTACAAAAATCACATGTAACCAAGGGTGATAACTGATAAGTTGATTAACTAATTTTTGCTCAATTCACTAATTATTAGTTGATACAACTACCGTAACTTTCATTGTATGTATTGAATGTAGTAATAGCAATTAATTAATTAATTACAGTGAAACCTCTATGCAATGTTATTCAAGGGACCAGGTAAATAGAATCATCCATGCAGGAGAACGATCCATCCAGGAAAATTTAGCATTGATTAAATGGGAGTGGGATGAGAAAAAATAAATGTTACATGCAGGAAAACGACGGATCCGGGAACGATGTGTAGAGATTTCACTGTATCTCATATCTGACCTCAAAATCTTCAATTATTTTAAAAGCCTATTAGTAAAACGTAGGCTAGCATTTGATTTTCATTGGCAGTAGCTTTGGAAAATACTTATTTTGCTGTCATTTGGACTATGAATATTATAATATGATGTCTAGTTAGATAACCTTCATGCTTGTCAGAATATGGTTTAGTGAGGTATGAGAGAGGGCTGTCACATTATCAAGAGTGAGCAAGAGACAGCTTAGATATTGATGCTTACAATATTTAGATCTTACGTTACGTTGAGGATAATACTAACAACCTTATGGGAAAACATTGTTGTTTCGTGTAACAATATTGGACCAATGGCATCAATTGCTTCAAATCGTCCAAGATGTGAGTATTTTATTCGAAGTGGTTTTAATATACAAGTTTTCTCATATTATTAAACGATTCTACAGATAGATATGATTATACAAAAATACTAATATATTGGCTTCAATAATAAATGTTACTATATAATATTATGTGACCAATAAAAACCTAAATCATGATGAAATTTGTGCTTTCTTTAATTGTCTATTTTCGTGCAGTGAGTTGTTACTCAACTTCCAATGTATTCATACCTAGTACCTACTCATAGATAGCCTACCATGTTCAAGGATATTAATTTCGATTGAAAATTATCTGTAAAGGTACGTTCATACTACTACGGCAAAACGTTTTTGCCGTCACGGCTGGTCACGTGAACCTATCAGAAACTCGCCGTACCAGGCGATACGGCACAGCCGTTCGAGTTGAATTAACTTTAACTTTCTGCCGTACGGCTAGCTTGCCGTGATGCGGTTTGTGACGTAGTCGGCCTAATCACGGCCCTGTGCATACTCAGACCGCTTTTCCTACGCACGGTGGGTGTAGAACCAACTGTTCAGCGGTCGACTCTTTTGGCGCGCCAACCAAACCGGCCGACTAAAGTATTTGCTAGCATTTTAAAAAATCTTTCCCGGTTTTGAAAGATTGTACGAGTACCCCATCTTCTAGGTCTTCTTTTTCAAAAGAAGTAGAAGTAACTTTTCTTTGTTGTCGTCCATTTTGACAGATAGCAGACGTTACTGAGCTTCAACAATCTAGTAATAGGTGGCGCTAGCACCGTGCTCACTTGCCTTCTGACGTTTACCGCAGCACTCTGAACGAAAGAAAAAAAGCTTGTGTTTACCGCAACAGAAAAACCGTGTGTGCGGCAGGTTGCCGTAGTAGTATGAACGTACCTTTATCCTTTCATATTTTCCTTTATTGCCAAAGTGTTGAAATTTGCATCCTGTGGAATATGACTAGATTGTAAGAAATATTGCTAAGCTTATAATCGATGGAAACATTTCATTATTTATTTTATTGTATTGCTTTATTATAATTAAATAAACTTGAATCCGTGTTAAAATCTTTGCTTTGCTTTGATTCAGATTGAATCATTCAAATAAACCAATAATTTTTACATATCTTGCACTAATAAATGTAGGCCTATACATGACTTCCATTTGTATTTCCAAGTGTAGATTCTAACTTGAGTGGCTTAATTAAGTGGCATTTTTCCTGCAAATGTTTTTTTTTTTTTGTCACATGAAAAGAATATCAATACTTATAACACTCTCAAAAAAATCTACAAAGCCTTTAAAGTTTAAAGGCTTGTCTGCCGAATAATAAAATAAAATATTGAATTAAACAAACACAAACGACTAGTGGTGAACAATAAATATGACAATATATACTACATTTTGTCAACTGATGAATTAATTAAATGCAAAATATGAAAAGAAGAAAATTATACGGGTACTAATTCACAGAAATACTGCTCACTAAGAACAGAAATTGAGGTGAAAAGAACAGGTGATTTGAGAAGCACATTTACACACTGTTGCCAGGACTTACATTCGACGGTCTCTGTGCTAGCTGAGGTAAGTGTTCCACGACTGCTTATGAAGATCCTAGCATGATGTTATAGATCATTCTAATATGAATAAAATAATTAGTTGTAAGCTGCTATGCATGGCTCCCACTAAACTTATACCCTGTAATTTCCACTGGTAAACTACAGTATAAAACTGAAGAAAAAGATCATTTCCAGCTGTAAGTAGGAAAATCACAAGTTTTCATTCAAATCATTTCATAAGTATTGAAAAAATCTTTGGTTTTCTTCTATTATAATTTTGATGTCTAATTTTAATGCATACAAAACGTATGTATAAAAGAGATTTTCAAATACCGTAGATAAATTCAGCCCAGACTTGTTGTACTCATAGTGTAGGACTAACATGTTCAGCATTAACATAATATATATAACATAATAATTAACAAAATACCGTCTGCAGAAAATAGAAGTTATAGGGTTAGTGGTAGGGGCTCGAGGCACAATTCACAATTTCTTTGTAAAATTTTGTAAAAAATTCAGACTCAACAACAAATTCATTTATAGCATAGTTTTACTCGCCCTTCGAGGATCCCTACAAATTTTACGACATCATCTTTATAGTCTTCAGCTTTGATTTCCAATTTTTGTTTTCATTGCATACTATTTTTCTTTTTTCCCCTTCTTTAATTTTTGTATGATTTCGTTATCATCATTTAATTATTTCTTTTTTCTACATTTTCTTATTCAAACCTAGTCAAATTATATATATTTTGTTATTCTCTAAAATATTGTTATTGATAATTTGTTTTATATTTTAATTAATTGATTTTTATTCTGTGTTTTTGCAATCTTTTAATGTAAGACAGAGTCTGAATAAAGATATAAACTATTATTGTGACTTTCTGTTCGAAGATATAGTGAAACTGCTTCAGAGAAGTATCACGTAGAATATTATTGAGAATTGATCCACAATAATTATTAGTCTTTTGCATCAAGTTGATTGCATGTTATTTGTATGCTCAGACCTGTGGTGAGGTAAAAATAGATGTTGAAAATATGTGGGGAGTATTCTTATCTCGTAATATGATATTATTTTATTATTGTATTGGTAATATTATTTGGTTATATCGTTATATCTGATTATTATTAAACTATCAAGAGAATTGAGCTGAAGTCCTTTCAGTTCTATCGAATATATTTTATACTTTTCGTAGGTTAATATATTACTATGGTTTTCTCCAATTTTGTTCGATTTATGTTTCTGATATAATATGTGAGTTCAAGGACAAGGTTAGATGGAAGATGCAAGACCAAACTTTGCCCTTTTTTGTAAACCATACAATGACAAATAAAGACATCTATCTCTCAATCTAGAATAAAAAACCTCTATTGGTCCCTGACTAGACCTACCTTAGAATACAGGATAACAATTAATATAAAAAATATATGGATTAATAGAGATAAATAGATTAAAAATATTACATATGAGTACATGAAAAGAGAAGTGATTGAATGGAAAAAATGTAAAATAGAATAATTAATATAATGATAATAATTAATTAATAATAATAAAATAAATAATATAATATAGTAATACTGTAGCTATAATTTAATGTTTTAAACCTAATCCTGTATTTGAATAATTTTCCATCCAACAGTGGAGAAATTGTGTAGGCCTATTTCTTATTTTACATGGTGTTTTGAACATTCTGGTCATTCCTTTCAGAAAATCTATATCCATCTATATTCATATAACCTCAACTGAAGAAAATGTGTTGAAATGTGTACTTGTATTGATCTTGTGTCATCATTTATTTACAGATTTTAATTCACACCATCATTCATCATAACATGAGCATTGCTGGTATCTGTTGGATGGAATATGTATTTGAAGGCTATAGTATAAAATCGTTTTTGATATTCAGCCTTATTTTTGTTTTTCAAGTAAATTAACAGTACAATGCGAAATAATATTCTATTGTTGTATCCACGAAATAGGATCATGTACCACCTTAATAATAGTGAAACCTCAGTAATTGGATGACTCAATTTCACCATACTCAAAAGAAAAGAACATATTTTTTTCGCGCTCTACAGTTCAAACGGAAATAAAAAATTCAATTGAAACTTGGCATGCACAAGTGTCCTTATCTAATTCGATACTGTATAGTTTTAAGGCGCAATCGATTGGACTACTTCTGAGAAAACTCATTTTAAAGTTTTAAAAAATCCCATTTGAATAACCCAGAGGAAAAATTCGTCAAAAATATTTCCTTCAAGAGAATCCAAATTCTCAGGGAATTCTAATATAATAATGATACAAATTATTCTGAACTTTCACTCAAATCGGATCAGCCGTTTTGATGTAAAAAAATATATGATGACATTTTTAAAATCACTCAAAGCTAAGAAAAGAGGTTCTTTTCAGAACCACACAAATTTTTCATACATGGGAAAATTAAGATACCAATTAAATCCAAGCAACATGTGTCAGCAATTAATTGGAAACGATTAAAACAATGCCATTTTTATTATCTTGGAAATTAATAATTGTTTGGATCTCAAGGTGGAGGATATATATATAACCAATTCAAAGATATGTTGACATGTTCTACTTCTAGCTCATCCATCAACGCGGCAACACATAACGCGTTTTCCTAGTTATATTATTTCGCTGCCACTCTGGGCTGTTGAAAGACGTAGTTGTATTATCTTTTTTTTTCCAATACGGTAACATTTTTTTTCTATCGTTGAATTTCATATCTAGGTATAATTGATCATTTAATATAAGTAATTTCTTCAATTAAATTGTATTTTATACAGATAATTGAGATGGATTTGAGTGGTCAAGCACATAGTGCAAACAGCTGACAAATGAAGTTGTTAATCTCTATCGTAAATCTCATCCTGAAAATTCACAATTGTAATTTTCTAATATTTATAATATATTATAATATAATATATTTAGAATATTATTTATAGATATTTATAATATATATTTCATAATATATAATATAATTAGAGTGATAGGCATAATTATAACATTATTGGCCTATCACTAATTTATTTTGTCCATTTTGTTTAATGATGAACTTGACATCTGCTGTTAATGGAAAGAAGTGATCATTACCCAAGGGACTTCGTTCAAAGTGGATATCAACATTCGTAAGTTTATACTGAAAGACTTTCATCTACGGCGAAAAATTATGGTCACAGACAGTGTTTTAAATAATCAAAATGGGGTGTTTAAGCCTTATCGCCCTTGTGGTGCCCCGTCCAAACGATACTATCTTTCATCCATAGCCTTAATTGGGGAACAATGATTTAAAAAAAAATTATATTTATAATATTTATAATCATAATTATATAACCTAACATTTTCATCATGCCCTTCAGATGCCACAACTACAGTACATACTGTGATAGTTTGAAGTTCTTTATGAAGAGATCCTCTTTGAAGTTTCGCAGTAACTGGGAAAGTGAGTTGTTTTTACCACCATGCGCGCTGCTATTTGACGTGACGAATGCCGACATCGCCGACCCATGCATGAACCGCATGTTGTTTACAAATGGCGATTAGTTACAACTGACTTTTCTATTTTCTGCTTGTAGTTTGTGTCTCAAAAGTTGAATAATGTCTGTTTCTACTTCGCAAATGATTGAAGCAGCGCTATCAAAGCATAGCTCTTCTCTTCTTAGTGAAGATAAAAAGAAGCGAATACTAGCTATTGAAGAGTTAACATCAGTGATCTTCGAAGAGGAGTCTGGTTTGGCAGTGGAAGAGAAAGTTGACCATGTTTATAAACATATTTTGCGTTGTTTCAGTGACAAAGCTGAAGCAGTGCGAGAATCTGCTATAAACCTAGTTATTAAGGTAATAAAACTTATGCCTGTAACGCCAGGCAATCATTATATGCTGTACCTTATGCCCGTTTTAAATCAAAGATTAAGTTCACCAGAAATTGTTGAACCTTCGGAAGAGGTTCGACTTTCACTTGTATTACTCTTAAATGTACTTATCCAAAAGTACCACTCTCAATTGGCATCATTTATGGATGATACGATAAGGATCTTGGCTCAAACTCTTGTTGATCCATACCCAACGATAAAGAAAGAAAGCTGTGATTGTGTGTCGAAACTAGCCAAGGCTGTGCCACAACATTTCCATCAACAATCCGAGACTTTAGTTAAACCATTACTACAAAGTTTCAACCATCAACATTACAAGCTTCGCGTTGCAGCCATTAATTCAATTGGTAATTATGCTTGATAACATTTCTTTAAATTGGCATAGGCCTATATATACGAATTTTAATTTTCTGTAGGCCAAGGCTCTCTGATATGTGTGTTGCCTATATTCCAGGTGATTTGATGCGCTATGGCAATAGTAAGTGCATGGACCAAGTAAGTGGACCATTAGCTGAGAGATTGTTTGATCAAACCTCAATGGTACGACAAGCTGTTATTCAAGTGGTTGGCACATGGCTACTTCATCTTCCAGATCGATACTCTTACTTTCCCAAGCTGCTACCTCTTCTATTGACTGGGTAAGGATTGAGTTGTGATTCATATTCCTTTCAAATAGATATGTTGCTGTTGCTAAAGTCAATTGGAGAAGTATTTCATTAAGTTCGTATATTTTCCATGAGTGATTTGTTAAAATAGGCCAAGGCATACTTTATTTTTTACGTTCCAATCTCTCAAATAATTGTTAGCAAACTAAATATGCCCCGAAATGAACGTATTAGTTGGGAATGGTCTGGGGATAAAGTTGGTGTCACTTTGTATATAAGCTTATGCACATCGTGATTTATGCAGGTTATAGGGCTAGGTGTATCTTCAAAACTAACCGAGGGCATTGAGTTTATAGTATCATGTCGAGGGTAAGTTTGCTCCTTTGTAAATGTCCACCAAAAAATGTGTGTAACTAACCTCCAGAATCATTACTTTCTCACACTACACTACCCATGCCCTCAAACCACGTGGGAACTCTTCGTTTGGTTGGCCAACAGCAGAAAATATTTTTAAAAGTTGGACTTGAACAATTGATACCAAAGTAGTACCGGGTACCGGTAGGCTATTTTTACATTGTTGATTATATCACGTCATGTGGTCATTTAATTATTAATAATAATAGTTATATTCTACTGTAATAATTATATATCTAATATATCTAATAATAATAGGCCAATCTCAAACATAATTTGAATTATATATAATCTCATACCATTCAAAAGTTATTGATCACCAAAAGTCTCATTTTATTGATAAATATAGACTTGCACGCACTCTCAAGGTATCATGTTTATAAAAGTGATACAGTAGTTACAATAGCAATTAGCAGTCAGAATAAATTTGACGATATCATAAAATGCGTGGATCATTAGCCTACTACTAAGCTTTTAATTATTTCTATTTAAATTGTCCTTGTGCTGCATAGCTGATTTAAAATAGTTTGCAAGTAATTTAAATGAGAAGCTCCTTCATCCATAGGATCTCTACCTGCAATCCTATAATAATCTAAAAAAAACAATTCAATTGTAATATAATAATAGTTGTCACACTTGCAGACTGAGTGACGAGTTGCCGATAATCAGCACACAGGCTGGAGAGCTTTGGGAAGCAGCTGGCAGACAGTATATGGTGGAGAATGAGTCTGACCTCAAAGATCAAATGGATTTCCTTCTGGAGCAACCGAAACATTTTCCTCCCGGTCGTGAGTGTTTGATTATATGGCTGGAAGCGGTTTGCGTTCAAAAGTGTTGTTAAATAGGCCCTATTGTAAAACCAAATTGGCTGTGAGGAGAGAGGGGTGTGCTTATTTCGTTGGTTCATATGAATACTTGGAAAATGCTGTCTTTTGGAAGCCATCAGTTGTTGACTGAATACAAGATGTCAAGTGTTGGCTTTGTTGAATCCAAGTCAAATTATTATTAAATTTGTTGAATTCAAAATCATTCCTTTCAACTTTGACTTTTAGTTTCAGCACTTGATTTTATATTTCAAGTTTCAACACATTTTTTGAAAATAATATTTCATACAATAGGCCTGGCCTACAGCTCAACTCAATATTTGCCAAATAGTGCATATTTTCGTGAAATACTACACTGGTAACCAAATGCTCTGAAAATACATTTAAAGTGAAAAATACTGGATTATAATATTATATTGAACAAATCAAAATACCATCAATCATGAAAAAATGTTCGATAAATTCAGATTTGTTGACACATTTCATTGATACTTTTTCCCTACATCTCCAATTATATGGCATCTAATGATGGATTAGATCCGAAGTTTCTAACGTACAATATCGTTGTCTTTCAGTGTCTCGGCCTAACCTCGGCTGCCGCACCCTCGTTAGCCGTCACATGTGTCAGATCGTGGGGCCTCTGGTGAGAGAACTGGGCGACTGGCTGCCAGACGTTCGAGTCAAGTCGGCGCAGCTGCTATGCCTGCTGACGCTGAATGCCGAGGCCAACATGACTCACCATGTCGAGAAGATGCTTCCGGGGATGTACAGGGCCGCCTGCGACGAGGACCCTCGCGTGGTCGTCAACGTAAGTCAACTGGTTATAAACTTTTTTAATGGCGTTTGGTCCTTTCTGGTTCTCTGTCGAGCTAGCCCCGACATTGGAATAAGTTGGTACCGGTCTCATGTCGGGGCTGGCTTAACATCAAGTTTCTCGGCGTTTTTCATGAAAGAAATATACTGAGATGAGTGGCCGAATGGTCAACACACTGAGCCGTCATTCATGAAACCAGGGTCCGTCTGCTAGATATTTGTTGGGGTTCCCAGTAAACTCTGTCTTCTGATGAGAAAGTTGTGTGCAACAATGATAACTAGTGGGACAATTAATTGATGAAATTGTTCTTATAGTTTCGTATACACTGAAACCTCTATGCACCGTTCCCGGATCCATCGTTTTCTTGCTTGTATTTTTGCATTTTTTCTAACCCCACTCCTATTTAATCAATGCTAAATTTTCCTGGATGGATGGTTTTATTTTCCTGGTCCCTTGAAAAACAATGGATAGAGGTTTCACTGTACCAACAAAAATAAGATCCCTTCTCATCACTGCAAATTTGCTTGTATTTGTATCCACAAAGGAAAGAAGGTTCCAATTGACCGTCTAACCTATGTCTATCACACACAACTAGCACAAAACACTGAGATGTGTGACTGAGTGGTAACTGCACTGAACTGTCATTCAGAAGACTGGGGTTCGAATTGCACCATGGTCGACCATCCTGATAGGGGTTTTTCATGGTATTCCTCTGTCGTTTAGGTCAGTAAGTCTGGGATGGTGGCTCAACAACAGGCCACGACCACTTCTTCCCACTATCCAATAACACATAATGTCAACCTTTCATATCATCATCTCATCATCTCATACATCATTCACCGACGCCAACAGATTGTAGTCATCAGTATAATGCGTTGTTAAACCCAATATAAATAAATGAATGAAAGAAATATGAATTGGGTAAGAGGGAAAGAAAGTACAGCTCAGCTTATCGAGGTTTATAAATGGTAGGGCGGTGCAAGCAGAGCTTTTTGAGTTCGAGCGAGATTGACTTTTTTCGAGCAAGACTCGAGCGAGTTCAAGCACCATTTTAGTTTGAGCACACATTTTAGTTCGAGCGAGCTCGAGCAATCTTAGTTCATGAGCAAACGAGCTCGAACCCTCGTTAATCTTGAAATGAAAGAGACGCCCAAAAAATGGTTTCGATTTATAAAAATTTGGATAAACCAAACACGTCCTTATCCACAAAAGTCATCACTCTTCCCCGATTAGAATTAGGGCAATTTCGTATTGTATACGAGAGAAAGCTATGCTACCGAGCAAAACTACTTGATGAGTTGATAGAAACCGTTGCCACAATGAGTGTGTCTCGGCTAGCTTCGCCGATAGAAACCTTGATAGAAACCGTTGTCAAGGGCCTCAGTGATCAAGCAGAATCATCATACGGCGCGTTTCCGTTGGCGCTCGGGCGCCCCGAGTCACTTGACAACACGCGTGATGACGTTTCGATCTGTCCTTGACTGAGTGTGGTTGTGTTCTGGAGAGGGGGAAGGAACTGGGGAAGAGAGGGATGCGTTTGAGTGCCTGGTGGTAACTACGACTCAGCAGGACTCACTCGGAGTCGGTCCAGCGAGAGTGTAAGGTGATGATGCGCGCTGTAATCATTCAGCAAGCTTATATGCAAAATCGAAGGAGAAATGAAGAAACAAAACTTTTTCATAAGTTTCAGACACTGTTTGTTTAATACCAATCTGTTGAAAGATAGAAAGATGACAAGTTTATCCTCCCACTCTCGCTCGCTCAAAATAGTTCAGAGACCCGAAAGTATTTCGAGACTTGGAATTTCAATCTGGGAAAAAAGCTTCTTGAGAAAATTTCGAGACTCCACAGCCCTAATAAATAATGCTACTCGCAGTGGAGAATATGTGTTGGAGAATATGTTTTCATGTGTTGATAGAACACAGAGATGATCACATATAAACACAGAGGTTTTGATGTTTTGGCTATTACCTTGGTCACAGTAGAGTAGCTCTCTACTCTGCCTACTCCACTAGTATGAGTAGGCCTACCTAGTGTACTGTGACCAAGGCAATAGCCAAAACGTCAAAATCTTGTCTGTTTGTTTTTAATCATATCTGTGTTCAATCAACAGGCTCTCCACTATGATTATCTCTACTAATAAACCTTTTTAAGCTGCTGTTCTTTTTTTACTTTTACCCAATTTATATATCCAGCCTAAGGCCATTTTTTCATACACATCAAGTCATTCGGTATCATGAATAAAAGTGCATTAACGTCATCTATGAATTAAACTGTTGCAACTCGATGAACTTTTATCTACTGAGCCAGCGATTCACGGCCATCTAAGCCTATGAAATATTATAATAATGTGGAAATACTAATCGAAACAAATAAAGATGGTTGAATCCATCCCATGTCTATGTTTTAGTGATGTTTTCGATTATTTCAACTCAAACTACCATCTCATTGACAATGGAATAGATCGCTTTAGAATGTTTTGAGTGGAATAATAGTTAGTGTGAAGTGGTGATGAGTATGATTTGTCTATTGATGTAGGTCTACTAACGTAATATGTGGCGGAGATTTTTACATTTCGTCTGCATAATCAATTTATGCCCGTATTGTAGATCGAGAAGGCAGCGCAGTACATCGGTTACTTTGTGCCGTGCGACACTTGCTGCCAACTACTTCTGCCAACTCTTGAGCCAGGAGAACTCAACTCTGGCCACTTACGTGTTTTGGCCGGCATCCTGGCAGGCTCGCAGCTCAAGTTATTGCTGCCTAACATCGAGCAAATAGCCAACTTCCTGGCCAGGTACGACTTATCACACTCTTTGCTATGAATTTATTCAATTCAATTTTCTTCATTCTGTAGGCCTGCCTACTATTATTATTAGACATTAATTAAACAATTATTATAACTTGATAAAATGGTATTTTATAAAAAGGGCGACATTCAGTATTTTGTGGAGGTGATTATGAACCATATCTGTCATATTTGTTTTTCAATCACTATTTTTGGTTTGCCTATATGTTTGTCATACTCTGATGGAGAAGGAGAGCAACAATTTTGTAACGAAATGAATGCCCTCAAATTTGCCAGGAATGGCTATCCAGAATCACTTCATTTTCTCAGAAATGACTGCCATATATTTAGGTTTAGTCAAATTATTACAGCAGACAGCTGTATTTCTAATTTGGCATAACTTCCATTTCATTATTATATCCTTGATTCTAGCTTTGATTTGTGAATGTAAACTTTGCATTTTCAAAATCATTTTGATACAGTCTAAAAAAATATTAGTACTGTATCACTTTATAATTGTTGCAGATGTCATCAACATTCCCAAGAGATATTTAGGTTAACCACCAGTCCTAAACAGCATTATTATTTAGCTTAGCTTTTTGTATTTGTAAATTATCTTTCACGGACGGTACTAAGCCTACGTAGTGATCTGTAAACAACTTTTTAAAGTATCTGTAATCTTGTATAATCAAGTATTCAAGTAATCACTCCTCATTTGTTCTCTTATTAACGATAACGTTTTGCTTGTAAGTGAAATCATTGTTGTCGTTTTAGGAGCGACGTTCGCGTGAGCTACGACCACGGCTACCAACTGCAGCTGCTCGCGTGTTGCGAGTCTCTCCTCTCTGTCGGCAAGGAAGACTGTTCGATCATCTCACAGCCTCTGTTTGTCATCACCGTTACAACAATGGCTCTCGCATCGAACGAAGTGGTGGCAGCACGTTCGAAAGGTATAATGAACTAGCAGCTCACCCTGTTTTGTTGCTTGTTTAAACGTACTAAAGGCCGAGACTGATTCCATGACAGTGTTGGGAAAATACCAAAATATCAGTATCTCTGATTAATCAGATTTATCTGCATTTAAATCATATTCCATACTGTATTACATTCGGCAGTGAATCATATTCAAGTTGAAAGATATTTATAAAATTGACATTGCACAATAACCATATAGGCCCTAATGATTAACAAACTATTCATCAAAATATATCAAGAAGGCCTCTATTGAATAAATAATTAATATAGAATTAATGGAACCGGCACATGTAGCTGAGTGGTTAACGCATTCACTTCATGTAATCTGGGAGGTGAAGGGGCATATCAGACCCGGTTTGATCCCCGCCACCGGCCATCTTCACAGGTTTTTTTTGTGGTTTCCCTCTGTAGCCTAGGCTGATGCCGGGATGGTTCCTAAAATATAGGCCACGACCGCTCCCTTCCCACTATCCTTCCCAGTACCTAAGAAACCTTCATCTCATCATCCCATCAATCATTCATTCAATGCCAATAGATCTTAGTTATCATTATAGTGCGTCGTTAAAATCCAATATAAAAAAAAAACGGAGAATAAGCCCAAAAGAAGTCCATGTATTTGCAGTACGATAATGTAAAGATATTAGGCCTACTTAGTAATTTAAAGTAATTCAGTATACTGTATAAGTATACATAGTAGGCTATAAGTACTGAATTTAAAATTGTTTGCTTAACGACCCCACCAACAGCTAGGTTATACGGGGGTACGAATGAGCTGATGATTATGAATGTATGAAGTGATGATAAGTGAGAGGACATTTACAAAAACCCATGCCTTATGCGGGATTCGAACCCACGCCCAACGGTGACTTCAGTTTCTGAAGCGGTGCCTCAGCTGACCGAGCCACCGAGGGTGGCAGTACTGAATTTAGTATTTCAAAACCTACAAATTGTGAGAATAATTCAAGTAACAAATTGCTGGTTACCATAATAACCAACTAATAGTCTATGTCATAAACTCAGGTTTGTATCAATACTGTAGATATTGTTTAAACTAGAATTGGAAACAGGCAAATTATGTACCAAGTAGGCTGGTGTAGTTTTATAGTTTTCCCTCAAGGTCCGTCTATTTTAGACCTACGTTTTTCCTTGCTAGATGCGTTGTCAACGTTATCGAAATTGACTGGCGCCACCGAGTTGTACAGTCGACACATGCCAGACCTGCTGCAACAGGTGAGCTCGACCGTCGACTCGTGGACAATAAGCAACGCAGACCGGCTCATCTTCGAAACGCTGGTCATTCAGTCAGGTACGTCAACATAACTAGACATTAACTGTAAATATGTAACCAAAACACTTGATTTATAACATTGAAAATAAAAGTTGAAAGAATAAAAAGTTCACCAAGAATATTTCTCCTCGAAGATTCAAACTGTGTTGGTTTTACATGTAGGGGGGCCCTACTTCAATTTCAAATTCCCCTGTCCCAATATCTCATCTACAGTCGACGTATGTTTTATTGGCAATCTCCCAATGCCGAAAGACCGTAGTAAAATTGTTGGTACACGGCCGTACATTGTGCGTTCTATGGCATACTGGCATACCCAGGGCAAATAGGCATTCAGACACTTTAATTTTTTTTTATTCTAAATTTTTTATTATTATTTTTTTTTAATTATAATGATAATGAATAAATTAATAATACTGTAATAGTAATGATAATAATTTATTCCCATAATACTTGGCTATTTACAAGTTGTTTCGTCAGGATAATACAAATGTTTAAAACTTGAAGGTTTAAAACCGTCACTGTATTTTGTCCAACCTACCGGTAATCATCATCACTTTAGACCACCACAGTACATTACATTAAATTTCACGTGCCTCTTGAATATATAATATGATGAAACTTCATAAAATCCAGTCCATACACAGGGAACATTTCGTATGTGGGATTCTTATCCATTGCGCAGATTTCTTTCTTTCATTATTTCCTGTTCACTTATCATATTTGATTGTATTTGTGTGACGATTTGTACTACATGATATGAGAATGAACGAAAAACTGAATGACCTCAGGGTTTCCTGACTTGATAGTCCAAGTGTTCCGAGCGTTACTAGGAATGTGAATGTTTGTCATAGGCTCATCAGTCGGCCCCTGCTTGGACATCGTCCTGCCGACACTGGCTGCGGTGGTGCGACGAGAGAAGGAGCCCGAGGTGCGGCTGAAGAGCTTCACCGTGCTGTCAACACTGCTCGCCAAGAAGGAGGAGACCTTCCAGCTGGCTGACAATCCCCAACAACATCTACACTTCATCATCACCGGTAACCAACGTGTAGTGCAATGAATAGTCCTACAGTTGACTGACAAATTCATGGAAGTGTTAATTATGGTTGCCATTCGATGTGAAAACTGCGAACGATATCGAAACTCTGGTATCAAATATGGAAAGAAATATATCGAAATTTTCAATTTTCAATCAATATTGCGTTGAATAGAAAAAAAACGGAGATTGGAAGTCATAACTTAATTCACGTAATTCTGACGTAACATACTTCTGAATATCATGCCAATGATATTTATGAGTAAATGCTGGGGGAATGATCCAAGCTCTTTCCTCTACCACTGTACTGGTACTGTGGCTGACTGACTGAGAAAGTGGGCCTAATAGGACCATTATTTTGTTTGGTAGCATGTTTTTTTAGAGTTATTGTTGCATTTTTATTTCTCATTTAATTTATCATCGTTTTTTCCAGTCTATATCGATCATTGTTACGATATCAAATTTATCGAATCGATCTAAAATATCGAAATTGACTGGCAACCCTGATATTAGAGAAAACAGAATTTACTTCAATTTACGATACAACCAATATATCAACGTAACAGACTGACCCATTGCTTTATTGTGAATTAAGACCTTAATTCAATTACAGTAAACCCTCATTAATTCGAAACTCGGGGAAGTACAAAAAATTCAAATTAACAAGAAAAAATAAATCACAGCAAATGTTAATAATACGGGTAGTAGGCCTACACACTCAATTCTCAAAGTGCACTGTTTAAAGCTTCTCGCGTGTTGTGTTTAGTCGGCTACAGGACAGCTACAGTACAGGAATGCGCCCCCAGGGGCCCACCTCTCGCTGGTATGGATAGGCTTATTATTAGTAACTAATAATAGTACGTTTTTGCTCAGCGCGGTTCCAGTTTGTCCCGTATTTCGACATCCGACTATCTTCCGGATGCCGCAAAATTCTGTCGAAATTGTGTAAATCTTTTTTTGAGCGACTTTCAGCATCTCCCTAATTCTTATCCCTATTTCGCCAAGAGTTTGTCCCATATCGATTGGTTGTCGAGATTATGGCGCGTTCTAGAGATGTCGGCACGCCAAATACATACACCGCCACATATATTCACATTCAGACAGATAATTATAATTATGATTTATGGGATTGCATCAAGTGAATATTTACAATACGGGTTTGTACACAAGTTTATTGTTTAAAACTCAGTTATATCACTATATAGAGTTTCTCTGACGGTGATACCGTTGCAGACATCATCGCGCCGTGCCTCGTCTGGCACGCCGGCCGTACGGCCGAGGCGATCCGCACGGCTGCGCTGTGCTGCCTGAGCGTGGCGCTCGAGCTGGGGGCGGGCGACGACGTCGCGATCGCGTCACTCGTCCCGCTGGCAGTGGCGCTTATCGCGGATCCGGCCAGGCGTAGCAGGCAGTACGCGCTCAAGGTCATCGGACAACTGGCCAATCACATGCAGGCTCGTGACGCTCTCTCGACCGACGTACTGCACATGATGTATCCAGGTAAGGGAAATTCGGACTGTCACTGTATTATTTCGAATGGGCTATGTCCAGAGGCAAGCATTTGGGGTGAATTAAAAACCCAATTTTTGTTTTTAAATAGCTGAAAGGGGTGAATTGGTGTTGACTATTTTCACAAAAATCGTTCTTAGTAGTAAAAGACTATTGGCGGAGTTTTTTCACGTAGGCCCATTTGAGTTCACGGACTTATTCACTTTCTTCATGTGGGTAGGATTTATTGGTGAATAATTAATAATTATCATATGTATGCCTACTGTTATTTTGAATTATTATTTATTTATTGAAAGACAAAGGGAAATACAAAGGGAATTGAAAAAAAAATCAAATTCCCTTTGTGTTTCTCACCTTTGTCCTTCAATGAATAATTCAAAATTGTCCTAAGCAAACTCCTTAATATATAGGCCTACTTGGTACTGTAATTGATGAACAAATGAAAAGAAATTGGATTAGGGAATTTTTGGTCTAGGAATGATGGAAGGATAGTGGGAAGGAGTCAGTTATCCCAGTATTGTCCATAAAAAACCCCAGTCTGGATGGTCGATCATGGTGGGAATTAAACCCCCGTCTCCTAATGAAGGTTTAGTTTACTAGCCACTTGACCACTTGTATTAATCTTCATTCAGCTCTTGAAAAAAAAATATATACAGTATATATATATATATATATCACATTTTGCAATATTCATGACTAAAAAAGACATAATCGCAGAAAATCGTGAAAAACATCATTTTCCGAAAATTTGTGCGGTATACAGTAATAAGAATATTTCAATGTATATATCTTTTTACTGCCACTTTGAATTCAGTCTTTTGTAAAGACTGTATTTTGTGCGAAAGATGGTCGATGAGTTGGATGACACCATTTGAGATTGGCTTCAGCCTGCAATATCCATGTGCTAAATTAACCGCTTGACTCGTACTGTAGCTACTGTTATCGGATGAATGATAATACCTGTATGATTGACTGAAAATGTAGGCCTAATGTAGATAAACACTGTAATCTGGCTGTTTATAATTGATTTTAAATTTGTGAATCAAAAATATATGCAAAAAAAATTAAATCCTACCTTCACTTTGAAATACAGTATGATTTTTTATCAAATCATTCACATTGTGGACGTTGACTCTAATTTATTGATCTATAATAAACTCAAGTTATAATAGATCAGGTTATCATTAATTATTGTTTCTTGGGAACTATGACACTATGACTATGATCTATGACACTATGGTGACTATGTAGCTATCTTTGCGTGCACTTATCTCCTATCAACTTGTTCACTGTTTGCCGTGGATCACAATTTTGTATGTTCAACTATGACTAGTTTTCTTAAAGCTGAATAATGTTTCAGAGGTGCTGAAGCGTTTAGATGACGTCGAAGATGACGTTAGGCTGAGTTCGGTGCGAACACTAGTGATTCTATTCAAGACGTTGCCGTTGAACTACAGTCTGGAATGTTGCCGGTCTCATTGGGACGTTCTGTTCAATACGATGATGATACATCTAGACGACTCGAATCCAACATTTCAAACAGTCATGTTAGGTAATATTATTTTTGCTGTAGCTGTACTAACAAGTCCTGTAGGACTGTTGGGTAAAAACCTGAAAAATTTTTTCATTGTTGAGGTCCATTATTGTTCTTTACTATAACAAATAATGATGTTTTCATGTTCAATCTAGGTAAACTCACTTCACTTTACTAATTAAATGTGTATATTGAATGTTCTTGATGACCTTCAGGGCATCAGGACTTACAACAGGCCTTACAACTTATTATCATTATTTTTATATATTTTATTATTACTGTATTATTATTATTATTATTGTTTGAATTGCATCTCACAAAGTACTGGTATGATAATTAAAATTTATTAGCGTCAGTTAAACATGAATGAGATGACGGGTAGATGAGAAGAAGGTTTACTTTATTGGATTTTTTTGACAATGGGAAGAACTCAGTTGTTTTACTCTTGAGGAACCATTCCAGAATTCACTTTAATGACAGACAGAAACCTCAAATAGCCACGGTCAGGACGATCGACATGACAGGAATCGAAGTTCTGTCTTCTAAATGATAGCTCAGCGCACTTGCGTCTAATCCACCTGTCTCAGTGTATTTCTCCTGACTTACTTGAATAAAACTTATGTTTCAGATGCGTTGAAATCAATCGGTCTTCGTAACCCAAAGCTGCTGCTAGATAAAGTAGTGACATCGAAGCAAAACTTCCGTAATCAACAAGCGTGCTACGATTTAGAAAACTTTCTACGGGACAAAACGGACGACACTATTCCAACATAGAATTCATGCTAAAATATGTAGGCCTATTGTAATTATTGCTCGAGTTTTATAACTCAACTTTGTATTTGGCTTCACTTATATATTTTACCAACACAATAAACTGAGGTGACAAAATGATATACTACAAAGTGCTCATAAATATACTTGTGTCCACGGATGAAAAAGTTTGTCTACCAACTAAATAGTTTCCCAAACTTCGGTAATTACATAAACTCCAGTAATTGCTGTAACGTTGGGGCTTGAACGCTTTTGAAAGATCTAGTTACATTTCTCATTGTACGAAAAGGTCCTGAAAGGTCATAATTCTCTAAAAATATACAAATATAACAGTGATATTGAGTTTGTAATGTTGGTAGATAACCTCCTTCTCTCATGGATACAAGTATATGAACATGTTGATTTAATTTCAGTTCATTGATCACACGTATAAAATGTGCATATTAAATTGAACTTGAACTGAAGGTGCAAGTATACCGGTACGTATTATTATGCTGTACTGTTGAAATTTTTTTTTTTTTTTTAACAACATCGAAACTTGATACAAAATCATTGTTCCCCAATTAAGGCTAAGGATGGAGAGTAGGATTGTTTGGACGGGGCACCACAAGGGCGATCTTACCACCCCATTTTAATTATTTGAAACCAATGAACTTGAATAGAATAAGAAAATAAAATAGAATAATATTAATATTTAATAATATTTTCTAATAAAATAGAATAGTAAATATTGTTTCTTATATTCAAGAACCAATCAAACAATATTCAACTTGATGAATAAATCCATGTACGTTCATTATTATTGCAGGTCTATATTCAATTAGTCAATTACCCCTTACAATGTTCAATATAATATGGAAATGGTCATTTACACATCAAGTTGAAAAACACTGGAAATATAACATTGGAAACAGAAATCGGTCCAACACAGGATGCAAAAAATATATCAGAAATATTTAACAATTTTTTTATAGATATAGCAAAATCCAGTACTCAAAATTTGAACTACACAGAAAATAAATTCTTTGAATTTCTGGAAAAATCCAATAAAAGTCCTAGAAACTCCATTTATTTATTACCAACGACTGAAAATGAAGTACAAGAAATAGTAAAAAACATGAAAAACAAACATTCCAGCGGGTGTGACGAAATACCGATGTCACTCATTAAAAAATCGATACCAATAATAGTAAAACCACTGACATTAATAATTAATCAAGCGCTGCAAACTGGGATCTTTCCAGACTTGATGAAGAAATCTAAGATCATTCCATTACATAAAAAGGGTAACACGAAATTAGCAGACAACTATAGACCTATATCACTTTTATCATCCTTCTCAAAAATTCTTGAGAAAATAATCTCAATTAGAATAACTAGCTTCCTTGAAAAACATGAAATCTTTGCTATAAATCAAAATGGTTTCAGGAAAAGCAAATCCACAAGCACCTCAATTAAAAGATTTTTAGACAAAATAATAGAAGCAATAGAGCAAAGAGAAAATGTGTTAGGGATATTTTGTGATCTATCAAAAGCATTTGACTGCGTGGATCACAATATTCTTCTATCAAAACTAAATTTCTATGGCATAAGGGGGACCGCACTAAATTTAATTAGATCATACTTAGAAAATAGAAAACAATGTGTCGAAATCACTATGTATGATACAAATGGAAAACAGAACAAAGTAATATCTGAATTTAAACAAATTTCATGTGGAGTACCCCAAGGGTCGGTCTTAGGACCTTTATTATTCATAATATTTATTAATGATCTTCCCTTTTCAGTCGAGGATACAGAATTATTTGCGGATGACACATCTATAATAGCTCATTCAAAAAATCAACAAACAGCCATAAGTGAAGCTGAAAATAAAATAAACATAGCAACACAATGGTTTTCAAACAATAAACTCAAACTAAATTCCTCAAAAACTAACTTCATCCAATTTCACACTGTGCAAAAAGCTAGAACTCTCCAAAAAATAGATATAATTCAAAACCACCAAGACAATACGCAGCTGAAGAGATTAGAATATACAAAATTTTTAGGTCTAAATATAGATGAAAATTTGAACTGGCATAAACACATAGATGAAATATCCAAAAAGATTAGCTCGGCATGCTTCGCGCTCAGAAGAATGAGAGCTATCAGCAATGTAAAAATAGCAAAATTAGTATACAATGCTCAACTGGAAAGTCATATAAGATATGGTATTCAATTTTGGGGATGCTCAAATCAAGCTCATAAAATATTTACGATCCAAAAACGAGCTATAAGAATTATGTACCAAGTCCATCCTGAAACACATTGTAAACCTCTATTCAAAAAAGCTGGGATCTTGACACTTGCATGCATATATATACTAGAATCAGTAAACTGTACATAAAAAGGAATGAAAGCTCCTTAAAAAAAAAACAAGATATTCACGAACATTCAACTAGAAACGCATTAGAATTCCATACAAAACAATATACTATCAAGTTATGTCAAGAAAATTCAAACTACATAAATATTAAACTCTTTAATAAAATTCCTAAATCCATTAAAAATATAATAGAAATAACATCATTTCAAAAACACTTAAAAGATTTCTTGACTAAAAAAGCATATTATACAGTAGAAGAATATCTTGACGATTATTCAAAATGATTGAATGATAGGCTACAGGAAGTGAACTGAATTGTATCCTACAAAATTGTGAAAAATGGCTAATCCTACAAATCATTATTATAGCTATAAATATTAAATAGCGTGATGTTGGCATTAGTTTGTATTATTATCATTATTAACTATAATTATATACATTTTATTAGCATGTATTTATCAATATTAATATTTCACTAAAACAGTATTAAAATATTCCAATATGTTTATCTAGTATATGCACATCACAAGGTGCATAATATACATGTCAGTATATTATACCAACTTGTTATGATTATTATTATTATAATTTATCTTGTATTATATTATTAACTTATTTTTTAATAAGTTATATATGGTAAAAAACCTTTCCATACACCCTTAATGGCATATATCCTAAAGGGTTTGTGTTCATACCTTGTCATTTGTGCTCACACTGTGTCATATGTAATGTACAATTAATGGAAATAAAACTTGACTATTCAACTACGGTACCGGTTATTGAATTCCTCAATTTTTGTATTCACTTATTGATATTACTTGATTTTGTATCAATTTTTGATGTTAAAACTTAAACCACGCAAATACCTCCCAAAAATACTGGGCTCATTGAGAGCCTTCTCTGCATTCTATGATTGGTCTTAGAGGTGGTTGTACAGGTTGTACCAACCCTCAATTAAGTATTAATAGTTGATTATTATTATTATAGCTATGAAAATAACATATTAAGCTCTTTATGACACTTTTCAGTAATTGTAAGAAAAACCATTAGTATGGATGACATTTTTTCAATAATTTCTAAAATGCAGAATCTGTGCACAGGCGCCTCCCCCCCCCCAACCCCGCTCGCCATCAAACTGTGTTGAGCTTGTCGACAACCCCACCTCCCACCAACCAACTTTCACAGAATATAATAGTGTACTATAAGGCTGTTTGTAGATAGGCCTACAAACAAGTTGAATCGAACAATATCATAACACTCTTAATTATTTTCTGAATGGGTGATACAAAAATACAAAAACAAACTGAAGAAAGAGGCCATCATTCAACTATCACAATTCAAATCTTACGGCAAATTGCCGCCACATACAACAGTTTATAAAACCTGTCAAATTAGTTGTTCTAATCTCAACTTTTAGAATATCTCATAATATTATATGTGTTCATCTGAAAATCGTCTTCAACATTTCTTTCTTTCAGTTTATTTGATCGCCTCTTAAAACAGTATGGTCATGTAAAATTGATAAGGCAATGGCAAATCAGCTTAATATGTATGTACATCCGGCCAGCAGAAACACATACAGATTACAGATTAAGAAGAGGCGTAGCCGCTTGCAGTTGAGAACTTTGGTTCAGACCTCTGATTCATCGTCAAGTGAACTGTTGTACCATTTTATTTCTTCATACTTGTTGGAAGTAAGTTTATTGAAAAATGTTTTCAATTGATTCGATTTCAGCTGCTGTTTAATCAGATAGTATAATGGTATTACAAAAGAAAGTACACTGGTAGGGCTATGTAGGCCTAGCTGTCAACATTCCATACCCACAGCAATGAATGAATGCCCATAGTAGGATAGCCCCATTACTAAAAGGTTATTGCAGATTAAGCTTTCCATATGAAAACTGCACCTACATTAATATTATAAGCCTGCTTATCTTGTACATTCTTGATGTGGATGAACTAGATTTATTGTTATTTGGGAATCTGGCTTTCCTCCCCACACTTGAACACCACAAACTCAATGCCCCCACAGAGTGTATTTATTGAGTAGTGTTTCTCAAACTTTGATTTTTTTTTCAATCCTTCCAATCGTAGTGTAATGTGAAGCAATGGCTGGGCCTACCTTTCTCCATCGGAAAAAGCATAGTTGGCCTGTCCTTACATTCTTGATGTGCTTATCCCAAACTTGTCACCGGTATGTGTAGGTCAATTCATGTAGAGGTGGTGGAAGGTGCCTGGGAGGTGCCTAGGGCAGCACATTTTTGTATTAATTATACCACGATGTAGTGATACCGATGTTATTATTTCATCATAATTTACGGAAGGTACTCCCAACTCCCATACTGATAACATGGAAGGCATTTGTGGTTTCTTGCAGTCAATTCAGAGCCAATCGTCCCGATTGCCTGTCACGATTCAGCGGATTCCCTTGTGTACTAGATGTAAATAAGAGTGGCTAAGGTACCGGTGGCATTGTTGAACTAACAAAATCTATAATTCTCTTAATCTACTGGGCCGTATATAGCATTGTTGAGCATTGTTGTTCTAAATAGTTCGATATAAAAGCGATAGTTGCGCCACAGGCAATCGGGACGATGGACTCAGATTCTGACCCTGGAAATATGTCACTTTCAAGACCCGAGTTGGGTCACCTCCTTTATTCTATGATGAAATAGGTTGGTATCACTACATCGTGATTATACAAGCAATTATAACTTGAGTCATCCATTTGGCTCTAACATTGAATCACTGTTTCGAAATCTGAAATCGGAAGGGCGTGGATTCCAGTCACAGTATATTTAGCATAGCTATGCTATACTCCAGGACCCCTATTCCTGAGACAAATGAGATGTGAGAAAAATAAAAATGGGTGAGAAAACGATTATCTCACCCATTCTTATTCTTCTCAGATCTCATTTATCTCAGGAATAGGGGTCCAGTAGAATCACTTGGGTAGCCGTGCTTGCAGCAAAAGTATGACCGCGTACGTCAAGTTGCTCCTGGTGTTCGAGCATAGAAATACACGTAGTTGCGCACGTATTGGTCCTATATCAACTATAGTTATAGGCCTGGTCCTATAGTTTTTTCATATTTATAATATCTTGAGTGTTTTTGTTTTTTTATATATACCGGTAAATTAGATTTGTTTCTTAAATGAATGTACATAGTTAGGGCCATCACCACCGTATCATACTGTATGCATTTGAGATTAATATTGAATAAATAAATAAATAATTCCTATAGCAACTGCATGTACGTCTGTAGGTGAACAAGTTTTAAGCGGTCAAAAATTGGCGATCGTTTCGTTCGGTAACTGTCAACTGCGTAATCGTGTTGGCTTGTAAATGTTATTGTTTTCAAAGCACAGACAAAGTCCCTAGATAGTCACAAATTGAGAATATGACTTTCGACTGCATAATCATGTTGGCTTACCTTATTGTTGTCCTTGGATAGTAGTTTCACCTAATTGGCCTATCACTTCATTGTTTCATTTTGGTAAATTTGTAGATGGACGTACCACGCCTATTTTGGGGGGGAGGGGATCAACTTCAAGTTTTTTCCTTTCAATTTTTTGAAAGTATATAAGCTTCTGAGGTTTTTTTTTTTCAAAGTATATAAGCTCCGTTCCGCCTGCCGGCGGTATATGCTAGGTTTGGACACCAACCTAACCCAATAACCTATCCCACTGTCCACCTTTAGCATCAACTTCAAGTGAGTAAAAAACATATTAAAACAAACAAAATACAAAATGTCCAAACTACACACCATAGATATAAACAAGATCTATCAGAAAACACCAAAAACGCAAACATCGAACAAAAATTGACCATGGGTTGATCTACAAAATTACCTTCATTTTTTACTACTCATTCATTTCATTCATTCTGCCGTCGGTTTTATTTAGCACCATCAAAATGATTACATTCTAAAAACTATAAATTGGAAATGAATCCTTCGTGTTTTTGCAAATATTAAATCAAGGTCACCTGTGTGTAAAGTCAACCATTCTGAAATTCAAATATTGCATATTAATACATTAATTAACAGTACCAAAAGTCAATATGATTACAGTTACCATTGAACATATATAAATAAATTGTGAGCAAAATGAGGCTGATAGTAGAAGTCATTCTTTTTTAAATCAAATACCGGTAATATATTATGGTATACCTCCCCTTTTAAATTATTAACATATTGTAGGCCTACTAATAAAAATTAAATGGATGTCTAGAATTATTAATGTCGAGAGAGTTTGCAGTGTCAAAACCCCCTGCAACTTCTTGAGCAAACAACGTTATCACATCATTCATCAAGCAATTTAAGTGCTATTAGTGAGATCTAGACTAAATTGAAATGTTATTTTCAGTCTCGTAATCAATCATGGCAGACACCATTGCAATTGATAAACTGAATGTTGACGACGAGGAGCTTGATGCCAACTATACGCCGCCTCCAACCAAGTCTATTGAAGAGATACTCGATGCTGACAAGGATGACGAAAGCTTGCGTAAATATAAAGAGAAACTATTGGGAGAGGCACAACAAGGAAAGATTATTGTTGGTAAGTATGGCTATATGGTGTACAATTAGATATTATTTTTTATTGTTTTAGCTGTTGATTCAACTTTTACTAGCCACCTTCTGTAGGTCAGTTAGCTTAAATCAATGTTGGGCGAAGGCTCAGGTTTTTAGATGAGCGTAGCGAAGCTTTCCATTTCACACCCTGAAAAAAAATGGGCTTCGTTTTTATGTATGTTTTTTTTTTTTTTTTGTAATTATGTACGCGGCATACAGGTCAGAGAAATGAATCAATCAACTTGAAACTTTTTCTGAACGTTGGTGTTATACCAGAATAGGTTGGGATTGTTATTCAGAGGAATCGGTCGGAAGGTTTTTCCGGAAAATAATCGGAAAGTTTGGAAAATCCTCATAAGAATAACCCGGAGGAAAAATACTTGAAAAACAAGAATTTTTCAAAAGCTCTCAAATTCTCACAGAATATGAAAAATACTATTATACACCTTTTCAGAGATTTTTACAACAATCGAATGAGAAATAATGAAGAAAACGCAATAAACGTGTACATTTTATTGAATATTTGGATCAATTGGTTTTGCAAAGTGTTTATGCGACAGGTTGCAGGTTACTATAAATATCAACAAGTTGCAGGTGAGGTTTTTGAACGTTTGAAGTAAGTCAAGGTTTGTAGATGTAAATTGAGCTGACAAGTTATTTTTCATTCTAGATTGCCATACTTCTAAGCTCATCTCACAACGCGCATCCCGCGTTTTCCTAGTTGTAAACAATTACCGGTACTTTATAGGCCTAGTTGCATTATCACCTACTCATTCGTACACCCAAACAACCTATCTGTTGGTGGGGTTTTTGAACAAACTGTAATTATTATACTAGGAAAACATGGGATATGCATTGTGAGATGAGCTTAGAAGTATGGAAATCTAGAATGTTGAAAATTCTATCAGCTCAATCTACATAAATTTACAGACCTTGGATTATCTTGAACATTTAAAAACCTTACCTGCAACTTGTTGATATTTATAGTGCAACCTGATGCATACATACTTTGCAAATCCAATTTGTGATTAAAAGCTAACCAGGCGGCAGCACTGTCGAAGTGGGCGATTGGCCGTCTGGAGGCAGTTAGGCCTAGATGTCATGTTGTTGTATGCTCACACACATTATATTTGTAATCAATATTGTAATTTTAATAATTAATAATTTTTTATTTTAGTAATTTCTAATTTTGTTTTCAATATTGTAATTACACATTAATTAATTTGTATATAATTTGAAAGTATCTGCCTCCGCCCAGTTCACTAAAATGCCACCAGATGTCGGCCACTTTGCTTTTAATCACAAATTGATCCTGATAATCAATAAAATGGATACTTTTATTGCGTTTTCTATTTTATTTGTCATCCGATTGTTGTGAAAATCACTGAAAATATGTGTGATAGCTTTCTTCATATTTATACAGTGAGAATTTTTAAGCTTTTGAAGAATTTTCATTTTTCAAGTATTTTTCCGGTATTCTTGTGGGGATTTTCCAAACTTTCCGATCTTTTCCGTACAAAGTGTTGGACCGATTTTTTTTTTCAAAACTATCCCAACCTATTCTGTTGGGACACAAATATGCAGAAAAATTTTTGAGTTGATTTTTTTTCCCTGACCTGAAGGCCTATGCCTACAAAATTCCAAAAAAAGACCCAATTTCTTCCGGTATATGGAATGGAAATTTTTGCCACGTCATCTAACTAGGAAAACGCGGGATATGCGTTGAGATGAGCTCAGAAGTATGGATATCTAGAATGGAAAATATTCCGTCAGCTCAATCCACATCTACGGACCTTGGATTACTTTAAGTGTTCAAAAACCTTGCCTGCAACTTGTTGATATTCATAGTGCTGCAACCTGTCGCATATACACTTTGCATAATCAATTGATACCAATATTAAATCAAATGTATTCTTTTATTGTTTTCTTTGTTATTTATCATTCAATTGTTGTGAAAATCGTATGATATGTATGATGGTATTTTTCATGTTCAGTGAAAATTTTAAACCTTTTGAAAATTTTTCCCAGAATGTAAAGGATGGAAAAGTATTTCCCATCCAGTTATTCTCATGGGGATTTTCCAAATTTTCCGATTTTTTCCGAAAATACTGTTGGATCAATTTCTCTGAAAAACAATCCCAACCTATTCTGGTTTCTGGTATTCTGGTTCTATTCTACCAATAGGTAGATAAAGTTTCAAGTTGACTGCTTATTGATTGTTTTTTTACCTGTGCTGTATGCTGCATACAAAAAAAAAACGCCCAATTTTTCTCAGTGTATGGAATGGAAATCTTTGCTGTGCTCATCTAATTTATCTTGAATCAATAATTAACTTTCATTTATTAAAGGGCCTTGGGCCTGCATGTATTGATTTATTCAGTGGTCAATAATCTCACATAAGCCCTACGATAATCTTTCTAATCAACAAAAATCAATCATTTCATAATGACTAGGAAAACGCGGGATTTGCATTGTGAGATGAGCTTAGAGGTAAAGAAATCTAGAACGAAAAATAACTTCTCAGCTCAATCTACATCTACAGACCTTGGATTACTTCGAACGTTCAAAAACCTTACCGTAACTCATTTTGTCACGGCCTTCCAATTGACGACTCGTATTCTCAGCCCCATTGACGTCAAAAATCATATCATCCAATCAATGTTTAGAACTGAGGTAAAATTCAAATATCCAATCGGGGCATCTCCAAATCACCACAAGTGATATAGATCCAACTGGCCGACTGGTAAACGTCCATTTCGACTCGTCAATTTCATTCAGCACTTCAATACCGGTAGTTCTAAATTATTTGATGACACTTGTTTCTATAGATTTAATTGGTTTCCCTTTATAGCTTTGATTAATGTTAAAATGCGTTTTGAATGCGTTTTCTTCGTTATTCGCAAAAGTCTCTGTAAATATGTATAATAGTTTTTTCCATATTTGGTGAAAATTTTAGAGCCTTGGAATAATTCTTGTTTTTCAAGTATTTTTCCTCTGGGTTATTTTTATGGGGATTTTTCAAACCTTTCAATTTTTTTCAGAATAAAACGCTGAACCGATTTTTCTGATTTTTTTTTTTTCTCTTGAAAACAATCCCAGCCCATTCTGGTGTGACACCAATGTGTACAAAAAGTTTCAAAATTGATTGTTTTTTCCTGACCTGTAGGCTATGCTGCGTACAAAATTACAAAAAAAAAACATGAAAACAAAGCACAATTTTTTTCGGTATATGGAATTGAAATCTTAGCTATGCTCATCTAGCAAGTGACTCAATTTCGATTTCTGACCAAGTTTAGTTCGTAATCCATACACCTAGACGATCCATTCTAAGATTAACCTTGGTGTTTCGATGATATCGGCGTAACTGTCATTATGTCAACAATGATTTTTAATTCCAATCATTTTAATCATTGTTACTTACTAATGAACACTTTGTGACTGTCTGGAAATTTAGAGCCCAACGATCCACGCAAGGTCATTGTCAAGAAGCTAGCTCTCTGCGTTGCGGGGCGACCTGACGTGGAACTGGACCTAACGGGTGAATTATCCACTCTGAAGAAACAAACGTTTGTAATCAAGGAAGGTGTTCAGTATCGCATCAGGATAGACTTCATCGTTCAGCGGGAAATCGTGCACGGCTTGAAATACGTTCAAAAGACTTATCGTATGGGTGTGCCTGGTGAGTGATCTATTCTTGTTATACTTGGGAACATGACAGGAAAATCTTACAGTCAATGCATTTTTCATCCAGATTTCTTGAATTTGTTTCTCGTATGATCTAATTTGATTTCAAGCTATCTCCGAGAGAAATTTGAAAGTCTTCAAATGAAACTGAAGTATCATACTGGTGGCGTTTTGTTACTTATGATACGGTAACAAATGTAATTCATTAACCAATCAATAGTTGTAATGAAAAAAATCTATATTTTTTGTTAATAACATTGAAATCTTGATGTACAATAATTGTTTCTCAATTAAGGCTTCGAATGAATTAATAGAATTAGATATAAAATACATGATGGAAATAAAACAGTAGGCCTAAATTGTGTAAAAACAATTGGTTGAAAACTGTAAGTACCTAAATGTGAAGGACTTCCATCACTTGATATTGTTTTATTATAAAAACTGTGATTAGAGGCTATACAACTTGGACAACTATTATGTGACTATAAACAAGTGGTTTTATTAGCCTATATAAGCAAAAAGCATAAAACACGATTTATTCAAGTAACTGTTTTTTCTTCTTGCACACAATGTGGAGTAGCATCTGCTGCAGGTCAGTACTCAACTTTTGCTAGGCCCTCCTATAGTGTCAATATATAGGCCTAGATATTGTATTAGAGCTATTTTGAACGTTCCAACAGTGCTGCTAATTCCACCAAAATCCCTGCGAAACGCCAAGTGTAAAGAGGCTGACTCAAGCCATGCTATCTGGCCTCTGCCCATGTGTCAATGAAATGTTTGTTTTTTGTAGGACATATATCCAAAGGTGATTTATACTGTCATTATTGGTTTCTGTTAAAGATATCAGTGATATCCTATTAAAACTCTCGTTATACTTCTCATGTGACAAATATTCACTCTTTGAGAGCTGGTAAACGATCGAGAAAACTTTGAAATAACTTAAGACTCATCCAACCCTGCCAAAAGTCAAATGGCCTCTATACCCTACAATATACGCTAACTACAAAATTTTGGGAAACTTGCAGGACTGTTGGTTTCAGAATTCCAGCGCACCGAGATAGCCCGATACAAGGTCTAATATATTTCAGACCATGGTATCGATAGACGAGATCTAGTATGATCGATATACACAGTATCAAGGTCCATTGACAACCAAAACTAGGAGTAAACTTTAGCTGCAAGTATAGTTGAAGTGCCTTCATTTTCGTGCCTATTCACAACCACAAAGTTAGCAATCAGGCTAATCAGATAGCTTATTCAAATTAATTTATACCTTCCAACATTGTTGTCAAATTGTAATCCAATTTGCCAGAGCACACAACTTGATGTAAAATTATGACCAATGTTTGGAATTTTCAAACATTGTTCTTACAAGTTACAACTAATTTTTTATTGCTACCGGTACTGCGTGTTGTTGTGAACGGAAACGTAAAATATCATTGTTCTTAAAATCTTGCTCTTGATGTCAAGTTTACTCCTAATTTTGGATGTGAATGTGCAATTTACCTTCCCTTTGTTTATTAATTGTGGCAGTTTTTTTTTCCAGAATAGAACCAACGATATTTTCATTTTCAAGTTCATGTGATTTTGTCCCAATATTTTCATAGTTTATTAGCCGCATTTGTAATAATAATTAGTTCAACATACGGGTTGTTGAGTTTTAACATGATACTAGTCGTTGATATACTGGTATGTATTTTACAGGTCTGTTTTTCTTGTGAAATACTAGGATTCAAATATTAGATGATTATTGATTGGTAATAAAGGAAACAATCAAAATAGATCCTATTGAAAGGTACAGTCAGTGGTGTTTTGTCTTTTGCTCTTAGCTTGTTCTGTCTTAGTGTTCTGTTTCTTGTTTGTACATATTTTATCTATTTTTAATTTATTTCTATTCTGTTTAAGGCAAGATCTTACCGAAATATTGTGTTTTGCTGTTTTATTTTCAATGCGTTTTCATTCAGATTACGATATTACCCTTGTTGTGAAAGGAATCTCTTTCATAATTTTTTTCGATCAATATCAATCATTTTTCTGATATCACCTTTATTGGATATATTGAACATTCCAATGCGATATTGAATGAAAGTATCAAAAGGCAATCCTATTATTAATACATTTTCAATTTTCCTCTTGTACCTGTATTAGTTGACAAGATGACCCACATGGTAGGCAGCTACCCGCCAAAGACGGAGCTCCAGTCGTACACGACGCCACTGGAAGACTCACCTTCGGGAATTGTCGCGCGTGGCTCCTACACGGTACATTCGCTCTTCACTGACGACGACAAACACGAACACCTCAAGTGGGAGTGGAGCTTCGATATCAAGAAAGACTGGAAGGATTGAGCAAGCTGCATGTAAACGTTTTCTAAGCTTATCATTACTTTAAATTGAAACTTTCATGCATTTACCTAAAGTAAATGCTATTAATTGAAGAACAGGGTTTATTTGTGTACCGGTAATCAATGATATATTCGTGTATTGACTAATTATTCACTTTACCTTTTTTCATTTATGTCATTACGTTCGAAATTGAATTGGTTCGATGTATAGAGCCTATCGTGACCACGCATGTGCATTAATTTCAATAAAAAAGTAAATTCACATGTTCCTTAGCATCACAAACAAACCTATTGTATTGTGTGATGTTGTACAGGTTGACTGCGCTTATTGTACAATATAAGATCAATATCATTGCTTTTTGAACCGATTGTTAGCCTTGACCGAAACCTATCTTGGCTAGGCTAGACTATAATATCATAAAGTGCCTGTATTTCGTAAGTGTGTCAATATGAAACCAGCAGCTTACCTAGAGTAATTTTAAAATTTTCATACTTTTTACTGTTTGTAATATTTTTTCTCACCTGGTGGGGCATTAAACTTCAGGTATTGAATAAAGGAAGCTAAAAACAGAATTCCAATATCGTGGAACTTCTATCTATCGTGTTTCAAGGGACCAGAGGAAAACAACGTCACATGTAGGGAAATTTAACACTGGATATATAGGGTTAGAATGAGAAAAGAGGAATGAAAAAGGCAAGAAAAAAATTAATCTGGAAACGATGTATCGAGGTTTCATTTATACAGCTAGCAGTTTAGCACATCCAAATTGCTATTCCAGCTGTTGATGGATATTGTGCTAAAGATGTTCGTGTATCGATTTTATTTCATTGATTTTAATTTGTAAAATCTTTGGTAGGTCTATTTGATATTTCTTATTTCTCCTAGTTTTTTTTTCAACTTGTGCCAATCTTTGAATTATCAAAACAGCACCATATTTTATGTTCTGGTACTTTTTTGTTAGCTTGTGGTATTGCTAGTAAAAACTGTATTATTCTTTGTGAGATGTCCTTCATGGTAATCTGCTGGCTATGTTATTTGACGACCACTTTTGCCATGTATCGAGTGTTTTCTATTCATGGCTTGCTTGTATTTAGAGTAGTATTAATTACATTGTTTATAGTTGTACACTCTCTTGTCATGTAAGAATTGCCCCCTCTTAAATGACTAGTTGTAATGATAACTATGTGACGTTTTACAAAAATTTGTACTTAAAAAAAATTAAAATACATGCAATATTTCTACGGATTAATGTCTTCTCTTTTTTATTAAACAATTGCAGTGCCAACTCACTCTACTGCAGCCCACTCTACTCGTGCAATTACAAAAACAACTGCAGGAGTAGAGAGGGCATGTTAAGAGGCCGTAGGAGTATATCGCCAAGTAAGTTGAGTCAAGTTATTCGTAAAGGTAGTAGCAAAATATCACCGTGAAGGTGGGCCTACAGGTCTACCGTACATTATTTGGCATAGAGCTGGCATATTTCCCCTCACTAGCCACAGTCCAGTCAGCACTCTGATGAGGAAAGGTGCTCAAGGAGTGAAATTGTGATTCTGCTAGGTTGGCTAAACAAGGGTTGTGGGTACCGTAGTTGGCGTGATGACAAGTGTGTATGATATTGCTAGTTGGTCTAGTCATTAGTGGATAACTTACTGACTTGTGGGCCGCCTGAATGTTGAATGTCACTTTCGGGATACTTTTTCGTTTTCATGAAACAATATTCTCAAGCATAGTTTTCAAAATCACAAGTATACTCTGAATTTTGTACTTGTATAATTGTGAGATCACACACTTATAGATCATTAACGTGGGGATTCAAACATGATGACTATTTACGAAAAGATGAAAACAACGAGAAGAATGCTCAAAAGAATTACTATCATTTCTTCCAATTCCCGCTGTTTTACCAATGCCGAAGTTTTCGCCTTCCGAGATTATAGAAAAAATACATCCCTTTATTGACTGTCAATCAGCGAGCGGCTGCTAGCCCATAAATATAACCCATTTGACAAGTCTCCAGATTTATAGATAAGAGACCACCACCCAATAATTAGAACTGGTATGGGATTGTGATTGTACGAATTCAACCACATCTGTACCACATATAGAAGAGAAGAGGAGGGGGGGAAGGGGAAGGCCAGGATGTTGATAGAAAATATGTTGAGAAATTGAAAGGATTATTCTTGTTACTTGTTTGTTCATAATAGGTAAAGTACCGAAGTACCAATACAGGTTTCGACCGAGTGTCTTCCCTATTCATTAGTCCTAACGGCCAGATGTAACCATGCCCAAATAATCAACCAAGAAAGCTTATCTCCAAGGCAGTATCTTTTAGTTTTTAACATGAATAAATGAATAAATAAATTTTGATGCCATACTCTTATTTGTTCCTCTTCGTTTTTGCTCTCTATTGGTCCTGACTCAACTTCCACTGCCTTCTTGCCAATTTCTTGCCAACTGAAAGCCTCTTAGATCTCCTCATTGTTGTGAGAAATCTTTCCAGTCATTCTCAACAGAAACAAAAAAATCACTACTACCTTTTCACCACCACCTCATCTCACACCTCAAACTTTTTGGCTTCACTACCCAGAAACAAATCACAAGAGTAAACATTTTAAACTTGAAATGAAGAGCAGTCTTCTTCAATTCATCAGGTCTTTGCAGATCTCGACAGTCATCATTTTTATCGTCATCTTGGCAGTCGCCATTTACATTGCCAACAACGGTGCACATCGCAAACGTCTAGGCGAGATCATGTCCAGCATGATTACGTTCGAAGCACTTGCACCAACAGCCAGGGCGTCAATGAGGAGCCGGGATAACAGGTGGGGTTAGAGTTGGGCATAATATATCCGTATTTCAAAATATCGATATTTTACTTTCGATAATACCGTATCAATATTTGACAATTGATATCGTTTTCCGAAAGTTCGGAACATCGTCATTCTCCTTCCGATATGTTGAATGAATAACTATATATTTCTTAATTTTACTCATTTATATAGAAAATATTCAGAAAGGCCTATATTTGACAATTCACATAAGACTGCTACGTTGGCTGGTTGATGAACTTATAATTCTGATCATATACGCATGCACACATATAAATGGCTCATTTATTATTGAACGGAAAAAACAGACATTTTTATTAATCCGACATCACCGATTTAGTTTTGATAGGTTGATATTGTATTAAAAGATCTTGCTTTCCCAAATTTTCACATATTGAGATGACTTGAAAATATGATTTCGATTGAAATATCAAACAATTATTGGTTTTGATATATATTACGTATTATATTGGGAAAAAAATATCACGTGAGATATCAATATTTGATATTTTTATTTCAATCCCTAGGTGGGATGATGGTGATGAGGAGGACGAGTCTGCCATGTACAATGCACATGACGTCAACGATGCCGCTAGGCAGATTGTAGCAAGGAAGGTACACACGATGACAACGAGAAATCAGAGAACACTATACGATAGCATATACTCGTAAATGTTTTTTGAAATTACCTGATTGACAAATGAAACTAATGTCATATCAGTATTACATTGAACTCGGCTCGATAAACATCCCGACCTGCAATAAAGTCCATATCACTGCTAACTTGCGTTCAATATATTAATAATTAGCTATGTATAATATAACTTGTACTGCAATAATTCTGGGTGTGAATTTGGGATTTTTACTTCTTGGGGGTGGAAATTTATGGAGATATCTTATACTAAGGCGTGGGGACTAGTAATTTGTATCCTGTTTTTCATTTCTCAAAGTTAGTAGCTGGGTGTGCTCATGCTGCGAAAGTGGGGTTAGGGAGGACAAGTACGCCCAAAAATCCAAACCTAGGCCTAGTAGAGAAGGGGATGGGGATGGGGATGGGGATGGGGATGGGGATGGGGATGGTGTTATAGAGAGTGTAAACTGTGCTGTAAAGTGTGGGCACATGGTGAAAACAAGAGACAAAATTATCCGATGTGATGAACCAAATTGTTTCACACTATGGCACTTGGCATGTGCCGACATCACTCCAAGCCAGTACAAGATTATTCAGGAGGTGCCGGGATTGAAATGGAGATGTCGAGAATGCAGGAATGATGAGGACATGAAGAAAAGGGTTGCTGACGAGTCGAAGAAAAGGGAGGCTGATGATCAGAAGAAAAGGGAGGCTGAAGACAAGAAGAAAAAGAAAAAAGAACAGAAGGAGAGCAAGACTGATGAAGAAGGCTTAGGACTAAAGAAACCAGGGTTGGACAAGATACCAAGGGTAGAAAGAGGTCTAAGGAAAGTAGTGCTTATGGGAAGCTCCATATTACGAGGAGCCAGCGGCAGAGCCGGTAAAAATGTGGAAGTTGAAGTGCGACCAGGGATAGGAGTCTCGAGAATGAAAAGAGTGGTGGACGGCCTGAAAGAAAGAGAAGTAGAAGGAAAGGGAGTGATCTTCTACGTAGGCGGGAACGACCTAGAAGAGATGGGAAGACGAAATGATGGACTGGATCTAATGAAGAAGGGATTGCAAGAACTTATAGTGTCGGCAAAAAAGAAGTTTGGGGGAGAAAGAGTAGGAATAAGTGGGATTGTATATCGAAAGGGGGTAAGGAATGAGACAGTAGACACAGTCAACAGACAAACAGAAAAACTGTGTGAAGAACAAGGAGTCCTTTATATTGAGACCGGATGTTGGATCACAAGCCAAGATTTACACCGTGATGGAGTGCATCTGAACAGTGAGGGGACTATAAGAAGATTGGTGAACTTATGGGAAGAGTGGCAAACAAAATGATTGATCGAGACAGGAAGTGACTGCTGAGGTTGGATGGGACAGATACAGGGGTAGATGTAGGGAGCAGGGTGAAAGACACTATGTTGGCACTGGCCTGTACAAATCTTAAAATAACATTGGTGAACTGTAGAAGCATTTGCAACAAATTAGACGCATTTAGGTCCACAATAGAAATTATAAATCCAGATATTTTTGTTGCAGTCGAGACGTGGCTAGATGGAGGGTTTACTGATAGTGAAATAAGGGTGGGGGGATACAGTTTATTTAGAAGAGATCGGAATAAAAACGGGGGAGGTATAATGGTGGGATGTAGAGCTGAATTAGCGGGAAGAGTGGTATGGACAGAAAAAGAAGTAGAGCTAATGGGTATAAAATTAAAAAGGGGGACAGAAGAATATTCGATAATTGCCGGATACAGGCCCCCGAATACAAACGAATACATTTTGGAAAGAACAAGGGATAGGATACGAGAAAGCAAACATGAAAAAAATATTATAGTGGCAGGGGACTTCAATCTACCAGGGATAGCTTGGGAGGAGGGAAGTACTGGCATAGGTGCAAGCAGGAGGCAGGACCTTGTTACAGACATTATGAATGAAGGCTTTTTACAAACAGTTAGGGTAGGGACAAGGGAGACAAGGACAGGAGACAGCAACCTTCTTGACGTAATTCTAGTGAGGCCACCAGAGAATTGGGTGAGGACGCAGGTCGAAATGGGCATAAGTGACCACAGAATACCGACAGTGGAACTGATAGGAACACATAAAATACAAGAAATTAAAACAAAAAAGAGGATTTGGTTTTACAAGAAGGCGAAGATAAACAAAATTAGAGAATTTTTGGCAATTAGAAGAAGGGACTGGGAAACAGAGAAGGGAGATGTAGATATAAAATGGGAACAGTTTAAATGTATTTGCATAGAGAGTATAGAGAAGTATGTGCCCAGTAAACTAATATCAAGAAAAAATCCAGATCCAATATATTACAACAGAAAAATAAGGGTAATGAAAAGGAAGGGTAGGGAGTTACATAACAGAAATAAGGGGAAGGGAGAGGATATACAAGGAAGAAGACTAAGATCGGAACTTAACAAGGAAAAGAAAAAAGCTAGGGATGAATTTTTTGGAGGGATGTTTGATGAACGTGACCATAACAAAAGCTGGGGAAATATGTATAAATACATAAATAGTACTAAAGGAGGGAACACAGACATGCCCACCTTGATTGACCAAGATGGAAAAGAGTTCACAACCAACAAGGACAAGGCTAATGCACTAAATAAATTTTATAGTGGGGTTTTTCAAAAAGGAAATACAGTTACGGGTAGAGAAGGTTACACTAATGACTCGGAAGCATACAGAAATACTATTAAATTTACGGGGAATTCAATCCAGAGAATAATACAAAACCTGAAGAATAATAAGGCACCAGGGCTTGACAAAATTAACAACAACTTTATAAAATTAGCAGGATACGAAATTGTTAAATACCTTAGGATAATATTTCAAAATTCGATAGACTCTGGAACTGTGCCAGAGGATTGGAAACGGGCAATAGTAATTCCAATACATAAGGGAGGGGAAAAGGGCAAAATTGGGGAACTATAGACCAGTGAGTCTCACTTCTGCGGTAGGTAAAATTATGGAGCGCTTGGTAGACTTGGAAATTAAAACAATCATTGATAGAAACGGGGGAATTTTTAAGGGACAACACGGTTTTCGGAAAGGACATTCATGCGAAACACAACTTCAGGGATTTACACAAGAACTGACTGACACTTTAGATAAGGGGGGTAGGATCTATGCAATCTTTTTGGATTTTGAGAAGGCCTTTGACAAAGTGCCACATGATCTGTTAATCAACAAATTGCAACAAATTACAGAAAATAGTAGAATATCAAATTGGGTAAAGGCATTCCTACAAGGCAGAACACAAAAAGTAAAAGTGGGGGAGGAATTTTCGGAATTTGTTGAAATCACATCAGGAGTGCCACAGGGAAGTGTCATCGGACCCTTACTTTTCAATATATTCATCAACGACATAGAAACTGGTATCAATTCTAAAATCCGACTATTTGCAGACGACTGTGTTGTGTACAGGATAATTGAGAGCCAGGAAGAGGCAATGCAACTACAAAGTGATTTAGATACAATTAATGACTGGGTCAATACAAATCTAATGGGACTTAATGTAGAAAAATGTAAGGTAGTCGAATTCTCCAGAAGTAAAAAGAATAAAGAAGTGACATCATTTAGAATGGGAGAAAGCATACTGGAGCAGGTTGACGGTTATAAATATCTCGGATTATACATGCATAAAAACTTGGGGTGGGGGGATCATATTAGAAAGTTGTCAAAAAAGGGGATTAGATCATTAAATTTTGTTATGAGACAGCTCAAGGGGACAGGAATTGAAATCAAAAACAAAGCATACAAGACACTAATTAGACCTACACTGGAGTACGCTAGTTCAGTCTGGGACCCTCGGGACACAGGATTAATCAAGGCTGTAGAGAGCGTACAGAGGGTTGCTGCGAGGAGGGTATTGGGGAGAGTCAAGAGATGGAGGACCATTAGGAATAGTAAGGGAGTGATACAGAAAGAACTGGAAAGACCAACCATAATGATTGAACAACTGAAATGGGAAACCCTGGAAGCAAGGAGACGAAGGACTAGACTGTGCAACTTCTTCAAAGCAAGACACAACTGTACCGGATGGGAAGAACTAGGCAGAAGAGTTGGAAAGGGGATCCAAAGAAGTAATAGGGGAGGAGAAAGAATGGAGGTGGAGAGAGTTTACTCAAATATAGGGAAAAACGGTTTTGTCCAGAGGACGATAAGAGACTGGAATGAGCTGGAAGAAGAAGGAAGAACTGCAAAGAAATTATTAGAATTCAAGAAAATGATCCAATAGAATAATGATATCTTGCCACCGTGCATCTAGCACATCTGCAAGAATGTTTACAAATACAAAAAAAAAAAAAAATTATTGAAGTGGATCCTAAATCTATCTTCAAAACGTTTGAAAGTTTGATGAAACTTTCTCACTTTATTTAATTTTCTAAAAGTTCATTATTTTTAACTTTTTGTTGAGACTAGGTACTATTTTTAAAAATTTCACAAACTTTGAAAGTTTTCAAATATTTTCACTTTTATTCATTTATATTACTTGCCAATATTGAAGTATGCAGCAGTGACCTGGCCAATGGGGGGAAAAGAGGAAGGGAAGTTGCAAGCCGCTGAAATGAAATTTTTGAGAATTGTGGCAGGAGTGACAAAAATGGATAAAATAAGGAGCGATAAGATCAGGAGAGAGTTGGGAGCTGAGACCCTCGAGTTTGTATTGGCCAGGAAAAGGCTCCGTTGGTTCGGACACCTGATGAGAATGGAAGAGGAGAGAATACCTAGGAGAGCGTATGAAGGAGCCAAAGTGCAAGGGATGAAGAAGGCGGGAAGACCGTGGACGAAGTGGATAAACGGAGTAGTAGAGGCCGTGGAACAGAGGGGGAGATGTTGGAAGACGATTGTAGAAGAAAAGTGGTGGGAAGATAGAGAAAGGTGGAGGGAGTTGGTCAGAAAACAGGAAGAAGGAGATGAAGAGGGGGGAGTGTCAGACCTGTCAAGTTGACTCCGAAAAACCCAGAGGCCCTAGTAATATGGTGGGACTTACGGGACAACCCACCCCCCGACCCAATTCAGTTTGGAACCGGAGGCCAGATGCTTATTATTATTCATTTTTATTAATTTTAAATTTGTGTATATCAAGTTAGTAGTTTAGAAGGTATGACTGTACGATTTTGACACTGCAATTTGGCGACTCTTGAAAGGAGGGAAAAAGAGTTGAAGGGATTCGAAAGAATGGTGTAAAATTTGTACAATTTAATGTGAATACTAATGGTGCTCATTAGGCCTATTATACATTTTTGCGTTAATTGGACAAGCCACACCTTGAAGAAAATACTAAAATATGTTATTCTCATATTTATTGTGCATTTTCATTCATTTGTTTATTCATTTGAATAAATAATGTTTTTTAAGAAATGTAGACGTAAAGGCCTACTGCCAGCATTAAAAAATTACTTGCCAATCAAGTACCCTGTTTTTCTAGTAGGCCTACACAGAGATGGATCGAATTATCATTCACATATTAATGATCTTTTTTTTTTAAATATTGTTGAATAACAAAAGATACTTTTACGCCCTCAGTATTTCAAAACCACTTTGTTAGTGACGTCATCAAGTTTGTAGTACCATAACAAACTCAATGGTGACGTCAAATGTGTTCTGCAACTGTGTGCATCGAGTTCCAAACTTCCAATGACGTAGGCCTACTAGACGTAGCATCCATACGAATTATAATATAATGAAGATCTTTGGACGTATGGTAGGCCTACTTGAAAGGTGGTGAAACGTTGACTCGATTTCGTAAACATTGTAATAAGGTAAGTTTATTAGAAATATACTCCTATATTCCCATAGGAAACTATTCTATTTTCTATTAATATCATTAATATCGAAAAGTTGATGGACATTAATTTTTTCCCAATCACGAATAAAAATGACAAGTTAGAACCTCGGATGGGGCAAACCCATCAACTCCACCCTAGGCTTACGACCTTGTCATGGCCTAGGCCTAGTTGGAGACTTTCTTTTTGGGCCCGTCTTACAATGATTTTCGGTACGTTTTTGATACTATATGGGTAAGTGTCGAATGGACACTTCTACCTATCCATCACCCAACCTAACCATAATAAAGGATGGTCAAGCACAATGCATAGGCATTAGGTTTAGGGCCTAGGCTAGGCCTACCATTATTATGCTTGCAGGGAGACATATTGGTGCTGTGTGCAGCAGCTGATATTTATGTATTTATATTGGGCTTAACGGTACACTGTAATGATAACTTCGATCTATTGGCGGCGGATGAAAAATGGACGGGACGATCTATGAAAGTTTCGTATGTCTAGGTAGGCTTAGGCCTATTGGGAAGGAAATGATCATCGCCTAGGCTTATATTGTAGGAATCATCACGGCATTATAACCTAGACGAAGACCTAGACAGAGGAAAACCATGTAACACTCCTGTGAAGATGGACGTTGCCAGGGGTCAAACCAAGGCCCTATAGGCCCCTCACCTCCTGAATCACGTGAAGTGAGCGCGCTAGCAACTGAGCTACTGTGTCAGCTGAAGGTGATAGATTGGATCTTAGCAAGTTTTTTCACCTTTTCCCTTTGCTCTTACAGTAAATTTATTTGTGCGCTGAGCGCATGTTGCCGGTTGCTCAAAGCATGTTGCTCGTAGCACAAAGCTTGAGAGTAAACCTATCCTAATACTCGCTTCATATGATCCTGGAGGTGCGGAGCACATCAGATCTTGGTTCAATCACTGCCACTGTCTATCTTTACAGGAGTTTTTCGTAGTTTTTCTCTAAAGTCTCTAGGCTAATGCTGGAATGATTCCTATAATATGTACCACGACCGCTTCCTTTACACTGTCCTTCTCATTTCCTACGAAACCTTCATCTCATCATTCCATTACCTTATCTCATTAATCATTCATTCGACGCCAATAGATTATCTATACCTATACAGTACATCGTTGAACCCAATATATAGGCCTAATGGAATAATTTTTTTTTAAATGAATATTAAAGAACTGTTGTTGTTCCTATATTACGGTAGGAGTAAACATGAATTATGTTTTTATATACCGTATACAATTTGTTTGGTGACGTAAATCAAAATATAATTTTCTGTTTGTAGGCCAGCCCTACTGGACGTTCGGTGTTACCTAGCAACTCGATAATGGCATGGAATGAAGGGAAAGACGTTTGGCAAGATTTGAGCTCACTGAGCTACATGAATAAAGAGACATCAAACAAGTCTAAATACTCAGAATTATGTAGTTCTAGGCTGCCTGTAAAATCAAGGTGCAGTACCATGTCACCTTCTGGGCCCTTCCCATGCATGGGCCGGGGTCGTGCAGCAGTATCCAAAGCTGCGAAAGCCGAGGTGGATGCAAGCTATGATTTCGGCAGAGAAATTTATGAACATCTGCGTCAGGTAAGTCAATATAGCTAGCCAGGCCATCCGGTAGTTTCAATAGAGCTCTATTTCAGTGCAGTAAGTATGTCAGTAGGTAGACTCAGTACCGGTATGACAATGTTTCAATTGCATCAAATTTGTGATTACGTATTTTTCAGGCATCATGCCTTTTTATCAATATATCAACGTTATAAAGGCTCAGAACAATAGTTTCCTCCGAGTCGTACATGGCTTAATGGTTGACGTCTACATAATATAGCCGCCCTTCTGGCTCAGTCAGCTGACATTATGCTGTAAAACTCGGAAGTCAACTCGGGTGTGGTTTCAAGTACTACATAAAGCATGTGTTTTTGTTTTTGTGATCATCAAATATAATAGTACAGGAATTCAAGTTTTGAGCTAGACAAAATTAAAATTAGGCTGAAAATTTCAGAATATATTCAGATGACCCTCCTCAATATTGGTAGAGTTCAATAAAAATAACCCAGCACTTCCTTATTTATCATTCCTAAATAGGGGTGAAAAATCAATAACAAAATTGTTATTGAATAAATAAAGGGTGGTTTCCAAAACCTTGAGAGAGCAAAAGCTTAGCTTACAGAGTTACAAAGAGATTGGTACATATATTGTAAACCAAGACTCATTGAGGGTTGCGTTGGTGTGCCGGTCTGAGATGGTGTCCTCACTACCCATCCCTCCTATGTTAAGAATGTGTTCCAATTCACGGACCACATCTTGAAGAACTATCGATCGTGCGTACATAGGTAGTGATAAAAAGAACCAACTTTACTTTCCCTTCGACTGATGACAGCTGACATCAAGTTCGTCAGCCCATCAGCTATTTCTACAAAACAACACTAGATAGAGAAGCGATCATTGTTTCTCAGAAAAGTACTGTGGAAATAGAACGTGCTCATTTGTGTTCTCAAATAGTCTATCTCTTGGCGGGCTATCAAGCAGGCAATCTCTACCACTACATATTTCCTCTTGTTACAGACAAATCCAATCAGCTACTCAAATGAAAATATTGAGGAGCGTTATAGATTCAAACCACAATCTCCTCCAGCAGAGTGCCAGTTTGAAGACGCCACGCCACGAAATGTTCTGCTGACAAGTCTAGCCAAGAAACGTGAAAAAGAATTGGGTATCCCCACTGAACGAAAAGCCGTCAGTAAATATACTCCTAAAGAACAGTATGTTTTGGAATCGAAACAGGATTTCCCAGAGCTTAAATAACGATGACTTCTTATCTCTCAGACTACCTTATTACGGCTCTCCATCTCGCACGCAGCATTGAAGGTTCTGAGATACTGTAATAAGTAAATTAATTGTTTTTACGTGTACGTTTTTTTATTCTAAGACATGTAAATTAGGTTTTTGGCCTAAACTGTAAAGGTAGAAAATTCCATGAATGTAGAACATTACGATGTTTGACAGTATCGCAGTTTTTAATTTGTTGGGTAGTTGTTTTGTGCTTTGTGAATGGCTAGAATCACAAGATGACGGATATTGCAACGCAAAATGTATTCTTGGAAATCTACCTTCATGTGGGCTGTAATTGTGTGAAGGATGCGGCTGATAGTGCCAGTTGCGAAGATGATGGGGTTGTAGTTGGGAAGCCACTGAGAGTAAGCAAGTTGATTTAGTTTTATGTCAATCCAATTCAGTACATATACTGACTTGATGGTTAGTGTTAAGTCTAATAGATGGTATTTTTGTAATGTATGGTGAAGGGATTTATGTATTTTAGTATTATACAGATATTTAAGTAGTTTGTAGTTCTAGCTCTTAGAGATTATTCGATCTCCAAGAGCTGTGTGAAACTGCCGCTTGACTTGATTCGATCATATTCAGGTGGCAATGGTAACTGGATGCGACAATAATGTCTGCTGTTATGATGGTTTCATTCAAGCATGATACTCCGAAAGTGAATTTACCCCTTTTTTATTGGCAAATCTCCTACGACAAATATTCAAAAACAAAATTGTAGTAGCACAAGTGTGATGATGAATTTTTTTCACAAGTTATGACACTGGGTTGTATAAACGTTTTGTCCAACACTTTTCTCGATTATGTCAGAACCGTTGAAGTAGTTTTATTGGCCGTTCGTCTGTCATCGAGGAGAGTAATGTAATTACAGGATGGCTGTCCATTTGTGTCGAGTAATGTAATTTATAGTAAAAAGTGTAAGCTCTCTTACTCTTGCCCGAGATGTCAGGTAATAAGGGTACGCACGTTGTAAGTGAGGAGGAATGGCGAAATAGTATATGAAAGTGGTAATCCAATCACTATATTTGAGGGTTATGTGCATTGTGCAAGTATGAATGCCATGCATATATTTCTGTGCACGGTCAGTATATGATATTGGTCTAGTTTTATAGTCTAGACAGAAGGTATTCAATACACTATAACATTTCCATGATATTTCGTGTTACGAATCGGCGTTCGTTTGTCATCAGTACATTCATGTACACTTTTTACTCGGTGACTTGTTTCATTCTACTCTAAATTAGCTCCGCCCAAAAAGTTTAACTTGAGAGTAAAATTGAATAAGACAAAAAACAAAGCTATTGAGTGTAATCAAAGTATAATCAAAGGTATCTATATCAATGGTGGTTCACTCTGTGGGCTGTAAGGTACAGCTTAATTATCAGTACTGTGTTACAAATGTTCACAGATAGAATAGTGACATGAGGAGTAAAAATACAGTATGTGTTTAATGGTAAATGGTGTTGAAGTAATGAATATATGCAGAGTGGAAGAAGAGTGATACTAATACTAATTACTGATTATGAATACTAATTATTGTCTCATGGTATAAGAAGGATGTAAAATATATTTTCAATCAATTTCTAAATGATTTTATGATTTGTTCTGTTCATTCTTACAGTTATACACAATTGTATGCATTACAAACGAGAACATGTTGAACAATTATTGTTAAGGGTGCGTTAACATGGTATTTTTTTCTCAATTTTTTCAACGTTTTCAAAAAATGATGTTTTTCGTTTCATAACTCTTATGTATTTTTTGGAATTATTTATGCGTCGTTCAAAATACCCACATAATCTGAGGTTCGTGTTCGTGCATTTGTTATAAAGGCTCTTGAGTGAAATGGTTCTACGCATGTACGTATGTATAATACGTATGTATCATATGTATGTATCATTTATTTGCCAGCTAGTATTATTTTTATTACCAATGTACCTTTATCTCAGAAACTACTGGACCAAATCACTTAATTTTTTTCTGTGAATTTTTATTGTTTCCTTGCATTATTTGAGAGAACCAAAATTTTCATGAAAGTAGAAGCATCAGAAGTATCAATTATTGATTGCTCTTTTTATGCAATTAATTTGATATCAATTTGAAAAAATTATAATTGAAGATTAACGCAAATTTGAGAAAAACGGTTTCCCTCAAAGTTACTATAGTGGTTATTGAAACATGTACAAAAAATTGAGATAATTTAACAAGTAGTTTCCCCAGGGAAGGTACATTGAGCTAATTACAGCTGTATATTGTTGTTGTTGTTTGAAAATGTTAAAAGTCAACAATGTTGATTTGAAAAAAAACTGTAATCCACCAAGTATTTGGTAAGATGTAGGCCTATCTTGAGTTTGGTGTTTTAAAAAAATAACAGTAAGAGTTATGAATTCGTAAGTAGACATGGGTTGAAATCATTGAAAATAGGTTAACGCCTCCTTAACACAATAATTCTGGATGTCTAATAATACAGTAGTAAAATGATATTAATCGCTCATATCTATATTACGTCAATTTTGATGCTATTAAAAAATATTCTACATTATGTTTATGTTTAAAAAATATTCAACATTATGTATTATGAATATGATTATCAGAGTTGGGTAAATTCCTAAAATAAAGGAACTGAGTAAAAGTTCAGTTCCTTGCCTATAAAAGGAACTAAGTCAAGTTCCTAGTTCCTCAGATAAAAAAGGAACTTCTAAGCTCCCAAAATAAGTAAAAGTTTCTTTAAAATTTCTTGATGCGGACAATTCTCGGGATTTTCTTGGTGTTTAGACAAAGAAAATTGAAAACAGTCAAATTGTATCTAATATTGTCAATTGAATTGATTAACACATATTTTTCTACGATTGTTAAAGAAAATTGTTAGAATGATGCTTCCAGCATTAGGAATGCATATATGCATGAGGTAAATTATATACACAAATATCCTAGGTCTTTTTTATGATACAGTTTTTACCTTTCACAGTCCAATCCTCAAGCCTCAAATTTCTTATCGGAAAGTCTACGTCTTCTGTCTCTAAAAATAGACCCCCCCTCCTTCCCCCGTTCAAATGTTCTCAGCACTGGACAGTAGAGGAATCCTGAACTTGATGAAAAGTTTGTGGATAACAGGACAGTTGGAAAAGTTGCCAAAATCACCTACTTGAGTGGGCCTCAATCACTCATGAATGGCAATTTCCGTGATGTTAATTGAAGTTGAATCTCGGAACAAAATACACAACGTGACCAAACAGTGAGAAAGTATAGACAACAATGAAATATGTGAGCCATGTGGGCTTCGATGGTCTGTTCGAAGTCGATGCTTCATGAGAACGTATTTCCTATTATTTTATCAAAATGTATACTATCTCGTGATTGGTTATTGATGTCATTCTTTTTGCGTGGTGTAGTGGTGACTATGACATCAAACCTTGGGAATGCCAGTTGAAGGGACTGGTCGACGCCTGCCTTGGCGGGGTTAGGTAGATGACTAGAAAAAACGCCGGTACTTTCAGTTCCGTGGTGTATACTGTATACTGGGTCGACTCGACAGGACACCCGAGCGTTAGTACGACTGATGGTCAATCGTCGAAAGCATAACACATACCTGAGGGTAGATAGTTTGACTCACGACTTGGGTTTGTTGACAACTAATTATCTGGAAATAGCAATTGATAACAATTACACGTTATGTAAAAATGACCAAAAAGTATAGTGATGTCGAAAAGAACTTTAAAGGAACGCAAATTCGTTCCTACGTTCCACAAAGATGGTAACGAAGTTTCTGACAAAGTTTCTTGTTATAAAAAGGAACTAGTTCCTTTGATTGAAAGTTCCCCAAATGAGGAACGCGTTCCTTTCATTACATTCCTACCCAACTCTGAAGAATATATATGTAAAAGGGAATATATGATTGTGGTAAAATTTTAGAGAGAGAAGTTTATTAAAAACACTGCTCACAAAACGGTTGCCATTTGGACACTGCAACAAAAATGTCTAGAAATTGTGGACACGAATAAAAAAATTGACTTCCTTTCTTGAAGCTTCCGTATATATAGGCCTACCGTATTTGATATTTCTGTATAAATAATTATACCAAACATTTTAAAATTGCCTCTTCTTTTCCTTGCAAAGAGTCCATTTCATAGAGGCAGAAAAATCTGTCTTCATTTTATTATCTTTGTAGGAATCATGATTGAATAATTCTTAGGTTCCCACAAATCTGTAATAGGTGGCAAATATAACAATTGTCTTGAAAATGAATACTTCCTACTGCTACCAGAATTCCAAGTTTTTTCAGAGCTGGTTTTACAAACTCTTGATGATAATGAGCTAACTGATAATCAGTTGAAGTACAAAAATGACATGTAACCAAGAGTGCCAACAATGTAATCCACTATTAGTTCTTGAAACAGGGCCTTAGTGCCGGAATTACTAACCTAGTAGCATTAAGTATAGAGGTTTAGATACCTCTATACTTAATGCTAGAAGTAGCTCTAACTGGGGGTTGAAAGTTGTTATCACCATGTTACATGCTAGTTGTGTTGATCAATTCTCAGATAAAGGCTAACTGGATTGATAAGTCTCAACCTTGGTGAAATATAAATATATATATATTTCACCAAGGTTGTGAAAATATGTGAACCAATATGTGAAAATGATCAATTTATAAATTGATCATTTTCACATATTTTCTTGAATGGGCATTCCAAGTCATTTTAAAAAGTGCATTGAATTTCATTCACAAAAATACTATTTTTTTGGTCATTCAATTTTAATGATACATTTCCAATTTAGTATATACACTGAAATTATTGACACCTATCAAGTCGAGTGGTAGCTCGATGGGAGCCAAGTACCTCGTCGCGCAGCCTGCTACACGGTTTACACGAAGTACTTGTATGGTGTTTTGAGCATACTGTATCTCTGAAACTACAAATCTTGGAATACTCTGGTTTGTTGCAATGCAATGGGGCAACGCACACAACACGGCGTTCCAATTTTCAGTTAGTTCGAACAAGACGAATAGAAGTTATAAGGCTGTGAAAAGTGCTGTTTTTCAGTTTTGTCTTCGTCTTCTTACGGCATTTGTCCAAGATATTTGCTACAGCCCAAACGAAACAACTGATCGTTTTGAAATTTTCAGGGAATGTGTGCATCTATAAGGAGATGTGTCTTTTTTATGTTTCAACCCGAAATGATGTATGAAACCAGAAATAATGACATTTCAGGGCTAATTTTGAGGATTTTATTCATTTTAAAATACACTGAACAACCGATTGGGTTAAAATTTTCAGTAATTGAATTGATCAATAGTTATGAAGGATCGGGTGTGTTATAATTGTAATTAATTGGTTCTAATAGACAGTCATGTCATATCATTTGAAAATTAATTGAGATTCATTAGAATATTTCAGCCAAGATGTATAGAGGGTTTGTTTGCGGCCTATTTACACTATTTACTTAATAATAAGCCATAACTTGGCAAACCTTTTTAAATCACTACTTTTATATGCCAAAGCGTTTGAACGGGGAGGGTTTGGCTCCCCATTTTTTACAAGTTTTTGTTTTTGGTGGGTACTCAGTACACTAGCTGTTGGTTAGAGATCAACTATACATTTTTTGGCATAAATAAACAATCAATAATTTTGTTAAAAAAATTATAAATAAACAAAAAAAAAATTCTGTTTATGTGAGCATTACTTTGATCAAATTTTTTCGCTTCATACAAATTTGCATTAAATTGAAACGGTGTTAATTAAGAGTATCAAAACTTTAGCAAGTATGACTAATAATTAGTAATTACAACTGCTTGAAGTAGGTCTTTGTACTAGGCTAGTAGCTTTATATTATTGGTAATATCGAGCTACTGTATCAGCGATCATTGTATTAATTCATTAATCATTAATTTATTATTCAAAACTTGGAAATAAACTGCCACCAAAGGTTTATGTGAGTCCAAAGCTGAATATTGAAGCAATGAAATGAATTAAACATAATAATAGAATAACATAAATGATGAGATAATAAAATAACGCCAGAAAAAATGTAGTCAAGTACTTCTACCGTAATAATATCGTATTTTAATAATGATAAATGAGAGTCATCATTAATGGCGGGTGGGATATGGGATCGAACTCTAGGCCCGCCATATGTTTGTCAGTTTAATCGCACTGCCAACATAACAAAAATTGAACTCGAGTTCGTTTCACCCGAAGGTATCAAATACTACCGGTAGAGGGATTACTGTCTGTTAATCTAAATAAGCAACATGTCCACTACGAAAACTACTTTGCTTGATTTGTGTTAAAGGCTGAGGACAATGTTTTGTTTATTATCTCAAGTTAAACGTTTATAATTATGTTATGATGATTGATTGTGTTATATGTTGCGTATTGGTGTTCTTTTGTTGATAAACGCGTTCGCTGGATTATTTAGTGAATTCCAAGAAACGCTTGCCAATCTTCAACGGGACAGGTATTTTTAAGGTAAGTGCTTGGTCTGAGCAGTCTCAGTCTTACTATGGAAAGCCCATACATTCTTGTCTAATCGTTTCAAAACTTCATTATGTCAAAATATGACATATCCTAAGATAATGCCTTCCAGTGTGTAAACAAATGTTATTGTTTTGTTTCTACTAACATTGAGGCGATTGCCTAGGGCGCCAAATAATTGAAAGTTTGGGTGGTTATTAGTGAACTTGGGGACACTATTACTGGGCCCTAGATTAGCCCTACCTTGCGGCATAGTAGGCCTAGGCCTAGTATGTCTAGGTCGTATATCACAATATATGCTGAAGGGTCCGTGCCTAAATCAAGGTCGAGAATAAATATATTCAATTACAATTTTAAAGCTTTTGAAGATGGCCCTAAATCACTTTGTAGGCCAAGAAGGTTGGCCCAGCTTTAATCCTCAGGATCCGTTTTTTGAACTGGGCCTATTCTTTCTCTTTTAAGGGTATGTAAGGTTATTGATACTTGACCAAATGTCATAACAAGCAATAATATATGGATGTCTAGGAGGTATGTCTAGAGGTGGTCTAGCCCTACGTAGGCCTAGTAGCCTTGATATGTCTAAGAACCAGTACCGGTAGGCCTAGGCTTACTCAGTGAACATATGAAATACTCCTTGTCCACTTGTTGATAGTCATACTCATATCCACATGTAGGTATCTATCTGAAAATGTGGTTCGATTTTCCAAATGATCTGAAGTCTATCATTGTGGTTTTAGGTCGACCTTAAAACTATAGGCTTAGAAGGCATTTAGTGTAACTGTCATTGTTGCATGAGGGAGGACCACGCTGTCAATAATGAATAATAGGGTACCCATACAGGAGTCTTGCACTCGGGAGGGATGGAATAGTTCGAAATAGTTACCTAATCTCTGCCACTAGGTGCCTCATTTACCGAATAGCATTACTATATAGCGATGCCGATATGGCAAAAACAACACTAATGCTGCCAAGCTATTGCAGCACATTGGTTAGCATAGCTGACTCCCATGCCAGGGTGCTCGAGTTCGTATCCCACCAGTGGTATATTTTCTACATTTTTAAATTGAGGTCTCGAGTGCAGGGTTATAGGTCAGGTACCGGTATGCAAGTTTTTGAAATGAATCGGAACAAAGTTAACTGAAATTAATAAAAGTTGTGACTTGTGTTGTACCCATTTCGTTAACTGGTGTCGGGTGCATCCTAGCAGTGACAATTATAACTATTTCGACCCATGCCATTCCCAAGAGCGTGTGAAATGTGTTCAAAAGATATCTCAGTTGGCCTCAGTGTCGGTTTTGCCAAATATTTTTTTTCAATGTGAGGAATAGGCCTACCTTAAAATCCAAGATTAATAAAAAACTGGTACTAGCAATGATGGTAGGTGTACTAGTATCTAAGCTGGTCAACAACTCTGAACTCATGTTTGTGATGCCTAGCTAGCTATAAAAAATTGAAAATTTGGTACAATCAGGCCTCAGTATGATTAGAAAGTCAATCATGTCTTGGATTTCTATTGTCGTGTATGCTGTATAGAAGTAGACAGGTGACGTTTACGGTACGCCATGTGTCTGTTTGACGACAACATAGCGATATAATGATATTTCTGCAATTGCATTCGCTATGATATTTTTAAATACCTGCTTGGATATTGTGCACTAGCTCACTTGTGGCCAATTATCGTGTAGGTCGAGGTACTTGGAGTCATGATATAATTGGAATTGTACCTAAACGTACTTGAAGATGGGCCCTGCCGTTAATATTTAACAGTGCTCATTATATTGACCGTTCATCTTCATCTTGTGTTTGTTGGTGGATTGTATTGTGTCTTCTTGTATTCTTATAACTGTTACTAGCTGTGCTTATTACTGATAGTGATACTGATTAGTGATGCGCTGATTGAAATCTGAGAAAACACTCCTGGCTGTTGAATCAATAGAACTTGAAAAATTAACATGACTAGGCTTAGAGAAATTGAATGGGTCCAATACGTGAATAGGTTGAACAGTAAAGTATTAAGAAAAATCAATGTCCAAATAACCTAGCTGTTGGTGGGTGGGGGGGGGGGGGTCGATGGACTTGATTTAATATTGTATCATGGGTTTACGTGGTCGTAGTGTTCATAATATTATCATTATTATGGGCTTTATAATATTAACCTGTGGTGTGGACTTGTCTCAGGCTCATATTAGGTTGTAACATAGATGCTGTAGACTGTATAGTCCCAGCCCTTTCAATCCAATTTTACCTCAAATCTGCATGAACAGCATGATACTAATAATCTTTTCGTTGTTGTGGTCCCATTTGCTGTCATACTTCCCCATAATTACTATAGACCCTAGTTCGTCAACGTTTGGGGTACGTGCCGGTAGTGCCTGTGGTACAGTGCAACTATAATTTAAACATGACATGCTAGATAAATATGCATATTGCACTCTCATTTGAAGGTATATTTTGAGTGCGTTTCGAGTTTAAAACTCATGTAAGGCCGGCTGGTCGGCATAGGATCTAATTATTGTGCTGAAGTAGTTTAGCCACAGGCATGGACTGTAGCGAACCAGGTATGCTTGCGATCACACCTTCGCCTACAGTACTTTTCAGCTGAACCTTCTTATCAAGGTATTTGTGACGTTGACTAATCGCAGACTATACCATGTATCTTCAACGAACGGCACCACACCGAACGCATTGCAATTTGTCGTTATCAATATATGTAGTCACACTTTCGCTTCCCCTGTTATTTTCGAACTTATTCAGTTAGTTGTGTTGCAATAGTAATCAGCTTGTCTGTAAAATCAAGTTTTCCTGAAAAAGAGTGTAGTTGTTTTGAGAGCAAAAGAAGCCAGTAAGATGGTCACAAAAACCCGCCGCTACGGACAAAGAGACGGTTTACAGCGCGCCGCCTTTGATGCTCTCTCTCGCATCTCTCTCGCTCACTCGCTCGAGGATAGTCACGGCAGATTGCTACAGCACACAGATAATATTCCTACATATCTGACTTGAGTGATTCTGAATATAACTTCTATTCTGTGTGTTTGCTTCTATTTCTATAGTGCTCTAATGTATTATTCTTTAACGTGGACCGAGTCCATCATAGTCGTCGTTAGATGGTAAATAGGAAATAGTTGCGATAGTGAATAAAATACGAAAGTAAAACAAGTTTAGGTCGGTATCATTTTCGTGTAATTTTATTCTGCCACCGTTATTGGGTCGTTTTTGCTATGGAAACTTAATCTGTGAACTGTAGGCCTAACGTGCGTAACTTATCGTTTATAGTTGTGACAACAAATTTGAATCAAAAGAAAAAGAAGGAGGTTTAATTTCATAATTACGAAGTAAGTCGGGTGGCTTTTGAAGCGAGTGTTTTAGCGGGCCGAAGCTAGTAATTATGGTAGGCCAGTCATGTCGATGATAGGGGGCAGGGGGTGGAGAGGTAGGCCGGACGCACACTGAATGCACATTCGTAAAATTTGGACCAGGATGATAGTATCGTGATCTTACACTATTTTCTTTATTGTTTGGCATTATTGAACTACACAGTCACGTTGGCAAGATCCCATATATCTCTCCCCTTCCCCCAACTCTCTCTCTCTCTCTCTCTCTCTCTCTCTCTCTCTCCTCTCTTTCTCTCTCTCTCTCTCTCTCTTTCTCTCTTTCTCTCTTTCTCTCTCTCTCTCTTTTTTCTCTCTCTCTCTCTCACTCTGTGTGTGTGTGTGTCTCTCACCTGGTGCACGAACCTGGTCCTCTTGAATGAATGGCAGATCATGGATCATTGCATGGGTTGTTTGCCTGTCAATCATAGTAGATATCTCTTCTGACATCAATGAGCCATAGGGTGGTACAAACTTGATGCCTCCAGTTTACAAGCACATTGCTTCCTTCCAATATACCCAATTTAATTGTAGCTAATTTGGTAGGTCTACCTACTGAAGGTTTGATACTACTCGCATTTCTAATGCTAAGAGCAAGACAGAAGAGATTTGGACCTACATGTTGGTTAGGTATGATTATTGGTATTCCTACCTTTACTTGCAGACAATTGTCAAACAAACATTTATATATATATATATATATATATATATATATATATATATATATATATATATATATATATATATATATATATATATATGTAGTTATATATATATATATGTTGTTTATATATATATATATATATATATATATATATATATATATATATATATGTAGTTATATATATATATATATATATATATGTAGTTATATATATATATATATATATATATATATATATATATATATATATATATATATATATATATATATATATATATATATTTTAATTTTTTTTTTTCAAAAACCATATCAAAATCATAGATATTCAATTTATGTTGTTTCCCAATTTAGGCTACCAAGGGAAAAGTATGGTCACAGACAGTGCACTAGTTCATTGTTTGTAATTTAAAATACTGGTAGTCTATGGATAATTATTTATGATGGTGACAAAATTGCCTCGAAATCCTAAAACAACCAAGAATTGCCCCTTCAAAACAGTCTTACTCATTCATGCTTAGCCTTGAGGAAATATACAGCTAATTGAAAGAGTTTGGGCCTAACATGTCTCTGTTGGAAGTGAAGCTGAATTGATTTATTTTAGTTGTCAAGTAGTCGACATCTAGGAATTGAAAATACCATAATGTAATTAAAATTGATAGTGGTTTGGATCTTTGTTCATACTTTAGTTATTTGATGTAGGTCCTATGTAGGCCCATCCTTCCATCTATGCAGATATCTAGTAAGTGTGCCATTTTACGTAAATAATGACACGGGGACTCATTTGTTCATGCGAAAAACTGAATCAATTAGCTACCATTTCTTCTGAGACATATTTGTAGATAATCATTTGCAGCTTCAGTTCCTATTGAGATTAATTTTGAGTTATTTTTCTACATAGCTTGGATGTTAAGAAATATGGGCTGGCCATTATTGAAATTGAAGTAGGGTATAGAATTCGCGATTTGGCGTATGACTCATAACCAATCGATCAGATTTGTTGAGGCGTCCTCCCTCCCCCACCGAGTTTCATCCCCGCGCGCAGCTGTCGTGATGTTTTATTCCGACATTACTCGCGAGACAAGTGATCTGAGCCGAACAAGCTTTTTAACAGTTCTCTTCAATTCTCAAAACAAGAACTATTCAATTTATTAAAAAGGTTCCACATTCTATTCTCACAAACAATGGGTTTGGTAGGTAGAAAATCAAAATATTAATATTTTGTAAACTATACCATTGAACTTTATAATACGGTACTACAAGTTGTTCCAGAATTGTAGATATGTTATTTGATTTGGGCAAATTCTTACATCTCTCTTGAGAGCTCTAGGCTAAGACTGGAGGCCAAGACTATTTACCAAAATAAAAAAGAAACAATGGAACAATGGTATCTTGATAGTACTGGTATTTTTTCAATATTGTTGTAGTATTATGACGTGCATCTGCTGGGTGATAGTGCACATGATTAGCTCTTAAGGGTAAGTTCATACTTACCCTTTTAATTGTTGTATTATAAATGTGGCCAACTATTCAATAGTGTTAGGTATATCTATGGATAACTTCCTCCTCTGTCTGTTACAAGTTAATATGTGTAAAGCTGCATGCAGGTATAGGAGAAAATATGATATTATAGAAATATGAATCATAATGGGAAGTTGAGCTCCTTTGTTTGGTGTGATATTCTGTCAGCGGTATCGATCGGGAGGGTGAACTATTGAGGCTTGCGCGTTGACTTGGTCTTTGTGGCCTGGTCGGATCGATCGAACAAAAAGTCACTCGACGTTATACACCATATCCTCCCAGGACCCCCTGCAGACTTTCCTCGATTCTACCCGTTCGTAAGTCTCCTGCAAGGCGGCATTATCAACCAACAGCTTACCTAAAGTTGGATTTTTTCATGTCTTGCTTGCACGTTAACTGGGGTATAACTATGACAATTAATGTTATTACATAGGATTATAAATCTTTGTGGCCACTTACCAGCACTGAGTTATTAAATACATTTATATAAAACTATAAATGCAAGCAAATAACCACCACCTAAATACCATCAGTTTTTTAAATTTCAACATTCAACCTGCTATCTCATTTCTATGCAAACTAGTTATAAAATTACAGGTGTATAGGTAGAGGTGTGAAGGTGTATATTAAGCTCCTCGGACCTGAGTTGTATATCGAAACTTGATACAAAATTATTGTTTCCCAATTAAGGCTAAGGATGAAAGATATGATCGTTTGGACAGGCCACCACAAGGGCGATCTTACCACCCCATTTTGATTATTTAAAACTAATAAACTTCAACACCGGGACTGCGCTGTCTGTAACCATAATTTTCCGCCGTATAGATGAAGTAATAGGCCTACAGTAGTAGTAGTAGTAGTGGTTATTTTATTCACAATTTGGGAATACAAAATAGCCTATAATGGCATTAATACAATTACAATTTTCTGGTGGTTGCAAGAATCTGCTGTTTCAAGTTATTATTAAATATGGGTTGATTTTAATTCATTCATCATTTAAGCGGCGTAGTTTTGTGGCGGCTGCTCATTCCACTCTCTGGTCGTTCTACATTTTGTCATGTCAGTACTTGTTCCAGCCATATCCATTTTTCACTTTCGTTCATACAATTGTTTGTCTTTTTTTTCAGTGCACATTTCAGCCATATCTGAGACCATTGTATAATTAGTCTTGTGTACAATTGTAATCAAAATATGTTCAATCAAACAATGGTAATGGAAATGACTGAAAAAGGCACTAAAAAAATGCCAAACTACCAAACAAAAAAAAAGTGAAAAATGGATATGGATGGAACAAGTTCTTATATGACGAATTTGTGTTGTATCTTGGAAGTCGTTCTCGTACCTTACCTTATGCTCATGGTCATTTCTTCCTATGAACATTGGCAACGTAACAAATTTGATATTTCTACCCATGCTGGTTGACATTAATTGCCTTCCTTAGGCACTTGAGGCTAATGTTTTCTGTGCTAGAGATTCCCATTTAACCTATACTGGTAGTCATTTTGTGCATCACTTACGCTGAGGCTTGGATATTTCTCTCGTTCATTCCAGACGCGGTGGTGAACAGAACATGTTATCTCCATGTTCCAGACTTGTGAAGTAGTTGTCTGTTTGTTGTAGGTTGATAACGCAGGTGACTGCCATGCTTGAGGGCGGCCGCAGTGAAGCGCGTCGTGCTCCAACATGAGCACGGTACACAGACAACAGGAACAACATAGCTTCAACGAGAACTCACCACGACCCCCCGTACCAGGTAAGCAAATCTTTAGGTCTGCCGCTGATTCTTAATTATTGGACATTCATTTTAGTAATTGACCCAAATCGATCGATTGAAGATTATCGTTTATTCGATTATGTATTGATGTTTCGAAACATATAGTTACGCGTGTAGATGCCTATGTTTTTTCGTTTTCAGGCAATTGTTTGCACATATATTTGAATTATATTTATTTAATTATGTTTTGTATTTATTTTTGCCAATTGGGTATTTTTCTCAAATAATGAAAAATTAATCAGGCCTATCAATGGTTCATTTTTGGGTCGTAAAGCAGGCCTGAACGATTATTGATCGTTTGAATTTAACAAAAAAATTTGGTTATTTGACATCACTTTTTGACATGGAATAGCAACTATAGTAATAAATGTTGATAGTTGTCAGTTGAAGCCAACTAAATTTCCATCTTGTCATCAATCACCATGACCATACGTATTATAGGCCTATTATAAGTTTTTTATATCTATTTATTGTATTTATTGTATTTATTGCGTTCAGCATGAAAATTCCATGAGTCACCGACTCTTTACAGGACATGCTTTAAATATAAACTTAAATATAAAACAATGAAAGAACAAGAAAAACACAGAATAGAAAAAACAAAACAAAAAAAAACACACTGAATAGGTAAAATAAAACACGAATATAACAAATATATAAGAGAGGCAAAAAGTACAAATATGAAATGTTATTAAGAAATATGATAGGAAGATCAACGTTCCTCTTGTGTATAGTAGAAACACTGTCTAGGATATGGACGACGCTTGCATAGACATATCGGGTTGTATAGGGAACACTGTTTTGAAAATGGTCGAACGGTGCATCTACAAGAAGTCTTCTCAGAATTGAAACATTTTCTCAGATCTTTGTCGAGTAGTTCTTTCTTCATTTCTTTTTTGAAAGCAGAAGGTTTCAGTAATTTCATGGTTTCTGGTAGCTCGTTGTAAAGAATGAATCCAAAGTGGTTGAGGTTATTTAATCCATATTTAGTTGAATTTGATGTATTGATGTGAATGTTATTTGATCCTCGAGTATAATAAGAATGAATGTTGTAGTTAAAAATGATCGGAAGATTTGAAACCGTTTTTTTAAATATGACTTCATGGATAAAGGTGGTAGTTAATTGTTTTTGGATGAGTTTAATTGGTATGATGTTATTCTCACGATACATGTCGTATCGATGAGTATGATATGGATAGCTGAATATGTGTCGAATAGCTCTATTTTGAATGAGCTCTATCTCATTAATTTTCTTGCTGGTAGCATTACCCCAGATAGGATTTAAATAAAGAAGATGGCTATGAATTCGAGCATAGTAGATGGAGAGTAGAGTAGATGATTTAACTATGAAAGATATTCGTTTGAGCACTGATGATATTGGCATTATCTTCTTTATTATGTTGTCAATATGCGGAATCCAAGTTTGATCTCTGTCAATGGTTAAACCAAGATATTTTACCTCTTTGACAATAGGTATTACCACTTCATTCATTTTCAATTCAAGGTTGTAATTGATTGAATCAAATTTCTTCGATGCAAATATCATGTAGTTGGTCTTTTTAGAGTTCATGGAAAGTTTATTAGAGTTCATCCATTCACAAACAGTAGTAATATCTTTTTGCATCTGTTGAATGAGGTTGGCTATTGTGAAGTCATTATAAAAGAGATTGGTGTCGTCCGCATAGCTTTGGAGAAGACCGGATAAGCTTTCTTGATGAAGATCATTTATGTAGATGAGGAATAAAATAGGACCCAAGACAGATCCTTGTGGCACTCCACAAGTTACTTCCAGGTTGTCACTATTTACATCTTCAATATTAACGAATTGATAACGATTCAATAGATAACTTCTGAACCATTGAAGACTAGTCCCTCTGATACCGATTTTTTCCATTTTATACAAAAGGATATTGTGATCCACAGTGTCAAATGCCTTACTCAAATCAATAAATAAACCTCCAGCAACTTTGCCTTGATCAAGGTGATCCTGAATGGTTGACATTAGATCATATAAGGCTGAGCTGGTCCCCATGTTATCTCGAAATCCATATTGACCTTTATAGTAAAATTGTATAGAGTTCAGGTACAAGTTAAGTCTAAACTTGACAACCTTCTCTATTACTTTCGATAACGGTGATAATAGAGAGATGGGTCGATGATTACACATATCTTCATGGTTGCCACTTTTGAAAATTGGTTTAATTTTAGCAATTTTTGCCTGATTTGGAACTATTCCTGTTTTCATTGATTCATTAATCATTATAGACAAAGGTTTTGCAATATCACTTCCACACTGTTTAATTAAAAAGCTTGAAAGATTATCCTCTCCTGTTGATTTACTGTTGGTTAGATTATTAATAATTCTCAGCACTTCCGTTTCTGAAGTTGGAAAGAGAACAAAATTACTTGACTCAATGCCATTAATTTTAGTGTACGTAAAGTCATTTCTAGTTGAATGTATTTTGCTTGCTAATTGTTCTCCAATGCTGATGAAGTATGAATTAAAGTTTTCAGCTATAATCCAAGGATCAGAAATAGATTTATCATTGACTTTTATACGAAAACTATTTTTCTTTTCTAATTTGCTAGTATTGTGTAATACCAAGTTAATTGTTTGCCACATTTTCCTAGGCTTGGAAGTTTGCTCAAATAGGAGGTCATTATAATAGATGGATTTTCTCTTTCTACATAAATTAACCGAGAGGTTACGGGATCTCTTGAATTCAGCTTTGAGTTGTAAGTTTGATTTGTCATTATTAAATTTATCCAAGGCTTTGTCTTTAAGACTTACATAATGTAATGTTTCATTGTTCATCCATGGACATGCTGCTTTATCAATAAATCTCTTTTTCTTCATTGTTGTGCAATTCTCTTTTCGATGGTTGAGCTGAGAAACAATCTCGGAGTACATACCATCAGCAGTCAAAGACGTACCAGTTTGTAAAACAATTGGATCATATTTGAGAGATTCTGTGAAATTGAGTGCATTAAATATCGGGATTTCATGAAATATTTTAGACCTTTTAACTCTGGGTGTTTTAATATTTAGTTCAACGACCATTGCAACATGATCAGATAATGAAGGATCTATCTCGATGTTTGAAATCTTCATATGATCTGTAGCATTATAAAGCACATGATCTATAAGCGATGATTTTTCTTCAGATATTCTAGTAGGAAATAGATGGTTACATAAGTGAAAACCAATACTATAGATGAGATTGAGATACTTTGAGGTAAGTTCTTTTTCTTTGTAGATATTGAAGTTAAAGTCTCCCAAAATAAGTGAATGATTCCCAGTTTTACTTAGTTGGTTTTCCAATAGCTCGAAAAATGTATCTATTTCCGAGTTACCTGGTGTTCGGTATACGGCTCCAATAACTAACTTGGTCAGCCATTTCAGATTATTAATTGTAACTATCAGTAAACTGTTTGAATTGTCACTATGCTTGAATGTAACTTCAAAATCGTAATCCTTGTGTATAAATATACCGACTCCACCTCCTTGCTTGGACGGTCTGCAGGCATAAGTCGCAACAAAATTTTCCATATTGTATAATGTTGTTTCTTCATTATTTATCCAGGTTTCAGTGATGATAATAATATTTATTCCTGTAATTTTGTCTAGTAATTCACCTATACTTGATAACTTCTCACCTCTAATGCTTCTGGCATTGAGATATAAAATCTTGAAGTTGTTTGATTTTGTAATTTCGTAAGTTTTAATGGAACGATGTTTATTTAGCTCTATATTTGATCCATGATTGTCTAGTCACAAATACTTGTCAGGTTTGATTGGAACATCTTTATATTCGTTATTTATTTGTAATTTGTCAGTTTTTGAAGTTAAAACTTCAATTTCATTCCCTCTTTGAACGTTTTTTAAGCAAAGACCATTTGGGAATGCAGGATTTTTTCTCTTCAGTCTTAAACTCTGTCTTATAGGTAATACTATTTTGACTTTCCTTGGTTCATTGTTATCATCCTGAGTATCTTGTAATTTCATCGAAAGATTAGTTGGTATTCTGTCTCGGCTCTCTCGATCATCCTCTTCCATATTCACATTTTCTATCGTTGTCAGATGATTATCATCATTAGTTTCATCCATTTCTACAAGGCTATATTTGGATGCTGAAGTGAGAATATGTGGAACTAAAATAGGTGTGGGATCATTACAAACCTGAAAATCTGTACCTGTCAATATATCCAATTTAGCAATTGTTCTTTGTAAGTCATGCATCCTCTCTGAAAAATAATTTCTTTCTATATACAGATTATGAATTATATTATCCTTCATATAGATGGCATTCTTCAATTGATGAACAATATCAAAATTTGCATTAACTTCAGTAACTTCACACTGACTTGTATCCATCTTCAGGTGAAATGGTTGCAACAATATTTTGTCCTGTATTTTGTCAACAATTCTCAATTTTGCATGAGGTGTAATGATAGGTGGAGGAATTAGTTGATGTATAGTTGTTGATAGCGCTTTGCACAATTTCTTCTTTCCATTTTCATTAAGGTGAAGTCCATGTCGTGTGTAATCCTCCCTTGACAAATCCTTGTTATTAAAATCAAGGAACGTAACATGTCTGTGAGTAGATGTTTCTTTTCGGATCATATTATTTACAATGGATATGGTTGTGTTATTAAGTGGATTGTCGAATCTATTCATAATAGCAGTTACTATTATTTTTTTTCCATGAGCTAGTTTTATTGCTTCCAGAAGGGGATCGAGAATTCGCTTTTTGATTTTGTTCTTCTGATATTTTTCCTCGACCTTATCAACAAGAAGACAATTTTTTGGAGCCAAAGATGCAATATCGTCTACTCCACCAATTATGATTACGACGTCTTCGTTTGCTTTGTTTTGTTCAAAGTATGGTTTGTCATTTAAACCTTTTAAAACGTGGGTAATATTGCTATGTGGTTTGAAAGAAACTGACACTCTGAAGTCATTCCCTAGGTATCCTTGCAATAATGGCTGACACTTATGCCCGTGGCTATCGGCTAAGACCAAAACCCTTTTTCTCAAGTCAGTTGTCATTTTCAACATTTCTATTCGACAGATTATGAGGAAATTTAACGACCTTGATTCTTCAAATATGTATAACCAAAGCCCTCTTGATGAACAGTTTAATTTCAACTAGGCTCTGTTCGTATGATCTGATTATTTGTAAACAGAAGTAGAAATCCAATATGCCGTGATTTCCTGATTTTCGTTTTTCCCAAAATATGAACTATTTTGAATCCTTGATTAAAACTCACTATTAAAATTAAAAATGAAGATTTATATCTCAGTATCTTGAAAATCATATAAAGATCACTTACGTTCACGCATCAAAATACACAGGTACGTCGTTTTGTAGAAAATGGATTTTGAAATAGGACCAGTCTTCACAAGTTCAATTCAATAGCGGCCATTTTGTATTGTTTATGTCGAATATTGTCCTTCTTTTCCCTTTTCTATATTAATTCAATTTGTTTGATATAATTGAACGTAAATAGGGCAATCACCACTGGGGCATACTGTAATAAAATGAATAAATAGACCTACGTGTACAAATGTTGCTATACGTAGCAGCACACGTTTGCATTTGACATATTTGAGCTTATAAACGTATATTTTCATTCAATTACCTATATTTGTGTAATTTTTTCATACAATTTCTGAATTGGGAAGAAGCAATACGGTAATTTCAACCATTGTATGTGGCTCTATCAACTTCTCAATTCAAAAACTAGTTCAAGTTGGTTAATGTTTTGCTTAAATCTAGGCCCTACATATTTTTATTGAAGACACACTCTTAAACTATGGCAATTAGTCCATAGACCCTACATATATATATATAATTACTAATTTGCTCGAGCTTGGAATTGGAAAATGAAAATGAAATCCAATGAATATTTGCATTTCTGTCTGTACACAACCTATGAGAAATAATCTAGGCCTATGTAGGCATATTGTGAATTTTTGATGCTTGAAGAAAACGCATGATATAATGTTTGCCAGGCCATTATTTTTTGTGAATATTGAGGAGAATTCATACTTGAAAGACAGTAACGGTATACAAAAGACGGTAGGGTGTTATATTTCTCAATACGGCCTATCTCGAGTCGCACTTTCAATATGCTTATATTCAAAAACTTCATAACTTCACAATTTGCGATATCGCACATTTTTTACCATGTCTATTCTATCAACAGTATTTTATTGGTAAACATTATAAAAGTGACGTGTTTTGTTACTAGGTGAGGAGACGTCATCAGTCGGTGGCAGTCAGTCACCATCATGGAACGGACTACGCTACAAGGGTGGCGGCTCGCCAGTACTTACGCCTCGCCGGTCTAGTCTGACCACCCACTACTCGCAAGCTACAGGTAAGGAAGACCATTCACTCGAACATACAATCTATATAGAAAGGAAGAAACAATGTTTCACAGAGAAGTGATGAATACTCTGTATGTAAACTGTATCATGTAGCTAATTAATTGAAATCTTGCTATAGGCCTATAGCCCCTGTTGGACCTAGATTCAATAATTTTGCCATGGGCCTATTCAATTTTATAATTTCAACAATTAGATTAAATTGTAAAAAAAACTTTTTTGGAGTAATTCATTTTTCCTCCATATTCAGTCCATAATTTGTTCAACCTTTTTATACTACCACATATAACTTTTTGCACTAGGTAGGCCTATGTTATAATGCATATTTAGGCTTATTTTTATGTAGGCCTACCTATGCTGGCACAGAATGCATAAATTTTCCATAACTTGGGAAAAAAATAACCCATTTTACTTTTGTAGTCAGGTAATAGAATGGGTGTATTGATTTCTCATCATTTTCCAGATGGTAATTAGGACTCGAACATGACAACGTTTCAACTTTTCCCTCTATATCTTTCGTTGTCCATTTCTCAGATGTTGCGCCGCTCGGTTTCGAGCCGGAGGGCTGTTGCCTGCGCCCCCCCAGCCATGATTCCTGCAACTCACCGCCAGCCTACCTCCGATGGGCGCGCCATCTACACTCCTTACTGGAAGACTCGGAGGGCGTCGAACTGTTTCGAAAGTACCTCGACCAGGAGGGACGCAACCATAGCGACACGCTCAACTTCTGGTTCGCTTGCCAGGGGCTCAAGAAGCAGACCGACCCCGACACAATATCGCAGCTGGTCAAAGTCATCTACAGGTAGGCCTTTACCAAATGACCTACTCCCTCTCATATTTGTCAGGGAAAATAACCCTCGGTCTTGAAGAGTGCAACTGAGTCAATTGAGTGACCCCTTTTTCGGAATAACTTTAAAAAAAATACAAATTAAAAGCTCATTAGTCCAAGCTTGGTTAATCCAAAATTTGACACATTTAAAACTTGAAGTAATTCCCTGGCATTATACGTATTGGTGTAACGATTGTTATCGGGTTCTATATCTCCACGTTTTCCTCTTGCAGGCGGTACTTCCAAAAAACTCAGCTGGCGATTCCAGAAGAGCTGCGCCGAGAAGTGCACTGGCGCGTCAAGGAGGGCAAAGCGTTTGTCAAGGAAGATGTGTTCGACGCCGTGCAGACGGAAGTGGAGCGTCTCATCAATCAAACCACTTATCCCAACTTTCTCAAAAGTGACATGTACCTCCATTACGTTCAGCAGATGCAAGGAGAAACGTCTACCTCAGGAACAAGGTATTTATTTTCTTACATTCATTCCATCCGTGGTCAAAGCGAATTGTTTCGAATATCTCATCAGGTATAATGTAATGAATTCACCGGCACATTCAACTCAGTTGCTAATGCGCGAGCTTGCTTCGTGTGATCCGAGTGGTGAGGGGCATATCGGGCAGTGGTTCGATCCCTGCTACTGTATATTTTCATATTTTTGTGTGTGCTTTCCCTCTGTAGTCTGGGCTAATTCCTAGATACATCTCACAGTGTAGTGTGTACGCCACGACCGCTTCCTTCCCATTACCAATGAAACGTTCATCTCATTATCTCGTTAATCATTCACCCGACTCTAATTGATCTTGGTAATCATTACAGTGTGTCGTTGAACCTGATATAATTTTTTAAAATGTAATAAATTCTAGCTCACTATAATGTTCTTGATTACGTTTCGTTTCTAGCTCGGGCAGCAGTTCTGCTCGTGAAGTCGTGCCCGGCATGTTGGCAACCCTGCACGAGGACGCCGAGCTTGTGACCACGCCCCCCACTTGTCAACCGGCCAGTAGCGATCCGCTGCCGCTTACTCGCGATATGCTCATGGCCACGCAGAAGAGGAGGGCCTCCGAACTCAGGCCCAAGCCCGAAGCGTATGCCGGGTAAGATGGCAGACAGCATAGTACAATGTGATGTATAATTAAATTAGGCCCTACCCATAGCTTAACTGTAGCTTATTATTATTCATAACCAACTTATTGATTTATTTGTGGTAACATTTCCTAATTTTTTTTATGGTAATCTTGAGTTATATTATTAACTTTGGTATTATTATTTCTAATTACATTAACATTTTAAAAAAATTCCTGCTAATTTAGTCTGGTCAGCATATTTTCATTTCAATTAAATTGAGATTGAGGCATGTTTTATTCACGTTACTTGTTAGGCCTACTCGATTTATGAATTATTTGACATAGGGCCCTACATTTTCTAGATGAAGTTGGATGATTTTCTATTAGTAGGCCTATTAGCCTTCTACATTCATTTTATTACCAGTCATCAAGAGTAATTGAAAGACGATGTTATTTATTTTTGTTCTGTTATTACCTGTATAATACGTAAAATAGCTGGTTGTTGAAGGGGCTAGATTTGTTCAGTGTTATTACCATTTATGATTTGTTTTCTTATCATTTCTCTTTTTTGTTTCATCCCCGTTTCTCCTACCCGTTTGGCTTCCTTGGTCGTGCATAGGCTGTACTTGCAGCATGCCCCCTCCCACCCCGGCCTCGGCCAATCGCACGCTCCCTACTCGTCGTACAACCCCGTCTCTCGGCAGGACAGCGAACTCCAGTCGCTCAGCTCGGACGCGAGAACCGAGTCGGACAATATGTCACTCACCGACAGCTCCATGTAAGTGTGACCAACTAAAAAAGCCCTCGCCAATAGATCTCAGTCATCATTACAGTGCGTTGTTAAAACCCAATAGAAAAAAAAGCCCTATCACTATTTCTGTTTATTCTTTATGAAACAACAATTTACATTTTAATTGAGAAGAAATGAGTGTCTGTAGTAGTAGTGATAAACTTTATTAGCATGATTTAGCTATTTACATATTTCAATTTCAATGTCACACTTTACAATAATTAGGAATAACAATAGTACAATAATAACAATACCATATGTAAGCCTATAATTGTTTGAAATACGTGGGAAAGAACAAGTTGATAAGAGGACTGAATTGCAAAAGAAAGAGCCAATAGGAGTGACATGAAAGGCTGTGATAAAATACAAAACAATTCTATTCAATTCTATCTATTCTGTAAAAAATCTATCTGTGAAATACGTATCTCAGAAAATAGGCCTAGAATAGAATAATACATAATTATGTAGGCCTAATCCGAAAAATGTGATATTCAACATTTTTGGCAGAACTGGTGCCACTGCACTGATGATAGTGATAAAGTCTGATAATAGGCCTACTTCTGAAGTTAACTTCAAAAGGCTACTAAAGAACAAGGTCATCATATGTTCCTTATTACGACTCGCCTTTGAGTATAGTAGCTTCTTTCAAATGCTTTAAGATTCAACTCCAGTAGTGCCACCATACAACATGCGCTTATTATTTGAAAGGTGCAGGAAAGTTCACTTTCAAACATATACTCTTCAATTTTGAACTAGCAACAAAGGTTTAAGCTCGATTTCAAACTATTCGCATGACCCTACTTATTACTGACATTAAAACCTATGATATCAATATTTTGTTGAAGAGTTTGTTAGGCTAATCGACTGATTGGCCGGGTAGTCAATAGCACAACACTGGTATCCAAGGAAGATAACAAGTTCACAGTTAACTTTGAATGAAATATTTATCAACAAGACATAAGTAGTACTGCTTACAGGTATTCTCATGTGAGCTATTAGTGATATATATTTGTTGATTGTATTGTGTGGCCCGTTCCCGCCTATTTGGTTCGGTCAGCCATATCGGTCCGTTATGAAAACCAAAGTTGGGTATGGGTTCGATTCCCACTAATTATGCACGGGCTGGATCATTTTTTTGTAATCGTAATTCATCTATCGTTCGCTATTTCATACCCCCAAATAATCTGGCTGCCTGTGTGTTCTAGCGACGGCGTGTCGTTGGGCCGTAGCCGCCTCTCGAAGAAGCAGTACGCGCGTCATTGCAAGCAGATGCGCGAGAGCGCCAGCATGAACCGAGATCCGTACATGCATCACACCGTGATACCGCGGACGCAGCGGATACAGAAGGATCAGGTGCACGCGATGAGTCCCGTCACGTTTGCCGCCATTCTGCGCGACAAGCTGGAGGGGGTGCGCCGGGACAGGGAGGCTCAGGAAAAGCTCGGCAGACTCATGGAGGTAAGTCGCTCAAAGTTATTCGGCTGGCATTTCACCTTAAGAAAATGTACAGTGATTTATATTTCATCAATTGAACTATGTTGATGTAATTTTATATGGCAATTGAACGCAGTTAATTCGAAAATGATGTTGGACACGTATCATCTAACTATATTGAAAAAAATATATAAGTCACATGAGTCCAAATAATTTTCAATAATGATTGATTATATATGTAGGCTTCAATAAAAACTGCGGTCTATAATGTATAGTTCTTGTATCGAGCTATCTCCGTGCACTGGAAGGCTGATACCAACAGTGCTATCAGTTCCACCAAAATTCTTGTGGAATGCTACGTAAAAAGAGGCCAGTCACGCGGTCCAATTGACGTTTGACAGCCAATTAGCTGATGTCTTGCCGCCAACAATGACGTACATTTGGCGTGCATGCGTAGAGCGTGGCATTCTGGCCTCTTGTCACCTAGCGTTCCGCATGGATTTTGGTGGAACAAGCAGCACTGTTGGTATCTGCCGAAATAGCTCCGATACAAGACATATATTCTAGACCATTGTAAAAACATAGATTATATAGGCCTAGTAAATAACAGTAGTAATTAGGGTTGCCATTCGATTTTAATATTTTGATTCTGATATTTTGCTATGCTTCATGTTGGAACTTCGATTCGATATCAAAATGGAATATTCAATATTCGATAAATTCGATATATTGAACCAATGATAACAATGAGCTACTGAAGTACGGTACAACAGAACATATTGCTCCACTATGCTCATTGCTCATCCGTCCACAGTAAAACCTCTATGCATCGTTCCTGGATCCATCGTCTTCTCGCTTCTCTCATTCATTTTATCTCACTCTTCTCCCATTTGACCAATGTTGAATTGTCATGGATGGATCGTTTCCCTGCATTGCGTGGGTGGTTTATTTTTCCTGATCCTTTGAAAAACGATAGATAGAGATTTCACTGTATTCCTATATTATCTTGTCTCAATCGATGATAAGCTGAATGTTTGTTTTGTTTATTAGGGCGATTGCCCATCGGAACCTATTGCACCACCCCGGTCGCTGGCGGAAGCTATTCGAGAGAAACTGCAAGATGAAGATGACAACGATCAAGATATCCTAGGTATGTGCCGGGCTATAATGTCTTATATACCGGTACTTTAGGATGAGGATCTTACCTCCCCAAAAGAAATAATTATATTGTACCTCATTTAAAAAAAAAAAATTAGAAAGTAAAATGAAAGCCCAAGTTTAGGGATGATGTACAATTCTATCAATTTCGATAAGGAAAGGGAATCTTCATTCGTATTGATTTTTTTCTCAGATTCATCTTTGTATTATTTCCTTTCAAATCTTTCTCTCTTTGTCTAGTTATTATAATAATATATTCATAATAAATTAATAATACAGCTAGCTTTATTCCTACTAGTTACTTTGCCGTCATGTTACCAGATTCAATTGGTCATAATGGTAGTTATTTGATTCATTCCCATCACTCTCGTTTACTACGATATGAATGTATTTTTCAGATCAACATGTAAGCCGCGTTTGGTCAGACTTAACCCCGCTTCCGTCCCCCGGTCTGTCATCACCGCGACCCAAGTCTCCTGACACCACTAGAGCGAAGAGGTTACAGGTGGCCGCGCGGTCAACACAACGTCACGCATCACGCAAAGACAAGGTGAGAACACGCAAACACAATCAATTCTTGTTATGAAAAAGATCGGGAATATATAAAGGCACAGCGATTGACCGTTTATGTGATGCGTGTGGACTTATGAATAATCATTTGAATAATTTTCTAAATTGATTTGTAGCTTTGTTTCTAAATTAGAGTGATCAAGATCTAAATAACAGTTACAAACATGTTGAATATCTGTCTAGCTTAGTTTAATACGTCCAGGGTTCGTTCTTGTTATTGGGCTATTGCTTTTTAGAATTTTAGTAACATTGGGTCTAATGCTATGCCTATCAGACCTACATAGTGAAATTATTACCTACAATAATTAGATACATAATGAGCTTTTGTTCAAATTATGCTGAAAAAACTGTTGATCATTTCTAAAATATTTTAATAGGCCTATTGTCATTTGATTCTTAACTACCATTTTGTATGTAATACTTATCTTGTTATCTTGACCTCTCTTGCGTACTAAATTGTTGAGTTTGCTTCTGTTTAGGATGTGTTTTCTACGTTCTCGTCGGACTCTGGCAACGTCCACGACTTCCCCGAGGGTTCGGAACACAAACATCACCTGCCGAAGAGCAAGTCCATGCCGGACTACCAGCACGACATGCATTCTCTCTCAGCTAGCTCGGGTATGTCCGTTAGAATTTGTCAAATTGAGTTCAACTCGGCGATTGTCAAGAAAGGAGTATTCGCTAATATTTTTTCAAGAACTCTGTCTCTGTAATCTGTCTGTAATGAGAAGATGGGGTTGCTGATGGATGTAATTATTGAAGATTATTTTCGATTATTAGTTATGCCTTCCGGCATCAGATTTGGAACTGAGTAAGTCTATTCACTGAAATTTCCCAAGTATCAAGTCAACACATGTTTACCGTACAGATATTTTTATTTTATGTGTCATTTGATGTCTTTGTCTGCCAATGTCTGCCCAAAGCTGATGCAGTGTAAAATTATGTATACTAGGAAAACGCGGGATTTGTGTTGTGAGATGAGCTTAGAAGTATGGAAATCTAGAAAGAAAAATATTTCGTCAGATCAACCACATCTACGAACCTTGGATTACTTCAAACGTTCAAAAACCTTACCTGCAAGTTGTTGATATTTATAGTGCTGCTGTAACCTGTCGCATATACACTTTGCAAAACCAATTGATCCCAACCTTCAATAAAATGGAAACTTCTGTTGCATTTTCTTTGTTATTTTCCATCCGAACGTTGTGAAAGTCACTGAAAATATCCGTAATTATGCTTTCTATATTCAGTGAAAATTTTGAAGTTTTTGAAAATTTTCCACATTTTATTTTCCATTTGTGTTATTCTTGTGAGGATTTCTCAAACCGACCGAATTTTTTCCGGAGAAACCTTCCAACCGATTTTTCTGAAAAACAATCCCAACCTATTCTGGTATGACAGAAATCCATAGAAAAAGTTCAAGTCGATAGGTATCTTTTCCTGACCTGCATGCTGCGCACAAATAAAAAAAAAAAAAAAACATAAAAACAAAGCCCATTTCTTTCGGTATGTGAAATTAAAGTCATTAATAATAATTAATATCAAATTAATATCAATAATTAATATAATATTAATCAGTAATTAATATCAATGTTTGTTGACGGTCCAGATGCCCGCTTGTCTCGCTTGTCACGGCGTTCGAGCAGCAAGAAGACGCTCACCGACACGACGGACAGCGGCGTGAGCGTAGTCAGCGACTCTAGCCGTCCTCAGCCGCCGCCATGCAAGGACAGCCGGGTCCTTACGTGGCTGCTGGAGTCTCACGATCCGTCCAATCAGCTGCAGCCTGCCAGGTGCGTCAAACACTCTCAAACCTGCGCCATCTCCTACTGAACGTGTTGTGTTTCATTATACATCCTCGTTGATTCATTTAAACCCTGATGATTCAAACAATAGTTCCAGTCCCTACAGTGTTTTGACCAATAAGCCTAATCTTGATTACAGTGAAACCTCCAAGCATCGTTCCCGGATCCGCCGTTTTCCTGCTTGTATCATTCATTTTTTCTCACCCCACTCCCATATAATCAATGTTGAATTTTCCTGGATGGATCGTTTTATTTTCCTGGTTCCTTGAGAAACAATGGATAGAGGTTTCGCTGTACTGTTCTGTGATAATACAAACTTTTGTAATTTGAACAAAGTATTTTGGGTCCATCGAATTTCGAGTCAAGGGGTTTACTGTATATCAGTTGTTCTGTTCAGTAAGTAATTCATAGAAGTAATTAAATGTGTAATTGAATATTTAGTTGCAGGATTTTTTAAAGTACTTGTGGCCTCAAATTAATTTCACGTGATTTCAGACTCACCTCCTATCCTAGTGGTTTTTGTTCTACAAATTTCTATGTCAGACCATGCAACAACTGCTATGCACGCGGGCTATTCTTTCAACTTTGAAGCGTTTTGTTGATTTTATTGACAAAAGAAGAAATAATCAATAGGCCATAGCCCATATATAGACATGCGATTAAATGAAAATAATTCAAGTACGATGGGCATGTCTCAAGTTAGCATCTAGCAAAACCTCAGTGTATTGTTTCGGCATTCATCGTTTTCCCACATCTGTCATTTATTTTGTCCCACCCTACTTCCTCATGACTGACCAATGTAAAATTTTCCTTGCTGGATCGTTTTTCTGCATGGACGGTTTATTTGCCCTGGTCCCTTGAAAAGCGATAGTGGTTTCACTGTATGTTGTCCAACCTTACTCACCTATCCTGGTTGAACTGAACAAGCTGAATTCTTAAAATGTAATGTATTTGTGTTCAGGCACAGCAGCAGTGGTGGCAGCCGCAGCAAACAGCCCGAACGTCCCGAAACGAGCGGAGCGGTGTCCTGGGCTGGTCCCGCCCAACCGTTTGTGGCTGACCCGTCGATGCCGCCCCTGCCCTTGCCGCACACTGCCACGCAGCTGGAGGAGGCTCGTAGGAGACTCATGGAGGAGGAGGGGCGTTCGAAAACGAGGCAGAGGTAAGACGCGTCTACGACTCGTGTTGCTGGTGAATGGGATTTTCAAGATCGATTATCAAATAAAAAAATGTTGATATTTCAAATAAGGTTTGATAATGAAGTTGAATTAGTTGATAATCAAATAGGAAACAGATGTCAATATTTTCCTTAAAACTGTTGGAATTTTGAAAGCAATACAAACTTTTCATTAGTACAGTTGCGGATAAGAAAATCTTGATTTCTTCGTACACAATGGTTGTGTAGGTTTAAGCTAGGAAGCTAGTGAGGCTATTAGAAATATATTGTAATGGTGGTATTACATATTCAAAATGATTTGAAAGTAATTGATAGGTAAAGGTCATAAGGGTTGTACTTTTCCTTGGTTTGGGACTGGTTCTGGTTATTATGGATAGAAGAGATTTTCGGTAGTTTCTTGTTCTGTTTTGATTGAAAACGCTGGGTCTAGGCACAGCTAGTGCAGGTAGTAGACCCAGTAGGAGGCAATGCTGTTGGGTGTGACTGTGGTCTAGCTTACATCATTCACATATCAAACCCCTCCATATAACTTGACTGTTGGTTGGGTTGTTTGGCAGACTATATTGGTCAGTCAAAGTAGCAAAAAACTTACTTTTTCTGACATCTAGGTATATTGCTTTTATTCATTATCAATTTCTATTACAAGAGAGCTTTGATCCCAGTCTATAATTTCCAAAGTATTGACCTATTACTCTATTAGTTCCATATCCTCCCAAATATAAGTAGAGAGTGTTTGGGTTTTTGCCCTAGTTTAAAGTTTAAAAGTCACTACACAGTATCAGCTTATATGGGACTATCTACAATCTATCAAAAGCACTTTGCTTTTAATTATAATTGGGCCTACTACAGTAGAACCTCTTTAGTAAGTTTCTGGTTAGTACATTTTTCACCTTGATAAGTTTTATTCTTTGATCCCATTCATATGCTCCTACATGTTGAATAGTTTCTTTAGTAAGTTTTCTACCTTGGGGCTAGTAAGTTTTTCTAATCTGGTCTCTTGAAAAATGTTCTAAAGAGGTTCTACTGTGTGCTGTAAATTATCACATATGGCACACTCTTGTAAATTATTGAATGTTTATTCAATTCAGAAGATAGAATTCTCTCTCTTTTCAAAACATCTGAATTATGAAAGAAAATAACTGACTGGAAACTAATGCTGATAAATTCTTCCATTATCAGTAATTGACACTTGCCCAACATTGACAGTAGGAGTTCCGATTATGATCAGGGGTTTCTAGTTTTTGTTGACAGACAGGCTACTGTTTCACATCATCTTGCTTTGTACATTTTCAATGAAGAGTAGGGGTGAGGACTGAGGGGGGACTGTGTTACTAACAAAGTGGAACCTGATACTGCAAATATAAACATGATCTTGTTAAATAGTTAATATTAAAAATGCTCTGGATAGATGCATGGATGCCCCATGCTTTAATACTGACAACCAGTCCATTGTTGACACTTGAAGTGGGAGTGTTTTATGAGTCAAAAGGTTAAAGGTCTCATTGTGTATCACAAAATAATTACAGAAGACTAGAATAAGCATCAGTGCTGATATGTGTGACAAGTGATGACAAACTCACCTGTTGATCAACTAATATTAGGGCAATTTCATTCTCATTATTCCTTATTATTTTTTATCTATTGAATTGTGAACTTACATTAATTATAACTTCTATTTACCTAGAAATCCCTTTATCAGTTATTGATCTAAAAGTTTGGGGGGGTCGGCTTATATTCGTAAAAATATGGTAGTTCTGATCTTGGTTTGTGTTTTATCAGGTTCGGCATGGCCAGCTGTAAGCCAGTCGAGATGCCGACCTCGGCCCAATCGACGCTACGCAAGAGCAGCCGCGCCAAGCCCCCGCCACACGCAGAAGAATTCACCACGGTCGTATTCTCGTTCTGCGACGAACAGTTTCCTTATAGGACGAAAATACCTGGAAGGTTCGTCACTCTCAGGCAGTTTAAGGAGTTCCTACCCAAGAAAGGCAGCTATCGGTAAGTTTCTACGTGATATGTGTCGTAATCGATGTCATACCTTAATAACGCAGCTTGACGACTTGAGTGAGCTTTTCAGACTAATCGTACATCTGACTATCTTTGAATGCTGAACATTGAGTAGTAATTGATTAGAATGAATTAACAACTTTCAAAGTGAGCAAGATCAAATCAGCATTTGTATTTTCTGAATATTTCACTTTCCAATGAACAAAGGTTTTAAACATGTTACAGTAGTGCTTTATTATTGAATTCTAGTTTTATGTTGTTTCTATAGTTCTAATTATTGTAATTACTTTTATTATCAAATCAGGCCACTATTGAGACTAGGAGTCTTTTCATTTTGCTTACTTTTTAGCTCCCTCTTCTATCTATTCTTGTGGATATTGTTAGCTGTTGCAGCAAATGACTAATTCATAGTGCAGGCAGTGGTTCTTTTGGGCATTCGTTATGTTACTTTAATTTACCGTATTTACTGTTTAGATTTTGATTCTGCCCTTTTCATACCTCGAGGAATATGGTCACATTGTTTCAACTTTTATTCATTATTTATCCAATGATTTGGTTTCTTTTAATCTTACCTGCAGGGTTATTCTAATAATATGTTCACTTTTTTATATAAACTATTTTTATTGTTTTCTTACCGTATCCTACTATTTACAGTTTAAAGACAATACATTTTGTTTGCTCGCTTAGGTTCTTCTTCAAGACCGAGTGTGACGACCTCGACACCCGGGTCATTCAGGAGGAGATTACCGAGGATAATGACATACTGCCTTTGTGGGAAGGCAAGGTGATGGCTCAAGTTAAACTAGCCGTCGCCTAAAAGACTGCCATGTGCCTTCGCTTGCCTAACCGACTCCTCGTTAAATATATAACAACATTATTAATTTAGTAATTTATAATAATATCCTATAAGCAACTAATGTCTCACAAGGAAATATATATATATATATATATATATATATATATATATATATATATATATATATATATATATATATATATATATATATATATATATATATATATATATATATATATATATATATATATATATATATATATATATATATATATATATATATATATATATATATATATATATATATATATATATATATATATATATATATATATATATATATATATATATATATATATATATATATATATATATATATATATATATATATATATATATATATATATATATATATATATATATATATATATATATATATATATATATATATATATATATATATATATATATATATATATATATATATATATATATATATATATATATATATATATATATATATATATATCCTGATTGATTTTCTTATATTGATAGAATAATTGTTTTTTAATATTTACTTTTTTTTCGGGATATGACAATTATTATTTAAATTTGCATGCTATTTTTTTTTAAACACAATATTAATTTTTATAAATTACTCTTTGTTTATCGAGAATGCCGATTATTCTCTCATCTCGAATGTGTGAGTTTTGTTAGTGAAAATGTTCTACTAAAAAACAAGAAAATACTACGAATAAGTTACAGCGTGCCATACATTATATACCATTATCAAGCACAATAATACGCATTCACATATCAATCGATCCAACTATCATCACCTCCCTTGTAAATATTATCAACTGTCGTCACGGAATAATTACAGTATAGAGTTTGTTACCATTCATTGACTTTTGCAGTAAAAACATTATCAAACAAAATGGTGTATTTATTTATCATTTATATATATCACTGAGTTTCTCTTCTATTTGTAAATGTCCTCGTGAACTAGTTCCCACTTCCCGCCGGACTCGGAACTATGATCTCTCGCGGCAGCCGCATTGAGGGCTCCATGGCAATCTGGATGAACTCTTCGGCTATTTGCCGGTCGAGACCTGTATACGTCTTGGCCACGTCTTCTTCTGTGATTGGACGTTTCGGTTTACGCCTCCTTTGTGGGGCGCTGGCTCGTGATACCTGTGTAGAGAATAGTGTTTTATTATGTCTTATTCTGGCAAGATTTACTTTTTTTACAAAGACAACAAATCTAATTAGTTTTATATTATTCATTACATGAGTGCTGGTTCTTCTATGGTTTTTGTTGATAACAGTATACAAATAAAAATCACTTACATACTTCCATACATTGAGGGGGGAGGGAGGCATCACTAAAAATATGACCATTTGTTAGAATTTACCTTTTTTTATACCGGTAATTAATTAATTTCATATCTCCTTTTTCGGTTACTGAAGAAATACCGTGTGAATCAGTCCACCGATATATTTTATGTATTGAACTTTCAACCATCTAGATTGTAGTGTCGAAACAAAATCGCTTTAGAAAGGAATACAGTTAAATGCTTGATGGCTGTTTTCTAGTCATCTTTTTTTTCAACATATTTTGTTTTTCAAATGAAATCTACTGGATGGATTTGCACATTTTTGGTGTGTTTTATCAACTATAGAATAAATGAGGTTATATGCATCATCATCAGTACCGGTATATCTTGAAAATATCATACATAAACTGATTGAATATCTGAATAGAAAAATTATTAAATAACTTTGATTAGAAAATATGTGTGAGATTAATTGATTTGTCATTCCTACAAAAAAAAAATAATACAGTAACATTAATGCATAAATTTATCAAATGCACTTTCGAGAACACTAAGAATTTTTTAAAACTACTCATCTTGGGCTGTTCTCTGGTCAAAGAGTGTCTCCATGACAATAAAAATATAATTTTTTCAATTGAAAAAAATAAAAATAAGGAAAATAGTGTAACTTTATATTTTTATATTTTTTTTGTGGGTAATGTGAGACCATAATGAAAGAAAATCAACTCATTCAGGTGTAAAATGTAGAACTTGGGTCAGTGGTGTCCCCTCTTGAGACGAGATTACACATAGGGCCTAGCATCAATGGACAGTGATTAATATTTGGATTCATTCAATGATTAACATTTTTTATTTCAAATACATTATCAATTGAAGTATTATATTATTTCAACTTTTGCCCAATGTAAAAAAAGATAACTTTTGCTAGTGTTATTAAATATATTGAATGCAAAGTTTTGTAGCCTAGTTATAATTATATTCATATGAAGTGAACAAATTAATTCTTGAACAGTTTGATATGTCACAAGTGCACTCACCTCCATTAGGCATTCAGAAGGCCTACAGTTAGTATTAATGATAATAATTAATAATCAATAACAGAAGGTTTCAAACACTGCATGTTACAATTAGGCCTACTTCCTTGTAAATATTAATGGATTTAGTTTGAAGAATATCAATTTGTGATTGAGAATATGAGAGTAAGATGAACAAGTGATATGTGAATACTGAATAGTGAGGACTGGTGGGTACAAGTTGAAGAAAAAATAACACAAAATGGACTGGACATTGGGTGCTGGGAGGAACCTTCCAAAAGAATCAACAAACTCGGAAGTTTTCCATAGAATCCGTAGGAAATAACCACCAGGCAAAAATCACAGAAACATTAAATGGCTCGCAACATATTTTGATCTGATTGGATCTCTTCAGGTGGGTGCATAGCTATTCAAAACATTTCTTCACTCAAAGAAACAAACTGCAATTCTTGTGCTGGCTTGCCACCAGAATGCCCTGTCTGCACACACACTCTTGAGAGCCTTGATACACCCTCGAGGCCTTAAAAGATATCCAGTTACATAATTATACACCTTTTCTTCATTCAGGATGGCTGAAATTTTAAATGGTTCTCTATCGTTTATGTAATGTAGTTTGAAAAGGCATATTTACATTTCTGGGAGCGATTCTGTGATCCCTGCGCCTGGGCGTGCGAGCCCCATATCTCCGCTCGATAGAACTCATGTAGTGACCGCATCCTAGCGAGCTGATTGGAGGTGAAGGTACAGTGTAGATTGGGCTAAAGTGTCCGCGGATCTGAAACCAAAATAATCATTTATGGTAATGACGAACGTGTAGGCACGGGAGCCATTGTTATTTAGATAAAAACTCATGATTCTTCGTCTGCTTAGTCGCTTTACAATTTGTGTCAACTAATAATAGCCATAGTACAGTGATTTTTTTTCATAAATTCAATGAATATCTTCCTGTGAGAATGAAATGTTCAAATCAATACATATATACATTCAACTTTTGTTGGTCCCTAACTTCATTAGAGTCAAATATAGTACCCTATATTTGATATTATATAAAGTATAGTTGCATGATCAAGTAAATATATATGAAGAAAGAATATAACAATTGAGTAGTTGATGAATTAAATTATGTAAAATTGAATAATTAATAGCAAAGAACAATAACAGAGAGCCATTGTCTTCCATAAATTCTCCAATTATTTATATTTTGAGGGAATATTCTGTCAACTCGAAAATTTAAGGTGCAAATAGAAAAACGTACTATTAGTTGATGAGTTGGGTAAGTATCTTTCATATTATTTGTTTATTTATGGCTTGTCAGTTGACTTACGTAGTTCTGTGGACTGTCAATTCCTTAAGGGGAAGAATTGTCATCACACATCATGGTATGTGATGGTACTTCAACTTCCTTGATTAATAGCTTAATAGATTAAGGTTCATTTCAAGTAATGAAAAACCTATTGAAATATTAAACGAATGAAAATAAATAGGCTTTAACATAATGGAAAGGAAGTGAAGTAACTACCTCATCCAGTAATAAATGAGTTATTACTTATTATTATTCATTAGGCATATTATTATTATTATATATACATTATATATATATTAATAATATAATATTGACATAATAATAATAATATTGACATATTATTATATAGGCATATATAATTGCTCATAATTGCTTTCGCATTAATTTATTATTGTATTTGGCTTCCTCTTTGCATGGATAGACATACCCTCATTGTTCGAAATTAGATTCTTCTTCTAAAACTGTCAACCCTTAAATTCAATCAAATTTAAAATTTGTTCACATTTTTTTCTGATTGGATTATTTTGATGGTGTTTTTCATCAATTGAAATTGCTTTTTCTTGAAGACGTCGAAATGACATCATTTTGGGGGGGGGGGGGGGGGGGGCTCCAAGAGCTATAAAGTTGGTATATTCTGTTATAATGTTTATATATTTTGGGGAGTTCTGTACATTTGCAATTGATAAGTTTCTCTCCTATAGCAAATTCATTAATTATTGAAGAACGATGTTACCCCAAAATATAAGTTGCAGCAGGGGGGCTTCGACCCCCTGCACAGCTCGTCGCTTTCCCAGTGTATTTTCTGAGAAACTTGTATTTCGGTTCTCACAAATATTTTTGAAAACTAGAAAGTATTACGAATTTACTATTTATTACTAAGAAAAAAATAATTTTAGAAGTTTTTTTCATTGTTATTTGCTATTCTGCCCGTGAATCCTGGTAAGTGACACCTCAAAGGTCGGAAGTGGCTGGAGTGGAGCCAATTTGATCAATGCTGGTAATATTTTTAGTAATTTGCCTGTATTATTGTTGCACCGCCGATATCAGATGGCAGAGATAGATTGACTCATCTCTTTGAATGTGAAACAATGAGTAATTCATGGTTTGCAGGCAAGAGACATGGCGGCATAATCTGTGGACTCAGAAGGAATAACTGGGAATAGTGTGTAGGCCTACCCATTCATAAATATCATAATAGTCTGAGCAATGGCAGGGAGGTCAAAACTCTACAATTCGTCATCAAGACAAAATCATTAGTAATGACCAAGTTGCAGATAAGAGAAGTTATGTTTGCAAAGTCTTGCTTTAAATCCGATTTATTCTGTCAAAATGTCAAAGAATCAAAACCGCATTAATTTTTTCTCTCGAACTTACCGTCTAATATCGCCTTTTTTGTAGATAGCGTTTAGGCCTACAATGTACCATATTGAATCTATAATGCTATACCTCAAAAATAAAGTCTGTTTTATTATTATTATTATTACATCAACAAAGCTTGCAAGTACATGTGTCGGCGACCAAAGTGCCAGGTCAGTACAGACTGAATAGTAGGGTAACAATATTTTCTTCGTTTGTATACGCTATAAACGAGCTTCGAGGGTTAACTTTTCAACATTTTCTTGTGTGCGGGGCCGTAAGGTGAACATATTATATTACTGAGACGAGTGGCCGAGTGGTTGATACACTGAACCGTAATTTGGCAGACCGGGGTTCGATTCCCGCCATGGTCGACCATCCTGACAGGGGTTTTTCGTGGTTTCCCCCGTCGTTCAGGTCAATACTGATGGCCACGAACTACACCTCCCCACTATCCAAAAACACCCAGTGAAATAACCTCTCATTTCATCATCTCATAGGCCTATATCATTCACCGACGCCAATAGATCGTAGTCATGAGTAGAGTGGGTCGTTATTCGTTAAACCCAATATAAATAAAAAATATTATATTGTCCATATGGGCCTATTATATATATTATATATAATATATATATAATATATTATCATGTTGAAGTTGAAGAGAAATTCGGGGCAATAAATGCATTATTTAGTATTTGTTGATTAGCCTATTTATTACTAATATTGACCACAGAATAATACCATCCTCATCGCAGATATATAATTCTTCATTAAAGCTAGCTTATAGCAAACAAATGCTTTTTTGCGGTAGGGGAACATCATCAAGCTATATTTCTCTTTCTATGCATTTCAATACTTTTTCAGAAGCTTTTAAAACCTCGTTTTAAACTTAGTTTAGTTCTACCAGTACCCGTTATATTGTAATTACCTCTTATCATATTATTGAGAATTAGTAGCATGATCGTTTCATAATAAACTGGCTTCGAAATTAAAAAAAGAAGTATTTTTGCATATAAATATATTAATATATAATATATTTTTTATATAAATATATATATATATATATATATATATATATATATATATATATATATATATATATATATATATATATATATATATATATATATATATATACAGCCATAAGCCTAGTATAGATTCTCATGTTCAATTTTTTGTATGTATCTCTTGCCCCCCTCGGAAAACACGAAAGCTTCTCCGCAACGAAATCTCTGAATTCAACACTTTCTATCTATAGCTTCGTATCAATAACCAGGTTTCGATGAACCTATAATAAATATAACTAGGAAAACGCGGGATGCGCGTTGTTAGACGAGCTTAGGGGTATAGAAATCTAGAATGAAAAATAATTTGTCAACCCAATCTACATCTACAGACCTTGGATCACTCCAAACGTTCAAAAACCTTACGAGAATCAGTTATGTCACGGCCTTCCTCTTCATTCATTTCAATCGTTTTGAATTAATTGGTGACACTTGTTGCTATAGATTTAATTGGTTCCCGTAATAGCCTAAATTGATGGGAAAATGCTTTATAAATGCGTTTTCTTCGTTATTTCTCATCCGATTGATGCGAAAAATCTCTCAAAATGTGCTTAATAGTTTCCTTTATATTCGGCGAAAATTTGAGAGGTTTTGAAAAATTTTGATTTTTCAAGTATTTTCCTCCGGGTTATTCTAATGGGGATTTTTGAAATTTCTAAAATTCATAAAAAAAAAAGTTACCACCCGATAATGCCACAAAACTATACAGATCTAAGTTAGATGAGGAATCATGACGAAAAAAAGTTTGAAGTTGATAGCTGTAGCCGTTTGACCTGTGGAGAACCGACAAAAAAACATAAAAAAACAAAAAAAAAAAAAAAAAACATAAAAACGAACACCAATTTTTTTCAGTATGTCAAATTGAATCCTCGCTGAAGCTCGTCTAATGAATAATATTAAATAAATAATGAATAAATACATTTATAATTGATAAATAAATAATAGCACTGCATCAACTAGATTGAATAGTAGCTCTCCTACAATATTAACACCTTTTGCTCGAACCCAGCAATACCAGAATGGTTTTTACATCAGATCTATGAACCATTTACAATCAAAATAAATCAAAATTCCGTCAAGAAGATGATATTTCCAAATTTAAAATGTTATTAAGAGCAGACTTACTACGTGAAAATGAAGTTGGCCCCACAAGCCTGTGTGCATTCATCCTTTTCAAATTTTGTTTTATTTCTTTTTATATAATGATATTTATATATTTTTTGTTTTGTTTTTTTCTCATTGTATTACTCCAATATGTTATTTTATTCCAATTTTCAATTCCTTGAATGTTATATTTTATTATTCCTGTATGTTAATTTAGTTATCTTAGTTTAGGCTGGTGGTAAGGCACATTTTGTTACGGGGCTACCCGCACACACCACATTTAAAGTTCATATGTATATAATGTATTGTGTATCAAAATAGATAATAATAATAATAATAATAATAACATATTTAATTACACGGAGTATATAAGTATATATAGGTACCGGTACCGTAGTATTGAATTCGGAGTTATCATCAACTTCCTGAACAGTGGTTAACACACTCAACCGTCATTCAGGAGGAGGTTGATTCCCGTTATGGTCGTCCTTCCTGACAGCTATTGGTTTTTGGGACATCCCTCCGTCATTCAAGGTGTATATCGAGATTTCAGACAATTTCCTTCAAACTATTCAAAAAACGTGATGAAATAAACTTTCATCTCATATTCCCATCAACTCTTTCATCATTCACCGACGGCAATAGATCTTAGTTGCACATTACAGCCACCCTCGGTAGATCGGTCAGCTGAGGCACCGCTTCAGAAACTGAAGTCACCGTTGGGCGTGGGTTCGAGTCCCGCATGAGGCATGGGTTGTTGTAAAATGTCCTTTCACTTATCATCACTTCATGGTTTCATAATCACCTGCTCATTCGTACCCCGGATAACGTAGCTGTTGGTGGGGTAGTTAGGCAAACAATAATCATCTAGGGTGCTCGTGAAACCCAGTGGGTAAAAGTCTAAAAGATGTAGGTGAAAAATGCCCAAAAGGTGACACTAGTTCGTAAGTGAATAAGAAGCAGAAAGTGAAATCAAATTGTTTCCAGATAGTAACATAGCAACGAATTGAGTAAATCTGGATCACACGGTTTAATTGGAACACGAAGGTACGGTGCCTAATAAGATTAGTTCACTTTGAATATTTTTCATGTTTCCATATTCGGACGTATTCGGTTCTTATAGTATTTGTATCAATATTGTGGCACTCACTTGTTCATTTCGCTTCGCTTCTTCAGCTATATATATATATATATATATATATATATATATATATATATATATATATATATATATATATATATATATATATATATGTATATATATATATATATATATATATATATATATATATATATATATATATATATAAAAAAAATATATATATAGGCCTATATATATATATATATATATATATATATTTATATATATATATATATATATATATATATATATATATATATATATATATATATATATATATATATATGAGTACATGACTTTCTGTTGAAACGTACAGCAAGTGATGTTGATATATATATATATATATATATATATATATATATATATATATATATATATATATATATAAAGGTCCAGGGTTCGATTTCCCGACGAGGTGGTATTTTTCAGTGATAATAATAAATATATATATATATATATATATATATATATATATATATATATATATATATATACATATATATATATATATATATATATATATATATATATATATATATATATAAATATATATATATATATATATATATATATATATATATATATACATATATATATATATACAATATACATATATATATATATATATATATATATATATATATATATATATATATATATATATGTATATATGTGTGTGTGTGTGTGTGTTATATGTCGTAATGTAGTATAATTTTCAGACAGGTCACGATGTTCTTGCACACGAAATCCTGTGTGATGACTTAAGGCAGGTCAGCAATTATAATTCCTTCATTCAACGTTACGGAATTGTGTGGGCGTTGTTAATTAATTATTAATAATAAACTAATAATGAGAGGTTTTCTAATTGTGATTATATGTATTAAGTTATATAAAATTTTAATATAAGCTTGATTCAAGTATTTATTTAAATGTCAAAATCGATGTTTTTCGTATTGGCAATCAAGGACGAAACGCTTAGAGCTTCTTGATTAGGGGGCATGTACGCATTTCGTAATATGGAGGTCTCGACCTTCTCATAATTACATATTTCTAAATAAAAAAATATTTCAATAAAACACATTCAATAATTAACCAATTTTTTAATATTTCTGCAGCCGTTCTCCGTGGTTTGGTGAACGAAGATACCACTTTAGCAACTTTAACTGAATTCACGTCAGGCGTGGGTTCGATTCCCTTATAAGACGTCTTCTAAACGTCCTTTCCCTCATCATCTCACATCCATTTCATTATCACATGTTCACTCGTAGCTCGTATAACCTAGCTGTTAGTGACCCTTGATAAAAATCTCCAATTTAAATTCTGTAGCTCTATAAAATAAATTTTATTGTGAATTTCTTCCCTCATTCGTTCATCCTTCCAAAGTCTTATTATTGAAAATAACTCATTTATAATTCCCACTGAAATTTACAAACATTGAGTTATAGCTCTCTAGTATAGAATGAAGAACTACAAGGTTACAGCAAATAATAGTCTTCTTTCAAATGATGAGTCACACCATGCTTATAGTGATCACACATTGTTGTAATAATTGAACAACAATTTTCTCAAATATTGTTCTCCAATCACAATTTCAATAAATCCAATCTTTAAAAAACAAGAAAACCACATGCGAAATTATCTCCGTATGAATGTCGAAATTCGTCTCCTCCAAATTATGCCTCTAATCTGTGAATTGGAGGCTATTGTTGCCCCCCCCCCCCTCCCGCCTCACCACCCGGTCATTGGTCGAGGTAAGGCCGCAACCCCAGGCGAGGAAAGCGGCCATTAAACTACTTACCTTGCACAGGTGTATAACACTATAATATGCCAATGCCCTGTTCGTTTACACAGGTTTCACCTCAGGAATCTGTACCAATCATTTGATATTGCATTGCCAACAGTTATTAGTAAAACATAATCGATATTATGTTAACTATGTTATTTATGTTGTTTATATAGAAACTATATGTACGCATTGTAATGTTATGATGTAGTTGTTATGTGTGAGAGGCGAGCAACATAAATGTAGGTGTTCCATATGTATCTTCCAATGATAGATGAGCGACTGATTCAACTTGTTTACTTTGTTTTATTGATGTTGATTTTACTAATTGTTTCAGTTTATAAACTTGGAAATATAGTTTGTTGGGTTATGCAAATTATTGAAATTTACACAAATTTATTTGACATGATGGTATACATTTTTCTCAAAGTGAAGGTCCTTATCTAGGTGTTCTTTTTTTTTTTTCATCAAAATCGAAACTTGATACAAAATCATTGTTCCACAATTAAGGCCATCCATGAAAAAAACGTTTTTACTCTACGCCGAGGTTAAAGAAGAAAGATAGGATCGTTTGAATGGGGCACCACAAAGGCGATCTTAGCACCCCAAAGAATAATAATAAATGATAATAATATAACTCATTTAACAATCAATGAATCTTAAGGTCATCATTTTAAAAATAGTGAATAATTCAAAAAATGTGGAGCACTTCACGATTTTGCTTTTCATCCTTATGCTATGGTGCTATGGAAATATATATATATATATATTTATATATATAGGCTTATATACATATATTCATGTATATGTATTTGTAGGACATTTTTAGATTTAATCAATTTGTTTATATATTTCATTGAGTAATGGATCAACTTTGAAAAAAATATCAACTTGATCAGTTTTCATCTGTATGTAAGCCTGTGCATAATAATTTTTTGAAAAGTCATTTTTGATCGCCATAGAGAAATATTTCATATGAAACATTTTGACATATAAACAGGTGGGTTGAAGGGGGGGGGGGAGGGGGGGGGGGAGCTACAGTCAGTACAGCCATACACCGATAACACGAGGTATACTTAAATTGAATGCAATGAGCCAAGTTTTTAAATTAAGAAAATAGACTTTCCAATATTATTAATGAGTAATAAATTATAATTTAATAGCTGTATGTACTCTTCCGGTGTTATATTGCATTCGACATCTCACGTAAGCCTGTATTCATAATCATCTTGGCAAACATATTGAATATCGGTATACATCATTATACCTATTGTACAAACTTAATCCTGGAGGTGAGGGGCATATCGGGACTTGGTTCGATCCCCGCCACCGTCCACATTTACAGCTTTTTTTCGTGGTTCCTCTCTGTATAGTCTATATAGGCTAGTGCCGGTAAAGTTCCTACATCAAAGGTTGCGACCCCTTCCTTCTCACTATCTTCAAATCCCAGTACCTATGAAACTTTAATCTCAACATTCCATTAATCATTCATCCGACGCCAATAGATCTTACTTTTCATTACAGTCATATAAATTTAAATAATAAATAAATAAATGTACCAACTTGGCTTTTTTTCCAACCGCCACGCTGGTATTTGCTTCATTTAGATTTTAGTGCCAAATTAACCAATAAATACGGTACACTTTTGGTGCTGTCGTAATAAGGCTCCATCTTGACAATGGGTAGAGTCGTGTCTGCAGGTGTGGTCAGATTGCCCATCCAAGTTAAAAACACTTTGTTCAATAAATCGTGGCCTTATTGTCAAGTATTATGTTATCTAAGAAGGTATTAATTTGAACAACTACAATTTCACGTCTAGACTTCTGTCAAGAGACGTCACTCATTGTTGAAAGACACTGACAACAATGTACACCAGGGGCAGTCTAGCCCAGGTGGTCTCACCTCGTGGCGAGGGGGGGGGGGTGCTCTCATTTAGTTTGGTTTTGGGTCTCCAAACTGTAGCTACTGGGAGATGAAAGTATCGCAGTGAAATTGGGTACTAAATTCTTTTTTATATTATTTATAGTAGGAAATAAAATTGATTTTATTTCTAGTGATTACATTATAGGCCTGTATATTATATATATTATTGACCCGGTTTTATTACTGTACTCCACAACTCACGTCTCATGGATTTATTTTTGAAATGTTATTTTATTGCTCAAACGTGCAAATTTTGCCACAGTTCATATTGGTATTTTACTTTTCTTCTTTTTTTTTTTCTTTCCTTTTTTTTTCTTTTCCCTATTTTGATGACCGCCCGGGCACTTTATCAGCCCCAGTCAGCCCTTGGATTTTAACCAACCACAATCTTCGATAGTTCACCAGTATCGATGTATTTGTTATGGGGATATGGTATAGATTGTAATGATCATTTGTTGTTTACCATTCAGCCTATTATATATATTCTGAAATTAGGAAAATACTAAACATGAATATTAATATTAGATAATGGTTAGATTAGCGTAGAGCAAGGGCAGGCGTATAGAAATTTTGACTTTTGACTTTTGAATCTCGATCTCTTTATATGAGAGATCGAGAATATATATATCAGGTTGCTAACTAGTAAGTTGGCGACAAACAAACTACTATTGACATGGTGACTGGAGAACACAATTTGGAGGACATTTTTGAACACTTTTTCAACAACGTGTGACAATACTTGAATGAAGACAAGAAAAGAGAATGTTTTCACACAGAAGTAGTTAGCTCACAGTATAACCCAAGCTGATGGTGACTTGGTGGGGTCTTTTAGCTCCATTATGAAAATAAATTATATCTTATAAGGCGGGGCCATATTCACTATTATACATGTATTTTATCTTTAATCTTACGTTTGACTTTCTTTAATGTCTGTATGACTTTTAGTTTTAAAAGTCGTTTGAATCAGCTGTACAACCGCAAAAGATAGCAATTGGAAACCACATCTGATCAAAGATATCGTAATAGATGTTGTTGCATAATACTGTTAATTTGTTATATCAAAATATCAATCAACGTGGATAGCTCTGGAAATGCGAGATTTCAGATCTTAAGAGGCTACTTGACATCTCACAACCCATGAATAAAACCTATAGAGGGACGCAAAAAGCGTCAATACAGGCCTTTAGCTCCCAACACATGGTGGGTAAACGGTAGGACCAATCAGTCTAATTCTTTTTGCAATAAAACAACAGTGAGTATATCTATGCCTCTACGTTCAGTAAAAATCATAATTCTATATCATATTACTTTGAAAAAATCGTAAAAACAAGTAAAAAGAGGTGGAAACAGGTTGATTTTTGACAATTATTTTGAAAGGGTTGAAAACATACTACTAACTAAAGCTCTTCGTACGAGCACGTATTGAATACTAGTGATCATCTAACCGAAAACTTTAAGTTGATGCGGTGATTGGTTTTCCGTTGCCAACTTGGTCCCCGAACGTCTGCAATCAAGCCGCCGGTAGGCAAGATTTAAAGAGGCCTCTTAAGAGAGATTTCACATTAGTATGTTATGCATAAACGTCCGTAACAAATCTAAAAGTACTGTATTAGTTTCACTGCATAACGCAATGCAAGTAGTATTTCAGAATGTATTGAAGAAACTTGTTCAGTATATGTATACACTGCACAGGATTCGAACCCGGTGCCAAAAGCTATGCGTGGTAATGTGTCACGCATTACACGGTGTTATTGTAACCAATTCCCGTAGATAAAATTATTCAGATATTGGAACAGTTATTTACAGGTTTTCAGCGCTGAGAATGGGGATACAAAATTCAAGCGCATTGCATGGGAAAAAGTGAACATGCACCCACACATACAACTGAGAAATTGGATGCAAATACAAATTACTTTTCACTTTTGTCAATTCCGAGGTCACTTCTGTATCCTAAAGAGGGTAACAAGTTTCTATATTATTACTTTAAAGTGTGAATTTTTTTTTAAATATCTAACAAATCTAATAAAAAATACGTCATAATTAAGTAAAGTTATGATGTTCGGCTATACATATATATAAGAACTGTTGATTAAACTACATAGTAAATCATTGAGTACATTTGAGTATCATTTGAGTACATTTTGATTTTGTATCAAGTTTCGATGTTATTAAAAAAAAAAAAAAAAATTCATGAGTATGTTTATTATTTCTGTTTTCAGTAGTTTTCTATAGTTTTACATTTCAATGTGTCACAAAATTTCGATCGCAATTAAATTCGATCCTCCCAGTCATCAAGGTTTGATCGAAATATTGACCCGTGTAAATCAGGCTTAACGCATTTAACGGCAATATGAGATGCGGTCTGAGGCAATTAAAGGACCTTATGGTACATTGGTCATTTGCTAGACTTAAGCAAGCAAAGTGAACAAGTTGTAAAAAACATGAGTATTTTTTTTTCTTTCCTTGGTTACTTCATTGTGTATTTTTTACTTTTCATGCGTAATATCATAAGCTTGCTATGATTGGTCACATATAAAATAATTCAAAACTTTCATGATTAAAATTAATTTAATAAATGAAAATAACTAAAACGACTTTTTACAAAATCTTGTAAAGTGTAATCATTTTTTTCAAAACTTATATAGTTTTCAAAATTTCAACTTGTGCATACAAAATGTGAATACAATTTTATCTCGGGAAATTTTAAAGATAGAAATGTATTTTTTTGTGTGTGAAATGATAACAAAAGCACGCTTGATAGACTGGGTATATAAAACGAAAATCTCTTTTTCACCAAGGTCCCTTGACTCGGACCGAATCACATATATGAACCCAGTAGGCATCCCACACACAACACATGTATAACGACAGCTAGGATTCGAACCAAGTGTCACATCTAATGCATCCTAATTATTACACATATTGCTGCACCTTGAACAACTAATGGTTTAATGACCCATACTGGCAGATAACCACAACTCAATAACTTTCTAACAGCACATCTGCATTTGGTTTCCCTCTTTACGATCCATCACTTACTTTTACTTCTAACCGGCCTAAAGCCATTAGAACCTGTTCGCGTGACTAAAATAATACGTGTTTCCAGACAAATATCAGCTTTTCAAATCGACTACTTTTCATTTCTATCGATTTTATGTTTTGTACTAATTTGTACTCGTTTAAAATGTACTTATAAATTACATAGTCGTGGATTACAAGATATGGTGGGAGAATAGGATGAGCAAATAAAAGTAAAAACTGGCCGGAAACTGGGAAGTATATCGACATATAGGAGAGATATCTCGATTGGGCAACAGGCGTCTGCTATTGACGTATATATAAGCTTTCACGCCTTGAACTAGTCACGACTGACAATTTTCGTTTTCCTTCTTTGAAATATAATAGAAATAAGCTCGGTTTACGTCAATACAGAATTCAAATTTACTATATGTACTGAACTCGCTACTCGGAGCACAAAAAATTCTCAGAAGATATTTTGTGTGGCCCAAGGATCAACCTTGCGAACGATTGAGTTCGTCACATGAGAAAATAAAAGTCGAGGTATAGAAATCCGATCAAGACCACAGTATCTCATTTGATTTAGATACATACAGGACAGTATTAAGGCCTAGGCTCATTCTCAAATTCATTTCGGCAAATTCTCTAGGGGTGGCAAATTCTTTAAGAGGCGTCAGCCCTTCAAAAATAAAATAATCAATGAATATATTTTGAAAAATCTTATTTTTCATATAATATTTATTCACGTTTTGAGATACCAGCTATAATGTACTTTTCATCCATAGCCTTAATTGGGGAACAATGATTTTGTATCAAGTTTCGATGTTAAAATAAAAAAAAAATAAAAAAAATAAATGTATATAGAGAGAGCATTAAAAACAATGCTCTGTGTTGCTAGTCTCTTTCTAGTGTACAATACAATCTTTGCAAAAATTTTATCTTGCAGCTCAACAAATTTCAATATTATCATTTCAACATATTATTTAGTCACGATCAAAATTCATAAAATGATCCTTCTCCATTGATAATAGCCCAACACGATAATCATAAATTTGCTTCTTAATAAAAACTTGGTGCTTGTCATATTTCTGAGATAGTGCGCTATACTGAATTAGTTACTAAACTTGAATTGAGGAGGAGCGCCAAAAAATTTCGGGCCTATAGGGGCGCAAAATACCTTGATACGGCCCTGGATACATATAATCATTTGATTATGCTTTGCCACTGAGACGAGTGGTCGAGTACCTAGTACACTGAACCGGGATTTCAATTCCCGCTATGGTCGACCATTCCGAATAATTTTTTTTATGGTGTCGTTCAGGTCAATACTGAGATGGTTCCTTGACAACAGTCCACGACCAACTCCTTCCTATTATCTAAAACAAATCTAAGCTTTTATCCCATCATCTCATATATCATTCATTGACGCCAATAGATCGTTGTCATAGCACAGTGCGTCGTTCCCAATATAAATGAATAATAATAAAGAATGTTCGCCCAGCAACGACCTCACCGACAGCTACGAATGAGATGCATTTGATGTTGTTTATACAAACACTCATGCCTTATTTGAGGAACTCGAACCCATACCTTACTTGACTTCAGTTTCTAACGCATAGCGACGACTGAGAGAGACATACATTTTTCAGGTGATTAGTTTTTTAATCTATGAAATACCAAAATTCCAATTTGATAGTACTTTATAGATATGTTGAAAACAAAAAGTTGAATAAATATGCATTAGAAGTCCTGCATTTTCGCAGGTTTAAAGCTCAAGAAATGATTGAAAATGATTGGACCATTTTTTATGATTCACTTCTTGGCCAGTAACAAAACTATAGAAATAATTCATCATTCGGATCTTACTTTCATTCAGTATAATTCGATTTGGAGTCATGTTCTGGGGAAATTTCTCGCGACCATTAAACGTTTTCAAGTTTAAAAACAAAGCAATTATAGGATTGTTGTACAGAAAATTATAAAAGAAAGGTGAGAGCTGAAAGTCTCTCTCTTAAGATCTTTGAAATTCCATTTCCTTGTTTGGATATTATATTGGCTGCCTATACAATTCGTCATAATCAAGTAATAGAAGATTAAAGATTACTTGTTAAGCTTTATAAACGACTACTTGGTGAATAGTCCTTATTGATACAATATATTTTATAGATCTATCTGGGATGTGCTAATTTTTAAGCCAACAGCTAAAGAACTATGTTCGAAAATGAATATAGAATATAAAGTAACTATTTTGTATTTAAATGATGTCTCGAGCGTAGGATTATGGAAAGATTGATTTTCAAAAACTAAGACTATACAGAAAATGTACGCGAACTTCATTAAATCTATATACTTTTAACGTTTACTTCCGGTAATAGAAACGCATCTACACCCATTCATTGTCATTGTATACAGGTCTTTGATTTTTCCATTTTAATAAACAAATCAGCGCTAATACTAAAAACTAAATAGCTACTTTATTTATATTTATTTTCAAATTTATTGCCAATTATAGGCCCACCTGTCTGCTGAAAAAATCGATCATCCGACATCCGGTATGTTTACAGACAAAAAAATAGTGTCAAAATATATTTCTCCCATCGCTACATGAACGTTCTTAAAAAAAAACTGACATAATTTCACTGTTTTCTTTCACAGCAGTATCATGTACCCAATGGTATGATTCACAAGATAAATACTGGTATAGTCGTATAATGACATTGAACAACACTTCAAGGTTTCTGCATAAAGAGTGACAAAAAAAAAACTGAGAGAAAATAGAGAGAGAGAGAGAGAGAGAGAGAGAGAGTTGTTGTTTTTGGGGGGAAGCCACCCTCCCATCATCTCGATCATCGATCAGAACTGTATGTGTGAACTTGATGGAGAAAGTAATAGTTGTCTTGATCACGATGGACCACTTCTCCAAGTGGATGGTCTGTCGACCACTGGTCACCCCCTCCACTCCCTGCCCCACCCGGTGTAATCGTACTTTCTCTCATCGACCACGTGTTGATAGCTAACATCTGACCACAATAATAATTGTTACACAGTTTAGCTCTTGTTATATTTTTGAACAAAACAACCAATACAAAAGAATATTCTTCATTTATATAAAATTAAAGTGTGGAACAATAAAAAATATGGTATATATACGTATTATACGTACGTACAATAGACTTGAGTCCTTTTTGCACGATTGTTTTGTTTTACTTCATCTACTCATTTTTAAATCACATTCCAAATTTTAAAAATAAATAGTTAGCCGCCATGAAATTCCACATCAGAATGGTTAGGGACTATATCATCATATTTTTTAAAAAACAATCAGTTCAGTACCTCATGAATTAACGTTCTAGATTTGAAATATAGCCTACAACTGGTAAGATTGAGATGAAAAGATCGCATCTGAGGTGTCACGTTTCAACGATCCTAACTTTTCATTTAATATATTTGTCTAATGTTATATTAAATACGGTAACAATATCATTATATACTGATCAATCTGTTGAAATACAATTATTATCATCATTATTATTATAATGATAATATCAAATTATCATCATGCTTAGCTCATTACTATGCGTTGTGGACATTCATTTGGCTGTATATGCACATGTCTAAAATTGCAAAATAGAGAAAATATAAACTTTTCTCTATAATAATTACTAAAGCATTGCTAATTGCATCAAGTGGGAAACAACGACTTTGAGTAATTGTTTTGATGTTATAATAACTAAATTAAAAATAAAAATGAAATGAATTTTCACACATTTTGAAATTCCACTCTGACTAACTTTGATTTTTCAAACAATTTTCATATTGACATTTTCAATTTTGATACATTCTGTCAGCCATTTAAAAAAGATTTTGTCTTCTTATTTTAAAATGTTGATATCTCGAAATTGTGCAAGTGATACATGCATTCATTCAAATACTTTAATGTTAATGGTATTTTGTAGGTTCAGCTTAGATATATAGGCTTCAGTTGGGATTGATGTTAATTAGATATTTTTTCAAGGAACCGGTAAATAAATATTTCGGGAAACAAAGCACGCACTTACCGCTGCTTGCGGTACCAACAAAATGTTAGCCGGTCTCGGATGTTGCACTGTCAGCCAGTTAGCAATGAGTTGATCCTTGCTACTTGTAGAGAAGGCAGGCTCGGGACTCGAACCCGTTTTCCAGGACGACGGCGAGGGCGGGGATCGATCCTGGGGCCGGCAAGGACACACACGCTTGTAGCAGCGGTAACCCCCGATCAGGACTGCAAAGCAGTGGAGGGTGGACGCCAGTAACAGTCCACTGTTAGCGAGAAGTGGTGACCAGTTGGTATTGGAGATGTCCTGAAAACAGAGATGCATATAAATTATTTAAATATATTTATGGAAAATAAATTTCAGCATTGATGGATGAATGTGTTCTATTTATTTATGTATTCATTTATTTATTTATCCATTTATTTATTTATTCATTTATTTATTTATTCATTTATTTATTCATTCATTTATTTATTTATTAATTAATTAATCAATTTCATTTATTTTATCACGTCGCAATTGTGCGCAGCACAATTGATGAACACATAGGAATAACTACCGGTATTAGTTCATTTTTCGAGAAAATTGTAACTTTTTATTAATTTCGCAACAGTTGGTCACTTGATCAGTAATCAATGCACAGAAAATATATAAAAAACAAAAACGTTTTCAAAAAAATCAAACACAGAGATGACTTGGAAAGCTGTCGATTCGGTTGAAATATTAGACCTAGTGTCATTGAATGTCACGACTTTATAAAGTTGATATATTTGTTTATTTCTGAACTAAATTTATATATATATTTTAAACATGGTAAAAATTCAGAATTAAAATACGTAGAAATAATATATTATTTGAATTTATAATGTATATTTTTATATCCACATTTTCTCTTCTTTTATTCATCCAAAATGTATGATTGTGCAATTTACTGAATGCTAAATGAAAGTATTTAAAACCGGTGACACAGGTTGAAAGAAATGATGCAGAAGATATTTGGATGAAGATTAGAAGGTACGTTGACACAGCAGCCGAAGTGAGAGAAAACAAAAGTCTACACAGCGAAGGCCAGCTTGGCTAAAAGTAAGAGGAAATCTTGTCAACATACGTATCATTACAACTGACACCAATAACAGACGAGCCATAATTACATGAACAGAACCTTAATTTTCTATTACAATACAATAATATAATTTTGTAGTACGTGATCATTATAGACACGTATGGCAATTCACAACATGCCTCGACTGTAGATTCGAGATATTTAAAATTGAAATTGGACAGTTCGAAAGCGTTTTTCGGCAGTGAATAAGTACATGGGAATAGGGTAATAGTTAAAAATCTGTTTTTTTATTTAATACCCTATAATAACCTATACTGTCAATGATTGTCATGAGTTAACGTTTAGTTTGAATTTATGGCTAAAAATTGATTTCTATTCATTGTCACTAAGCCGTACTTTAAGCCAGTCATGAGTATATGTTGTAAGTTCTGTTGTTGTTGTTGTTGTTGTTGTTTTTGTTGTTGTTTTTGTTGTTGTTGTTGCGCGATACCTAAATCAACCTATATAATCCATCTAGTTTAACCAATCTGACCTAACTAACCTAACTTAATTTTTTTATTGACGGTAAAACTTGACAGTAAAAAGTCATTGTTCCCCAAATAAGGCTGACAAGGTAGGACCGTTCGGACGTGGTACCACAAAGGCGTTACCACCTCAGAGAAAATAATTAATTATAATTTAATCATTGCACGAACTGTATAGAAAACTAATCAGCTCAAGGATAATGACCAATTCAGTCGTAATCATAATAATGGAAAAGCATATTTGTATTATTGAAACAATTCAATTTTGATCATTTCGGTCGAGGAAAAGGAATCTTCCACCTCTTTATGGATTTTCACGTACCCTATACATATTCCATTCATGATTCATTAATTGATCATTCTTTCATCTATCATTAATTTATAATTCTTAAATTAGAAAAAAATGACATCATATATGAGGACAAAGCTGTATATCAACAATAAATACTAAATAAATAATAATAATAATCTTTAATTTATCTATTTTTCTTCGATTATATTCATAACAGTTTATACAGGTGTTGAAAATTTAAACATTTGGAAACTTATGCAAATTAAAAGCTTCAGAAACATTTCAATATACATTTGGTTCAATTTGGGTTCAAATTAGGAGATTAACAGAAAAATTCAAATGCATGGAATCGATCCAACTTTGAACGATTTAACGACTTTCAAAGAGTGAGATTCACTTTTCAAAATTCTCCCATTAGATGAGCATACCGAAGACAATTCCATTTCACTTCATAGTGAAGAAAAATCGGGCTTCGTTTTCTACTTCCCGTATTTTTTTCTTGTATTATATAGTCTTCGTTATATTTTAGTAAGTGCAATTTCACCCACAGATCTTACCTTCAGCTGCACTTACTAAAATGACGAAGACCATACGCGGCATACAGGTCAGGCAGAGTAACCGATTGACTCGAAATTATGGTGTCATACATGTGCTAAACATGTGCAATAGAAAATTGGTCTCACAACTTTTCGAAAAAAATTGCTGGAAAATTTGGTAAATTCTCAAAGTTGGTAAACAAATCAATTAGAGCTGCAATACGATCAAAATGAACAACATGTAGATTTAATTAGAGCTACATATAAAAAAGGGAGGCAATGAGTGACTAAACTTAAAACAGTTATAAAAACATGGTGTGTAGAGGTTCATACATTTTTCGTACACATATTTTGTTAATCTTACAACGCATTTACTGTTTTCCCCTAGTTAAATCTATGGATAAACATTTTTGTTGGACTGCTTTGTAAATGCGAACCAGAATGTGCTAAATAATAGAGTCCGCTATAGTCCTTATATCTAAAAACTAACGACTTAAATTTCTTTGAAATGATTAAACAATCACGTATTATCGAGGAATTTCCTAATAAGGAACCTGCCTCTACATACTTGAGAACTGAGAAGCGAAAGTCTTCTTTACGGAATAGTCATTGGGAGTATTCAAAAAATCACATTATTTAATTCAATTCAAAAGACTGATCATTATCGCAATGTATGCTAGACATATTACACATAAACAAAGGGAATGAATGAAACTTTCATTCTTTACTATTGGGAGTGTCGTCCCTATATATGGTATTGCAATGTGGTTGTATATATATGCACATGGTTGTTCTCAGGGCCGAATCAGAAGAATGTGACCCCCGGCCCCTCACCCCTCTTCAAGCTGTATAATTGGTATATGAAGGTGAAATTGTGAGATTTCAGCGTAACATTATTTTAATCGGTTTGATAGCTGCTGTTTTAGGCGATATGTTTAAATATGTGATTTTAAATTAAATTCACGCATCATTTTGTTACATAATTGAGAGCATGTTTCGTAATTCGTTTTTTAATTAAACAGTAATTTATAGGTTTTCTTATGTCACAACTGTCAAAAGTGACTTTATGTCATTATCATAGCGACGTAAATAAATGACGACATATTTTATGATTCAATACACCATCCTCATTGGTTAAATTTAAAGGACATCACAAGCCTAGAACTAGATTTCAACGTTTAACGGCGATATTTATTTCCCAAATTTCATAGAGATAACTAGAAGTCACCATCTTAATTTCAGAAATTATAACTACTTTATTTGTCCTCTAGGATTCGGCTCTATTTCTGAGTCGTGACGTAGACATTTCTCGATTCTGTGTATGTTTCTACACAGAATCGGTATTGCCTTCTTCATTACTCGTAGTCACTGGAGGACAACCAAATTATTTATAATTCCTAAAATTAAGATGATGAATTTCAGTTTTCTCTAAAATTAGGGAAATAATTATCGTCATTATTCATTCAAATCTAGTTTCAGGGTTGTTATGACCTTTAATTTTTGGGGGAAATCACAGCCTTCTTAACGATGTTGAGATATGTTATTTGAAAGTTGTGATGTTCTAGCGGTTAAGTTGAGACACATAACATAGACTAAAGAATACTACTTCTTTAGTCTATGCACATAACATTTTACGTACCACTGTCGATAAAAAATATATATATTTTTTATTTTTCTTTTCTTTTTTTTTTTACAAATATCCAACAATATATAATATATAGTTCATACAATCGATTTGAGTCGAATGATAGCCAAAATAAACAATTTGTATAATTAATATTCTCTGAAATTATTATAAAATGTATGTAAAAAGTTTTTTATTTATTGTTATATTATAAAAACCTTCGAGGTCAACCAAATGAACCAAACACATTTTTTCAACCAGTAACCAAAACATTCACGACCAACCACTAATAGTTATTTGTCAGTCGGTCGATTTATTGTGACCAAGTCTTTTGTTTTGCGTTGGTCATTTCCAACTGTTTGCATGGGTCATTGATTTGATCACTCATGTATGCGAGAAGAAATATTTGTACATCAATAAAAAGATTTAACTGTGTTACCATGTTTTTTCGAGGGAATTGAATATACGGGTTTATTTCTTTTATTTCCTTGTTATTGGTTTCGTATTTACAGGTACTGTTAGTGGATGCCATCTAGTTCTATTTAGAGATTTTGTGAGTTATGTAGATGATAGTTTGAACGTGATATTTTTAAAATAAATTAGATGAACGGTGAACGAGAGTAATTAATAAAGATGATAGAATCTGATAATTATTTTATTATTTATTTTCACCATGTTTAATTTAGTCGAGTCTAGCTTTTTAATGAATTATACCAACATGCATATTATATGTTATTCGTTTAAAACTACAAATTGAATCAAATATGACATTATTATAGAACAACAGTAGATCTGATTAATTAATGAGTTATTGTATTTGAAACAGATTATTATCGTTAACAATTACCATGCAACACACACGTGTGTTCAAGTTCCTCTTGGTAAGAATCCCATGTTATTATCTGTGAATTAATTCAGTGAAATCATTGATCTCGAGAGTTGGAATCAATTGCACCTTTAAGTGGACGTAAACGGGGGGACACCTACATAGCATATACTGGAATAAATTTTACCAGGCTGTGTGACATGGACTTTGGTGTCAAACCTCACCTGAACCTCTGGGGCCAAATTCACAAAAGGTCATAGCTTTGATCCGGCTCAAAGTTACGATTATTTCTAGAGATAATACCGTATTTTCATCTATTATTTTAAATTTTTAAATTTAAATTTTTAATTAATTCTGATAATATTATCAATCTATTATTACTATCTTTGAGACACTATCAAAGTTGATCGGTAATATCTTTGTAGCAACTTTATCAACTCTGATCCCGATCAAAGCTATGACCTTTTGTGAATTCGGCCCCCGATCACTTTTACAACCATTCATTGAAAAATTCCACCAAGCCCATGTTACACGACTGAGTCGACTTTATTCCGGTATGAGCTCTTCAGTGCCACCCGTAAAGGGGATTCACATCCGTTCTCAAAACCATCAAAGTATATCAAACAAGTAAACGAAATATGCTTTACATTTCTTGAAATGTTTTTCATTTTTTATTTCATTGTTTCACATTTTTTGGGGTGGTAAGATCGCCCTTGTGGTGCCCCGTTCAAACGATCCTATTTTTCATCCATTGAAATAATTGAAATTCCATAATTGAAATCCATAATTGAAATTATGACAATTCATGCATCTGTATTGATAGTTACAAGAAGGTTATATATACGGTTGCTTATGAATAAACTGATCGAAAAAAAACTGTTTAAAAAAATCTTTTGGAACAATTGTTAATAAAATAATGTTGTGTTTTGATATTTCGGTTAGTTCAATGTTTAATATGATAATATTATGTTTAAATTAAATGATAGGCTCGAAAATTCTACTTAAAAATTCAACTGCCCAGTTAAATAAGTTGAATTTGTCAATGTTTGAAAATGTTATTAATAATATTCTAAGGGGAGGAAGACTCTCTCTCACGCTCGCTTATACAGGCTATCCAAAATAGCCAAATAAAACATTATTATTTGAATGGTTTATTTTTCGTGCATTCAGTTTTATTTTCGAACACTTTTTTGAACACTTTTTTCGAACACTTTTTTGCGAATAGTTATAATAATCCCATTTTTTGAATGATGGTAATGAAGTAATCGTGGAACAACCTCAGTCCGTACTCCATTAGACACTAAAACTAATAACAAAATGCGTTTCTGAATTTCTGAATCCCAACATGGCCGACGAAATGTTACAAATAAGCTGTCAACAATGTCAAACATTTTCAATAAATATTATTATTGAGATATGCGTGCGATTTATTTTGTAACTTTTCACAAGTTACCCAATTTTTACTGACGAATACACGTACCTGCGTGAAATCCTCCCTATTGATATCGCGCACCAACCCCGTGACAGCGAGTACCACGGCCAGGTTGGTGACAGCGAGTGCCACCAAGTTAAACGCCAGGAAGGCCGTGACTGACAGCTGCGTGGTACGTAGTCCTGTCAGAAGTCCTACCAGGCCGGTGACTAGAGCGACGCTGCCTCCCCACAGACCGGCGCCAACAGACGCCAGGGAGGCGGCGTGTACGAGAGCCAGTATGCCACATACGGCCATTAACACACCTAGATCAGGAAGAAAGGGTGATATAAGACTTGGTGATCGAACTAGGCAAACGCGTTATGTGTTGCCGCGTTGATGGATGAGCTGGAACATATCAACTTATCTTTGGATTGGTTATTATATATATATCCACCTTGAGATCCAAACAATTACGTCACTGCCATCCTATTTCCTAATTAATTCCTATGACGATGAAGAAGGCTTTGTTTTAATCGTTTGAAATTAATTGGTGACACCTGTTGCTTGGATTTAATTGGTATCTAATAGCTTTGAGTGATTTACAAAAATGACATTATATATATTTTTTACATCAAAATGGATGATCCGATTCAAGTGAAAGTTCGGAATAATATGTATCATTATTGTATTGAAATTCCCTGAGAATTTGAATTCTCTCGGATGAAATATTTTCAACAAATTTTTTCCTCAAGGTTATTCTTATGAGATTTTTGAAAACTTTGAAATGAGTTTTCTCAGAAGTGGTGCAACCGATTGCGCCTCAAAACTATACAGTATCGAATCAGATAAGGACACTTGCCAAGTTTCAACGGATTAAGAATTTTCGTTGGACCTGTGGAGCGCGAAAAAAAGAAAATGCACTTTTTTTCGAGTATGATGAAATTGAGTCTTCGCTTCGCTCATCCAATTACCGGCAGCACATCAAATCATAGAAAAACAAATTGTTCGAAATCCAAAATTTTTGAAAAATCATATCATCGACAGTTCGTTTGTTTGACAGACCAAATCATCGAAATCCCATATCTTCATGGACCCATTTCATCGACAGTTCGAACATTTGGTTTGTCTTGAACTCGGTTTTTCTAACAAATGGCATCTCGATGAAATGATATGTATAGCCGAATTACCTCCTTGGGAGTAGCTCTAACAGCTGTGGGAGTTGATATCGGTCATCACCATGGTTACGAATGCCAAACCTATTTGGTTTCACTAATTATCAGAATAAGGCTAACTGGACTTGGTCATACCGGGTCTATGACTGCGATGTACTTTTAAAAGTTGAAAAAGTGTCAATTTGACCAATTATTAATTACAAGGTTCAAAAATATCATTGGTATAACCATAGAATGAAGAAGGTAAAAACAGTATCATTTTATTCTATCGTTTAACCAAGGGTAATACCAAGTCATTATTGCTTAATCAACTCATTTAATATTTCTAAAACTGGATCTAGGAATACGATACAGGACTAGGAGTGTGAAAAAACTAGAGATATTTATTTTTTCCACGAAAGAAAACGGTTCAGATCAACTCTTCCTCTCTCCCATTATAGAGCACATCAAAAGCGCACGGGTGTTTCGCTCTTTCATCTTTCGTGGATACAAGTATTTTCATTGGAATGGTGAATAAAGCTTGTATTCGGTGTTTTTTTTTTGTAGAATATTTATTTTTAAAATTAAAGTAGTTGTAGCTTTTATATCTTTTACGCTGCCTATATTACACTTGAATGAAACTTAATTTACAGGATAGGCCTAATTGCTATAATTGGTGTGTGTATCACGCCTTCATGAATGATATTTGAAATTTCTAAAAGGACGGAATTTATATTTGTAGTTACAGCATCAACAAAAGTCAAAAGATGATATTTCAAGACATGTCAAGCTATGCTGAAGCATCCATATATATGGGAATTTATTCGAACACGGGAAATATACACTGGAATATTCCCACTAGCAGAAATACTCCCCGGGGAATATTCCCTATGTTTCCCTATTCCCTATATAATTTTCCTATATTCACTATGGGGCACAGAAATTCATTTCACCCGCCCTTAAGAGAGCCATAAGCCATAACCGTCTTCATGATGATTATTGTTTGCTTAACGACTCCACCAACAGCGAAGTTATACGGGGTTACGAATGAGCAGGTGATAATAAAACTATGAAGTGATGATAAGTGAAAGGACATTTACAAAAATATGCCTTTTGTGGGAGTCGAACCAACGCCCAACGATGACAGCAGTTTCTAAAGCAGAGCCTCAGCTAACTGAGCGACGGATTGGAGGATAGTGTACTCGTAATATACTGCATATTGTGTCCACGAAATAAAAAGGAACGAACCACCCGTGCGCTAGTGGTATAAGATAGGAGGGACGATCGAACGGAACCTTCTTCTTTCGTGAATACGATTATATATCTTTCGTCCATGGTTCAAGTAAAATATTCAAATGATTTACTATCATTGAATGAGAGCCACAATGAAAGACTTCCATTCTAACCACATCAGGTTTTTCTCTGTTTTTCTTTGTGTGTGCTCCACATATCGTAAGGAAAAACTGACGCATATGAAACTTTTTTCATGCATACTCATCGTTCAACTTGGAACTGTATAATTTTGATTAATACTCTGTATAATGTAGATTTGAGAAATAAACTCAGAAAATTTGAATATTGAGATGTTGTATTGAGATGAGTATGTTTGCTAAGTTTCATACAAATCGGGGATATATATATATATATATATATTCAGGGGTTAATTTGTGAATGAAAATGAACCGGAACGCACCTCGAAGTAAACCATCCCTTCCTCCCCCCCCCCCACCGCCACAACTTCGTAAAAAAAATCTCATTGAAAAATACAATAAATTGAAAAATATTTCCGTCCTCGAACTGTATTCAAGAAAATATATTCGAAATCATTTTCATCTTCGATAGAGCGCAATCTAACTTCTGTCCCATACTGTCGAATACACTGAGCTATCCTATATACTATTTTTCATAGAAATGAGAAGAAAAAAATACGAATGAGAAAATATTTATTAGTTTGTAAAAATTATTAGGCATGTTGAAAGTATTGATAAATTAATAGAAATCCGTCTTATCATTGATTTTTTTTATCATTTTGAAACTGGAATGTGCGTTCCAGTTTTGTATTTATATATATATATATATATATATATATATATATATATATATATATATATATATATATATATATATATATATATATATATATATATATATAAATATATAAATATATAAATATATATATGTATAAATATACACCCAAGCCTGCGTGTAGGTCTAAATTAGCAGGGTTTAACATCAAATTTCACTAAATTAAGAACTATATTTAAATTTCACGCCACGCTCCATATCTTACCTAGCATCATCTGCAACACGCCTACCAACAGAAACGTGCTCGCATCGTCCACCTGGTTCTCAACCCGAGGCTCCGGCGTCTTAATCAACAATAAATGGGACGTCGAGTCGGCCGTCCTTCTCGACTCCAGCGTCGAGTTTCCCGGTGATTCGCTCATCGCAACCACTTATCACACACCACTACAGCCACTTATCACTCTCCACTACCAGCCACTGATTAAGAACAGACATAAAACATCTCACTAAATCGGAAGTATCACATGTACTACACTTGTCACTCGGTATTATAGACAAAATGCGGACAGAGCGGAGTTACTGAGAATTACTACGATCTTCTTATGATCGAGTGCGTGAGAGAGGTTTTCTCGTCAAGTTACAAACGCAGACTGAGATGGTGAGCGGCGACTGTTGGCAATGTAGACCAACGACCCAGATAGGTATAATATATGAAAGCTGGTATTTATGTTGAGATCGATGCGGGAATCGAACCCGGGTCCATGTGCTTTCAATACATATGGAAGGAGTGGCTATTTTGCATTAGTCGCGTGTTATATAAATATTCTTGATATTTGTTTTTATAAATCATTAAATGTATTCCTTATTTATACAATTTTTACTTTCTCAGTTTTTCATATTGTCGACATGAAATTGTGTGATGCACAAAAGTGATGACAGCTCTACATGAAATGTATTCGTATGGAAAACTTATAAAGTAAAAAATTAGATAAATAAAGAATATACGTACTGGATAATTTAAAAGAATAAAAATATATGATATTTCTATATCACACTTCATAACAATTCAATGTAATAATTTGCAGATGATTTTTTTTATAAAAACATCGGAATTAAAAGTTTATTCGGGAAATAAAATCTTGTTCGAGGTGTGTGAGTGTGTGTGTGTTTCGAGTTTTTTTTTTTTTAGAATCGTATACATTCCATATTTTTCATTTCCATGATTAGCAACCAGGCTAGTTATTGACAAAATAATCCATTGAAATTTCAGGTGAATAACACAAAATACCTATATTATATATAACTTTTCTTGACTATATTAGCCTACAGATTTTTCCTTAACGGTTCACAACCATATTTTAAATTTCACCCATTTTTGTAATTTTTACTTGTAAAAATCTCTACACAAATCCAAAAATGTAAAACCATGTAATAATTTCACGTCAATCAGGGGAGTAATCCAATTCAAAGTCTCATCAACTTTTAAAACTTATCTTTTACAAAACACAGGAATTAGTATATCCAGCTTGACAACCACCACAACAAGGGTATTTACTATTCAAATTTATATTGAACTGAAATGATTTAATTAATTAAAATATCTGATATGATTTATGAACATTGATAACTCCGGTGGAAAAGACTTCCTTTATCGTCTTGAACAAAACGTCTTTTTTGTATATATATATACCATATAAGCAACAAGTGGCAATAAGATCACCTAGTTGATTCAATCGAGACCGTGTTCATGATGTGACAGTTAAATTAATGACATCTTCAATAAAGTCTCGTTAATCATTACATACAATTACTCGATCCAGAGATGTTTAATTAGTTTATACGTTTTCGAAAGCAACAAATCTAAAGTTTAATTCAATTACTACAATTATAATCGTTTTAATCATTTCAATAATACTGAGTGATGAAATTGTTAATGTGAACACTAATTCATTCAATAGAATACAATAATTTTTAATACTGTTTTTTTTATCAGAAATTTCATATTACATGAATACAGATTATTAATACATCGTAAATTATTTTACTTTTGATTTATTTATTCAATTCCGAAGGGAAAGTGACTTTATGATTGATTGTTTTTATTTTATTCATATTTACTTTAATGCAAACAACGAGTCTACTCCAATTTGTTCTGTATTGACGAATTTTTGCCACGTATGAAGTTCCATTTAATTAAAAAATAAGTTTCTCATATACCATATATTTTTATATTTGCCTACATATATTTTTCTATGGACCGAGAATATTTTTAAAGCCGATACATTTTAAAATTTATTTCAGAATGGAGTTTGTAGTTTTTACCTAAAAAATACTTGGTTCGAACTTGACTGATATAAATTAAAAAAAAACGTAACATTGAAAATAAGCTCGGTTAAGAATGGCTAATAAATTATAGAGTCCGAATGCAAGTTTTTCAGTACATAAAGTGAAATATTTTACTTAATTATAAATGTCACTGAAAATGTACGACCAAAATTAATTAATAACTGAAGAAATAAACTAAATTACTGTGTCTTGCTTCAATTTCTGTGTGATTTCATGTTCTTTCTTATATATATTTATATAAAACACGTGCAATCAGTTTGCTATCTCATGGGAATTAGAGATGCATTTCATTGCAATTATCATGTTAGAATAACTTTAATTGGTTACACCGTGAAGTGGTCACGGATTTTACCACACGTCATATTAATATATTAATAGCTCTTAATAGACTAATAAAACACGACTATTCTGTAAAACATATTCCAATTAATAAATATATTTACACTAGATCCGTGTGAGACTTATGCAAAAATCATTATAAAAAAAATATTCACTTTGGATTACATCGACATTTATTTGTTTTGAGATATTTTGAATGCACAATAGTCCTACTTTGTTATTTTATAATGAAGTAAGAATGTTTTAACGTAGATGAAGGCGATAACAAAACACGCAACAATTTAATTAACCAGGAAACTCCCAACAAAATTGGACCATTCAGAATAGTTCAAAATGAATATTAATATTATATTCATTTTGATATTTGAAAACACACGTATTTAAAAAAAAATGCATTGTGTGTATAGGTTATACTTATAGGCCTATACCTGGATATAAATCCTATATCCTAAATATAGGAACAGCTAGCTATAAACCCTCATATAAACCCTTATATATATGAACATATACAAGTTATACCTATACATCCAATTATGATTTCAAGCACCGTGTGGAAAAAATGTAATTGATTTTCTAGTTTGATTGAAGTGATCGTATTGATTTTTTATTTCCATTAAATTCATTCATTAAGACTGATTTATTTTAATCGTCTGCTTTTCATTTTCAGGGTATTAATATTATTTAATCAAATTTTATCCAACATTGAAAAATTGAGCATAGATGTACACGTGCGCGGTATTTAGTTCTACAGTAATTAATTAGTATTAAAAAAGTTAACACACACTACTTGGCCAAGAAATCATGTTGAAAAGAAACTTGTACATAGAAAAAATCGATAATTACTAATTAGTTCATTGTTGTACATTATATTAATTGTTCAAAGCGCAAAATGACCTCGCTGCCGATGCGTCCTACCTAATATTCATTAATCCAATAGAAATTGATCACACTTAATATAAGAAAGTTTTCTTCATATATATATATATATTATATTCTCAATAGGCATATATGCTAGTTATATGTAACGACCCCACCAACAAGTGTATTCTACGGGAATCAATTTCAATTCTAAAACAACTCATTTAACCCTCGTGAAATAATATCACACCAAAAAGAAGTCTTCTGATTTAATAATAATAACAATAATTCCAGCTAATCCCAGAATAGGATTTCAACTGCCGGCGTAATGCACTAAACCTGTCATAGACCAAGAGCTGTTTATACTGAATACATAACAATAATAGTTTTATAGATATTATATACAATTATTAAAACATCTATACGCGATGTATACCGTGAGAATTGTCAGACCCGATTGACCGTCTCCCCCATTAATTAACACTATCTTTCTGGAGTTTCGATTCGTCAACAATGGCACCATAACAATATAGTATACAGTATTCTTACCTAATATGTTCTATAACGGCGGCTACAATGTTCACTAGTGATTTGTGCGAGTAGATCGTACGGGGCTGACAGGAAGTAAAACACGGAGCTACCCGCGTAACAATAGGGTAATTAGATTAAGCAAAGCGACACCATTTCTCACGATCTGTTTGAAGGTCGACTTATATATATATATTATTACCTCACATGAGAGACGTATTATTTCATCAAGTACAAACAAACTCCTATAACATCCTCACTAACATATACTGTACTTTATTTTATTTATTTATATTGGGTTTAACGACGCACAGTACTGATGACCAAGATCTATGGGCGTCGGTGAATGATATATGAGATAATGGGATGATGAGATGAAAGGTTATTTTATTAGGTGTTTTTGGATAGTGGGAATGAGTTGGTCGTGACCTTATGTTAAGGAACCATCCCAGTATTGACCTGAATGTCAGAGGGAGATCACGAAAAGTTCCTGACAGGATGGTCGACCATGTCGGGAATCGAACCCCGGTCTCCTGGGGGCGCTGAATATGATGAATTAGGCAATGGGAAGATGAGATCATGAAGGGTTTTATGGCAAGGTGTTTTTCTACAATTGGAAGAGAACGGTCGTGCCCTGCTCTTAAGAAACTGAGGGAAACCACGGAAAACTCGAGTCGGAATGGTTTACCACGACGGGAATCGGAATCGAACCAAGGGCGTCAGATAGATGGTTTAGAGCGCTAGCAATTGATCTACCGTATACTCGTCTTTGTTGCACTCTTTTTCGGGTTTAAATATTTTTTATGTTTAATTTATAGGTTTTTTAATGGTATTGAATGACCTAACAAACTGTTGGGTTATTCGAAAGTACAAACGAGTGGGTGATAATAAAACGATGACGTGATGAAGGACTTTTACAAGAACTCAAACCCGCGCTCGTCCGGGTTCTGGTTTCTAAGTCAACTGTCCGAGCCAAACGGACAGCTTTTAATTATATGTTTAAGTTGAAATTCTTCTTTTCATTTTTTCAATATAGTTATACATTTGATTGTTCACAAAATATCCACGAAGCCTGATTCAGGCTCATCTGTGGTGTGAGTACAGAAAAATACAATGTGCAAGGTATGAATTATGGTTAAAAAAAAATAAAACAATTATGTTATAAGCAATAAACAATATTTTATGCTTGGATGTATAAAATGGATAATTATATCCACATAATAATGACATCTATTCTAATAATCGAAAACCAAGGTCCATAAAATATTTGAATGTCAACAGTATAACTTAATGAAGCAATGAAACGTAATACTTATAATTAGGAGAGTGATTACAAGTTATACAACGAAAAAAAAAAGTTTTATCTGGTCTTGAGAAAAGAACAAGACAATTCTTATCAATAAATGAAATTCACATGTATGGTTCAACTTTTGTAGTTTAATTTTACTTCTGATAATTGGGAGATTTTTCTCAGAGGAGGATCTGTCCCCAAAACTAATTCCCCAAACTGTAAATATATATATATATATATATATATATATATATATATATATATATATATATATATATATATATATATATATATATATATATATATATATATAGAAAAAAGCTTGGATTGAAAAAAACAATTCAATTGGTTTCCATTTGACATGTGAATAATAATGTGGAGATCTCAAATAAAAATAAATTCAAAATTTTAAACAAACGAAGCATCATTAATTCGGTATGTGGTTGAATCATCTTGTATGTGGAACAGAAACACTGAGACGAGTGGCAGAGTGGTTAATACAATGAACCATCTTCCAAGAGAACGGCGTTCGATTATCGCCATTGGTCGACGATCCTGACAGTTTTTTTTTTTAGTTTTCCTTTGTCGTTCTGGTCAATACTGGGATGAATCCTATAACCAGTAGGCTACCACCAGTACTCCCCACTATCCGAAAACACATAATAAAATAACCTTTCATCTCATTATGTCATCATCTGATACGTCATTCATTGACGCCAATAGATCGTAGTCATCAGTACAGTACATCGTTAAATCTAATATAGATCCAAAATAAATTAAAATTAAATAGAATCATCTTCAATTTCAGCTTTTTATTTATTTGGTTTCTTCCGCAACCAATCGTCACACATTTGTTGTTGTGTTTTCTGTTCAATTACATTTAAACACGTTGAGAACAATAGTTAAAATTCAGTTTCATACAAATAAATCGGGGCAATTAATTTTAAGATGATGCCTCCATTCTTGTCCGGATTACTGAAACCCGGTGTTTAACCACGGTCTAATTCATAGACCAAGTTAAATTTATTTTACAATTACCATTGCTAATCGACTTTTAATGTAGACCAGTTTTACGGTTCCGATCTTTCCATTCGTGGACGTTGAAGCCCAAGAACGGTTATGGCAACTCCGCCAACTCTTATGTGAATGGAACGACCGGCAATTGAAATTAAATTAGGTAGAGATGTTGTGCAGTTCCTTTTATAGAATTGGTAAAAAACTTATCCACTTTGTGATAGTATATAGGCTCGATTTTGTGGTCATCAGAGTATCCGTGTGGAGTGAGGATCGCTCCTGTTGGGGCCTCCCAACGATCCTACCTTGTCATCCTTAGTCTTAATTGGGGAACAATTATTTTGTGACAAATTTTTATGTTAACAATGATAGTAAAAATCAATATATGCCGGTAAACAGAAGATCGAGTTATAAAAAAAAGACGAACCATATTATGTAATAAAACTGGGCAAACCCAGAATATGTATAGGCTTCTATCAAGTGACGTCACTCATTGTTGAACGAGACAGACAACAATGCCCACCAATTGGAATTGACCAATTAGAATATTTGGTAGTCCACCAGTTCGCTGTGTTGCTATGGTAACTATTGATTGTCTTCTGTTACTTGACAGAAGAGCGAGATATCCAAATAGAGAATAATCAAAACTCTACACACCTTGACTCATAAAATATACTTCATTGGGTAAATATGAACCTAGAAAACAATGAACCTCGCCAACATAATTCTGCTAACATTTCTATCTTTGATGAATAAAAAACATTTATTGGATGAGCTATAGCGAAGACTTCCATCCCACTCTTATGGAGCTTTGTCTGTGTTTGTGACTGTTTATTTGTTTGTAAGCACTACACAGGTCGCAGGGTTCGACTGATCAACATGAAACTTTTTCTGTAGGCCTACACGAAGCACTTAACCAGCTTGAAACTGTATTGTTTTTGAGTCGAGTCGGTTTGGACCATTTTTGAGAAACACCATATCAAAGTTTCTGAAAAGAGGCCATAATATTAGGTTGGGCAAGAAAATTCGAAAAATAAAATCTTTCCCAAAAATGATAAATTTGAATATAGATACACTAATGATACACACACAATAAAAAAATTGTATGCAATTCGGAACAGCCGTTTTAAAGAAAATACTCTTGATTAAATGTTTTTTATTATTCAAACAGAAAGAAATAATACCAGAATTATGTTGGCAAGATTCACTGCTCTCTACATCCGGTATTTGCCTAATGAAGTATATTTTATATGCGTAAATGTGTGTAGAGTTTTAAATTATACCAGAGTCAATAAAGTAGCGAAGGTAGGATTACTTTAACGAAATGTAAAATGTAAAATGTGAAAATTTAAAATATGTTCAGAAAAAGTTTCGTGTTGATCAGTCAAACAGTGCGACCTGTCCAGTGCCCACAAGAAAACCCCCCCCCCCCCCCCCACACACACACACATCACACGTACAAAGCTTCATAAAAGTAGGATAGAGGTCTTCCAAACCAATTTAGATTGTTTCTCATTCGCTTACTTTAATTACTATTAGGCCCAGTATTACCAGGTCCAGTCTCCAGCTAGCCTTATTTCGAGTGATAATGATAATAATATCGTTTATTTGTCATTTAGATTCGTTTTAGATAATAATAAGTTATAAGTAACAAATAGTATGAGCAACTATTGTTATAACCTGTTTTAGCTCCCAGTTAGATCTACTCATGGAAGTTGGCAATTCTGGTACTGATTAAGTTTTTGATCCCATTATCATTATAATTACGTTCGGTTATTAAAAATCCAAATTTTGTCATAGTGCCAGATCTATGGTCAATTACATCTTTCCCATTAGGTACAAATTGATTTTTCTCCTCGAAAGCACGTCGCTGTCAAAAATATGAGTGTACATGGATAGTCATTAGGTTTTTGTTTCTCAATTTCAGTAATTTTTGTCAATACCTAAAAAAATAGGGCATTGTATGAGACTTTTAACTTAGTTTAAAGTTGTCAAGTTGACTTGATCAGACACATTCTTACTTTTGTATTATAGATTTATACATAGGATAAGTTACATATCCGCGTTTGTATACATTTGTTTTAACAGCTCACTCTTATTACTTTACCGTTTTTTTTTTCATAGGCCCCATTTATATTATTCTTAGTTCTCCGTATAACCTTTCGTCTATTTCATCCCATCATCTCATATATCATTCACCGACGTCAATAGATCGTATAGTCAACAGTAAAGTGCGTCGTTAGATCCAATAATAAAAATTAGTATACTCCGTATTTTATTATCAAAAAAGTATTTCTGAAATGATGTCTCTCTATTCTATATTTAAAATTAATTTTTCTTAAAATAATGCATTGTTTTTATACTTATTGTTATACTGTGTTCAAGTGGCAACGGTTTTGGAGGCACTGTTTTTAATAAACTTCTCTCTTTATTTGCATTATATCTTCTTAATTCCACACGATAATCTCGCTGCGCGATTTACTCGATATTCTTTATTTTTTCTCACATAGTTTACCGAACTTACAAGCTTTAAAACTTGTGAATCAGTGAACTAAAGATGCTTTTTCCCATATAAAATAAAATGTAGTGTAAAGTATCCGATATAGCATTTCATTACACGTTTCAACATTCAATGTGTTTTATTGTACACAGTTTGACACATACAGCGTATAGTCTTTTTTATGAAAAAGAGTTTTACCAAAGACCTTAGTATCTAACTTCGTTCTAGCGAAGTTAGATACTAAGGTCTTTGGTATAACCATATTTGAGAAAATTCTGTTCAATCCAAAAAAAAAAAAAAACAGAAAGAAACAAACAAAGTGTCTCTTTGTAAAAAGGGAATAGGGAACATTTTGAAAATATTTCGAGAGAGGCATAAAACAAATTAACCACTTAAAACCTGAATATTTTCCATCAATATCATTGATTGTTGTAATTAAACATAAAATGTTGATATTTTCATAGATTCAACATTTCAACCATGTGAATATGTTTTATTTGACATTTTTCTCATTTTGGGCCAACTTTGAACAGATATGAATCCTTTCTCGAAGGAATCGCGAACTTCATTATCGACTATGATTATTTAAATGGTTGATCATTTTTGCACTAGATGTCACTACATGATTGCGATGTGGATAAGCAGCAACTTGGAAACTCATTCCAAACTCCAAAGCGAAGCGCCCAATCGTTAATGTTAGATGATGGGCACTACAGCAAAATACAAGGCAGTAGTTTGTAATTCTTATTTCGCCTGTGAATAATAGACCAGCAAATACACCATACACACCATTAATAATAATAACACTAAAAATAATAATAGACACACCATTGTACAAACCATTATATTTCATTCATATTTAAAATTATACATTATACATTTACATTATACATTATACTTTATTCAACATTATATTTAACAAACCATTATAAGCATCCGATTTCCAGTGGAAACTTTATTTTCATAAATTAATCTATGCTCCCTTTTGTCAGGGACGCATCACATTCAATTTTCAACACAGCTGACGTTTTTTATTGCATTAGTGGATTACATGATATGGTTAATTTCATGATTCTTCTAAATAATCACCGAAAAATGACTTCGAAATAAAAATTGGTGATAAATTGGAATACTTTATAATCCCATTTTTCACATCACAACAAACTCATAGCGTTTTCTTAGTCTTTGCCAAGACATATTGTATGGTGGTAACATGCATATAAAAAGTACAATATAGGCCAATCATGCATCTATACTATATAAATTAAAATATGAGTAGGCACATATGGCTGTTTGTTGAAACCTTTAGTACATGTGGTTGGTAAATTGTGTAAGAGAAAATGCACAATTAAATATGTCTTCACTTGCCCGCCATATTACGACGTACATACAAGCTAGCCAACTCAATGAAATCATAGAAAAAAATAAGAAGGATTTTACATTTCATCTTATGGAATAGACCATAACACAAATAATTCTAGTAGTGATATGTCATAAAAACTATATTTATATTATTCAATTATATTATTATGTGAAAGGTTGATTCAATAAAAATATTTTCATTTGATTTGGATTTTCAGTTTTTGTTTTGACTTCAGCTAACAATGATTGAAATTTGGTAGCTGTGACGTCATTGTGGTAGCAGTCTGTAAAACAAGGTGTTTTTGTGTTTTTATGTCGTTTCAAGGTGATTTTAAGATTTGATCAGGTTTACATTGTAGATTATTACGTAAATAAATGGTGCCAAATTTAATATAAAGCTATTGTATCGAGGTTGTACACATGGCTTACGTTGGAGAATTGTTTTTTTAGCTGAAGCCGGTTGAGGCTTTCTCATGGCACCAGTGATGGCTCTAGTGGTTTTAGGCCTAGGTTTAGGGCCAAGTCAAATAGGCTGAACCAATAAAGGGCTGTAGGCTTACACTGTCCTACAAGAAAGGTTTGGTTTATTTTAACTCTACAATTCTGTGGACAAGATGTCCGTACATTATAAGTTCAAATCAGCCTTAGAATATGACACAGTTACATTTGATGGTCTACATATTTCTGTCCGAGACCTGAAGAAATCGATTCTTCACCAAAAAAAGATAGGGAAAAACACGGACTTTGATCTCCAAGTCACCAATGCTCAAACGAAGGAAGTGTACACAGATGACAATGCTTTGATAGCTAAGAATACGTCTTTGATAATCGCTCGCATCCCGTTAACTGCACAGCAGAAAAAGGCATGGGATCGCTCCGAGTCAAATCAGCAGCGAGAAGGTGGCGGAGATGGGCAAGATGCAGGCATGCACAGGTTATCAAAGGTAGGAGTAGGCTTATGCTGAACTGAAATATTTTTTGTGGCTTAGTTTAAATATAGTATAGGCATAATATCCATCATCTTTAGGTTTTTAACATTCTGAATTTAGGCCTATTTGTCATGTGCACCAAGTGCCTTGTCTTGGACTTGAGCTAGGCCTAGATAGGTTAGGCTAGGCCTATAGTGGTTTACGAGAGTGTTTGCCCACAACCTTGCCCACTGATTCAAGTTCAGTTCAGTGGATTGATCGAGCATGAGCGTGTGATTATGGTTTTCATAAAGAAAAGTCATTTCAGCATTGCACAATAGCTTGGCCACTTACAGTTGAAACACTGAGAGAATAGGATTCCTACCGTGGCGCATCCTGGTATCACTTTGGTGCACTGAATAATTTTCAACATGACGACACTAAAATCAGCTGAGCATGCTACACACCAATAGCGGCTCTTCTGATTTTTTGAATCTAATATACATGGCTATATATAGATATAGCCGTTAATATATGATAATATATAGATATAGCCGTATATAGATAATATATAGGCCCAGATATGTTAATACACAATTAACATTGTTTTTAGCGGATTCACATGGACACATTGCTTGTTCCCGAACCTGTATGGTTAACAGAACCACCAACCATCTTACAGAAAAACGATGAAACACAAATAAAACATACCCGTATTTTCGAAGTTCCTTTCGCTCAAGTGCACAGGATACATTTTGATATTGCAAATATATTCATTTTTATTCATTATGATTATTAAAAACAACCATTAACGAGTGAATTTGTGAAATATCTCATTTTTCTATATCGATGCAGTTTTCTTGTGGTGGCTGCACGAATCCTATTCTCTCAGTATTTCAACTGTACATGGATTGAATTCTGTATTGTTACCGTGATACCGTTCATCCCTGGATAAATCCTGCTTGCTACCACCTTGGGCCTATTGTGTTGAATTTAATCTTTGTTGAACTTTGGTTAACATATTTTTGTTTTTGGTTAGTAAATAGGCTCTATAGGCCCCCTAGGGCTATATTTTTTATTTCCAGGCTGTGGCTGGGGTCCCGCTATGGGAAAGCAACTTTGACATATTTTTCTTATGCCAGTGATGTAATTCCCACTAGGCTACCCCATGCATGGATATTGAAATTGGTTAGGTCTAGTACGGTAGGCCTAAGATACAAAAATACAGTACCGGTAGGCTTACATTCACACATTATATCAGATCACATACTGTAGGCCTACACACAACAGGTCTAATACCAGTAAGCCTGCCCTGCGTAGGCCCAGTAATAGTATAATCAGAGTAGCATTGATGCTAGCATCCTAGTAGCATTGATGATGGTAATCGGAGTGTCAATGGAAGTGAATAAAAAACAATTCCTTTATATGTGGCTAGAAAATGAACATATTTGATATTCCAACGGCCAAACAAACTAAAGCCAAGTTATATATATCACACAGGCGTCTGATGGACGTTGTGAGATCTCAGACACTTCGTGAGCCTTAATTAGTGAAAATTCATATTAAATTCAATATATTTCTTGAATAAAAAGTTCAAGCTCGCTGAAATCATACATTTTACTGCTGTGCCATCGGTTGCTTGATAGTATGCCATGTTATGAGGTATGAAAATTTAATAGGCCTAATTGATATCACAAGTTGGTAGCCTTGACTAGGGTACACGCATAGTGGTAGGAATGACGTCACTAGTGTGAGGAACATTTTTGTCAAAATTATGTACCTGCAGCCGGACCTGAGGCACTGCATTTTTTAAACGGGACACAGAAGCTAAGCACAAGATTGGCAAAAATGGAATTAGAAAATGTATCCTGCTCTATGCTTTTACGTTTGTTGTAAGCGATGTTGGAGAGAAGTGTGAAATGTGTGAAATTTAGTGACTTGAATTCTATTCATAAACTCATATCTAGGCTTACTGCTTTCATCCCAGCTGGTGTTGAATGTGTTACAGTTACATGAAGTCTACTATAAAACATTATCATTACTAAGGTCAGTTCATTTGTTTGTTTTCTCTCAGACGGTTGACTTATCCAGTTTGGATGCCAGCGAAGAAGACAAGATATTGGCTATGATGTCTCAGTCCACACAAGACTACAGCCCTTCAAAGTAAGCTGAAAAATTAGTCCAAACAAAGGTTATATCAATTCATTTGTAAACTTATCATGCATGTGGAGCAAGAGATTGTCTGTGACTATTATATATTATTTCATTGGGATTTCTCAAATTAAAACAGTGTAGCATGTAAATTGGGATTTCTCAAATTAAAACAGTGTAGCATGTAAATTACATGTTAGAAAAGTTGAAATAGTTCTGCAAATTGTTTTATAGAATTAATTTCCTCATTTAGCCTGTTGTCTTACTGATGATTAATATTTTTTTGTTTTGTTCTGAACTGAAACTGAAAACTAAACTCTAGCACTTGTTTTGTATTTACTGTCCTGTTCAAATTTTTTTTAGTTATATGAAGATACGAGGTGCTAATCAAATGGGAGAGGTGCCTGCAAATTACCGTTGCTACAAGTGTCATCAGCCTGGACATTGGATTAGGAACTGCCCGTTGGGCTCCAATCTCGAACCAATTGAGATCAAAAAGTCGACGGGAATACCTAGAAGTTTCATGGTGCCTGTTGAAGGGCCTCAAGTTGTGGGTGCGATGATGACGCCTTCCGGACAATTTGCCGTTCCTGCTGTCGACCAGTGAGTAAACATAGTTGGACTCCGTATCATAATTAGGCCTAAAGGTCAACGTGATTTAAATATTACTGTGGCAAGTGGTTGAGTGGTTGTCACACTGAACTGTCATTCAGCAGACCGGGGTTCGATTCCCGCCATAGCTAACCATCCTGACAGGCGTTTTTGTGGTTTCCCTAGCTGTAATTCAGGTCAATAATACTGGGATGATTACTTGACAATGGGCCATGACTGACTTCTTCCTGGCACTAGATCCAAAAACACCTGATGAAATATTGTTTCATCTTATACCATTCACCGACACCATTAGATCGTAGTCAGTGTGTTTTAAACTCAATATAAATGGATTTTTAAAAAAATAGGCTATCTTGGAATGTAGAAGTACAAGGAGATTTTCTATTTCTCATTCGTATAAGGTTTGATGTATGATCAAGTAAAATGAGCTCAAACCTTTGTACATTAGGCCCTACCTGTTCATAAGTATTAATGAAAGGCCCAAGTACAAATAAATTTACGTGAATCGATAAATAGCAGTCTATAAGATTGGCATTCATGATTATTCTGGAATCTTTTCACCAGGCATGTTCATTTTGGTGAAGTGAATCTTATTTAAATTCAAGTAGGCTTACCTGGTAGTTGGAGGTTTTGCTGATTTTGCCTCGTGTCCAGACTCACGTCTGGGTTGCTGGTATTGTGTGACGTCCAGACCCACGTATTGTGGTGCTGGTTTGTAGGCAGAGGGTGCATCTATCTAGATCCTTTTTGTATTTCCAAGCCAAAATCACCTGGAATCATTGAATCATTATTCAAATCCAGCCCTAATCAAGTTGAAATTAGTTTCAAAACTTGAATTATGTTACCTTTCTGTTTAGACCTACAGTGGAACCTCTTTAGTACGTCTTCCAGGATACCAGACTAAAAAAACTCACTAAAGTGAAAAACTTACTAACGAAACTATTTAAGATGTAGGAGCATATGGATGGGATCAAAAAATTAAACTTACTATGGTGATAAATGTACTAAAAGAAACTTACTAAAGAGGTTCTACTATACCAAAACAAGTGACTAATGACTGATAAAATAGAGAATGTATCTAAACTCTTGGTCTGTATTTGCCTACTTTCAGCCAAGCCTACAAAGAGGGAAAGAAAGAGCGTCCACCATTCCAGCCCGAGCCTGAAGAAGTCGTCACTAAGCCGGAGATTCCCGAAGACCTCGTCTGCTCTGTCTGCAAAGACCTTCTCACCGACGCTGTCATGATACCCTGTTGCGGCAACTCTTTCTGCGACGAGTGTAAGTCTAGACACTTTCTTTTGACCTTTAATCTTGTATTCAACTTTTATGGCTCTATAAACTACAAATTTAATGTAGGCCTAAGCCAAACAAGAAATTATAGCAGGCCCAAATGCAACATTCTCAAAATTAAATTAATAGATCATAGAAACATGAAACATAGAAACATCATGGGCCTACAATAATACATAAAGGAAAAGTTATTCTAAATGTTATATGCCTACCTACCACAGGCTCTAAACTTTTGTATGTTTCTTCGTTTGTATTTTATTCCTGCTAATGTTTTTAAAAAGAATGCAGAACATGAATACATGAATATCAATCATTATACTGAACATAGGGAACAAAATCATAATACAAAATTCATGGCCTGTTACATTGTTTGATTAGCTCACAATAATAATAATTAGGGGGGGCTATATAAGAATTTATTTTAATAATAATCATATAGGCCTATTATATTCTCTCATTAAAAAAAAACTTGATTCTCTAATCTTTAATATATGATCCATTATCTATAATTAGGCCTAGCAAAGTATTGTTGGGGTGTGCGAGTCCATGTTTTTAATTTCGAGTCCATGTCGAGTCTGAATGCGATTTACGAGGCTCAAGCCGAGTTCAAATCGAGTCTGGAATATGTTCAATGTGTCCGATTCTTGTGGAGACTCTGAACTTGAAATTAGATAGACTCGCGCTACAGCCCTGGAGCCTGGTTTCAGCTCCAGAGTGCCTGTACTAGTTTCTGTTCTGCAATAAAAATGATATTTAAAATTTAAATATGAAAAGAAAAGAATGATTTGGGCTATTTTAAATGAATTGTTTTCATGAAATTCTTGTTTGTTTTGTAGGCCTTACTTTATGGTAACCAGTTGGGAAATTTTTGAATTTAGAACTTATGAATCATTTTGTGTGATTTTTTTGTAAAATGGATTTATGGAGGATTATGTAAACAATATTATGTTGGCTAGCATGAACTAGCCCTACACATTTCTTTACCATGTAAAAATAACAAACAACTTCATTGAAGTTATTGGAAAGTAAGACTTGGTTTAAACTAGATAATATCAATTTATGATGGACGTTATGAGAGATGAACGATAGATGATGATACAGAGTAAGAGAAACTCGTAATCACTTGTTCCTCTCACTCTGTATCATTATCTATTATTCATCCGTCATATCATCCATCACAAATTGATGTTCTTTAAAAATGACTTATTATTCAAGAGCTTTGGCTTTAAAACCAAACTTGGTAACATTTCAGGTGTTCGCACCGTGCTGATTGAGTCGGAGGAGCACGAGTGTCCTGACTGCCAGGAGAAGGACGTTTCTCCTGACACTCTGATCCCGAATCGGTTTCTCCGCAATGCCGTCAACAACTTCCGCAATGCCACCGGCTACAACAACAACAGGCTGCGACATCGACTACAAGCAGTGGTGCCACCAGGTCTGCAAACCTCAGATAATTACTCTTTTTACAGCTCTATTGAACTACATATCACTTACTGAGACGAGTGGTCGAGTGGTTGTAACACTTGACGATCATTCAGGAGACCGGGATTCGATTCCCGCCATGGTCAACCACCCCGATAGTTTTTTTTAGTGGTTTCCTCTGACGTTCAGGTCAATACTGGGATTGGTCCGTAACAATAGGCCACGACCGACTCCTTCCCACTATAAAAAAACACCAATAAAAATAACCTCTCATCTCACCGTCCCATCATCTCACATCATTCACCGACGCCAATAGATCTCAGTCATCAGTACAGTTCGTCGTTAAACCCAATATGAATGAATTACATCAGTTCATAGTGATCACTTTTTCACAGTATGAGATATTGAACTTCAATATTTTCTACTGGTAGGCTGAGACATTTACAGCATCAGTCAGACCCAGCTGTTGGTGGGGTTGTTGATCAAACAATAATAATCAAATTCAAATTAACTTCTCACCTTAACTACTATGTATCAATAAACTAGTTTCGGCATACAAAATGCAACGCATACAGCATCATACAACATAGTACAGTAAGCTCTGGTCTTAATTCAGACTCTGATAATTCAAATAATAGTTCTAGTGCCTACAGAGAGTTGACTATAAGATCAATGTTGAATGATTTGATGATTCGAACAAACTCAAAATTGGTATTTTCAGGTTAATTGAATTTCGTATTGAAGATAGTTTACTGTATGGGTATCTAAATGATCTTACCTTGTAGGCCTGCGATGTTATGTAACGTATGTTTGTGGCTGCTCCATCAGTGCCTGAGCCTGTTGCCGAGGAATTTATTCCTGCGCCACTGGAAGAGAGTCGTCCAGTCGCAGAGCCCGAGCAAGAAGGCCGGCTTATAACAACTTTGGAGAACAGATCGGCTGGCTCGTCGATGAGGGGGCGACATCCGCACCCACATGACGGTAGGAATCAGTTCAGAAATTGTTACAAATCATTTATTAATAAGCTTGGATTTTTTCATCCAGCAAAGGCACTGGTTCAGAAACTAAAGTCAAGTTGGGCAAGAAAACCTACACTTTTCTTATTTTAATTGTTGTTATAAAACATTTTGTGACCCCGTTTTTCATTTTCTATTTTTCATTTTCGAAGAAATACGACGCATAAACCCACAGGTCAGGGCCAGCACAGCTCTAATCTCTGGAAAATACCCGACTGTTCATAACCTTTCACTCACTCTTCGCTTATATCCAATATTGAATGCTGATTAGTGATGACTGAGTGATTTGCTGATTGCCTTTGTTATCACTTTGAAAATGCGTATAGTTCCTCTTCTCGTTCACAAGATATTAACATGAAATGACACTTTTTGTAGGGTTTTGATGAGAAAAAGTTATGGTACTCAAATCAGCAATATATTATCCATTGGAGTTCTGTTTCATGTATCTAAAAATGTAATATATATTATTTTTTTACATGACAAGACCAAAGATGTTGAGGGTAGTATTGTGAAATATGCTCGGAAATGAACCATTTTGAGAATTTGATGTTCAAGATAAATTTGACCAATGCGGTCCACTCTGTGGAACTTCCTTAAGAGGTGGCAGGCGCTCTACACGGTATCGTTGTCCGCTCGTTTCAGACTTGAGTTTAACATGCATCGTGTGCTAGGCGCAATCCGTAGACTAGCCCGCCGAACTCATATTCACATAAGGCGTAAACGCTGTTAATTCCCTAGGCCACAGTTTTGATATAATTGTTTCACATTTTTTTTTTTCGGTATTCAAAAATATGTAGGGGGCCTATCTAGGTTTTCGCAAACACGAAATTTTTCCATTTTCCATTTGAAGAATTTGAAAGACAACAAATTTTTTGCTCAAAATTCTGTGAATGCGGTAACCTCCGGTTTTCAATTATTAACGGAATGCAAACACAATCATATTGATATCTAAAAAATTACGACCGTGAGAGTTTGCGGCGTGAAATACGAGCGCCTGCGGCCTCTTAACCTTGGTCGTATATTTCACTTTGATTTTGTAGTGCTTATTCATAATTTAATTTCAAGCACGCCATTTTCTAGTTCCTCATAAAGTGGTACACCACCACGAGCCACCGCACCAGATGCCCCACCACGTGCAAGGTCCACCGGGCATCATGCACAATCAGGGGCCCCCTCCGCCAGGCCTGATGCTCCGTCAGGGGCCGCTGCCGCCAGGAGTCATGGGGTCTCAAGGGCCCCCTCCACCGGGTGTGATGATGGTTCAGGGGCCTCCGCCTCCAGGCGTCATGCTCGGTGTGGGGCCCGGACCGCCAGGAGTTATGATCAGTCAGGTGCCTGCTCCGCCAGGAGTTATGCCCGGTCAAGGGCCTCCCATGCTACGCGCACCACACCATCTTCAACAGTTTCCAGGTAAGCCTAGTCATTGCTTTCCGTGTATTAGAGTTTAAGTATTTTCTCCAGCATCGTTTTTCGTACCAAGAATCTGTTTGAAAAAAACCCAGCTAAACCGCTAATTTTCAAATAACTTGTTTCAACAAGATCATATGGCAGTGACCATGTGCTGGTTTTTGTTATTTTTTCTCAACTATCGCGACTTTATTATACACTTTGTAATACTGGCACTAAGGCCTGGTATTACCAAGTCCAGTTAGCCTTTATCTGACAGTTCAAACTTGTTATCACCATGGTTACACATGCTATTTGTTTTCACCAACTCTTAGATAAATACTAACTGGCCGTGGTAATACTGGGCCTAAGTTGAATAATCGTTAGTTACCTCGAAATGTGGAAGTGTGCGTAATAAAGCGTGGATTGGTCACGAATCTAATTATGGTTTTGATACTTCCCGTTAGTCAAGCTGGCACATTTGATCGTTAAAGTGCTAATTATTAGAGCAGACAGATGACCTAGTCCTCCTAATGTAGTTAACGAGAAGTACAGTGAAACCTCTATCCATCGTTTTCTCTTTTCCTCTACCTATCTTAATTCTTCTACGTTCCTAGTACAAAAAGCGTTACATGTTATTCTCCTTAAGATAGATTTTTGTTAGGCCCAGTAAAAAATTATCGACTTTTCACGTTTTTTTCCTCCCATGTCAAATGGGGTACCAAGAATTTTTGCAAGGGCATTTTATGTCATAACATAATGAGACGGACCAATGGTAAAAATTGAGATTTGCACCTTACTGCTCCTTTAAGATATTTTTTTTTCTTTTTTTAATAACATCGAAACTTGATACAACATCATTGTTCCCCAATTAAGGCTAAGGATGAAAAGTAGGATCGTTTGGACGGGGCACCATAAGGGCGATCTTAACACCCCATAAAGATACCATTTAAGATACCAATTAAATAAAAGCAACGAGTGTCACCAATTAATTGGAAATGATTAAAACTTGAAGCCTTCTTTATTATTATAGAAATTAATTAGGAAATAGGAGGGCAGTGACGTAATTGTTTTGATCTCAAGGTGGATATATAATATATATATATAACCAATCCAAAGATATGTTGATATGTTCTAACTCATCCATCAACGCGGCAACACATAACGCGTTTTCCCAGTATTATTAACATAGATGCCTGTCATGTGTACCAATATACCAATGATACCAATGATAGAAACAGCCTAAGTAAACCAGGGTCAGCTAAAAGATTATCCTCTAATATCACTGTTTATGCTCACAAAATCCTTTTACTTTAAACCCTCATTTATCCAAACTCGGTTAATCCGAAATTGCCATATTTCGAACTCAAAGTCAATGCCTGGCTGATGGTATAGGCATTTCAATGTTGAAGAATTCTAGCTAATCCGTAATTCAAACTAATATTTCAACCCTTCAATTGCTTTAGCACTATTTTTGGATTGTATAATTTGAAATAGTTGGAGTGAATTCCTTGAATTGATAATTATTTTCCCAATTTCCATCCCTTTTATTTGACGCGTAACAATAAGCCAAAGCCAGCTCTGTCCTTGACGAGTGGTGAGCTTGGAACATTTGTTCGTCAGTCAGACTCGGGACGGCCGAGCGACAATAGAAGCGAGCTATATAACGATTGTGCGTTATCGGCAAACCGAGTACACACGTGTGGCATAGCTTTCTATTGCGCGTAGTACAACTTTATGATGGGACACCTAACTGGGGTTATTGAAAATGTAGGAAGGGGACAAAAAATTGAGGCGTACATACAAAAAGTCGTAAATCAATGAGTTGTATAACAGAATAGAATCAACTTGTAGTCTTATGGAGAATGGTTGGGACCACCTAGAAAAGTCGTGGAAATGTAAAAATCGTATAAATAAGAATAGTATATATGAGACGTTCTATTGTACTAACAGATTCTATTTGAGGTAATGATAATTGTTATACTTGTCCGGTGTAGGTCAGCCAATGGTTGCTCCAGGAATGCAGGGATATCCACCACAGGGACCCCCAAGGTAAGTTCACCTCAAACAGTGAATATTTATATATATTTCATCAATCAATTACCTGATTCACCTGTCACATTGTCCATGTGTCATAAAATGTCCAGGCGGAGAAACTATCGTTTCTTCTCATAAAATAATGATCGGTGGACCAGTGGATTCTATGCGATCATGCAGGAGACAGGGATTTTATTCCCATTATCGTCTCCCATCCTGGCAGAGGTTTTTCAATATTTTCCTCTGCCGTTGCGGTGAATACTGGGATGGTTCCTTTACAATAGGCCCCGATCGTGTTGTGTCACCTATGCAAAAAGCATAAAATAAAATGATGACATTTCACGTAATTGCATCACCTCATTCAGCGGCACCAATAGATCTCAGTTATTGGAGTGTCGCCTACGTGTGAGGTTCTCCAGACGTAGATTGTATGTGGGTTGTCTCGATTTATTTATTGACTTATTTTGTATATGTTGGCGTCTCAATGCATCCTTGGATTATAATTACTGTACTGATGGATACTCAACTCATTTTAGTTTTTAGTATATGGCTGGTTTCACAGCTCTTGAACGCTGTTGCCTATACATCGTTACGGTAGCTATATTCCAAGATATTAGTACTAGTATCTGGTGTTCAAGTATTCGTCGTATAAAGATTGTCTTCGAGTGAGATACTGACCAATATCTGCTTGCGATCAGTTTCTTGCCTTTTCACAATATGATTGGTTGTAGGAAATCTAATTTATACCAGATGGCAGACAAATACCAATACTTGTGTGTCGATAGTTGTTCGATTTTTTTTTTCACTTTTACAATAGCAACCCATGGCTTGAAATAGACACCGAGCAGCTCCGAGATTATTTTCAAGTGGGCCATTGTGAAATGAATGCTGGCTTTTGTATTTTTGTGATCATCATATCTGGAGAGCTTGGTTTTAGCATTTGTTGAACGGTGTAACCTGTAATTCGGTGTTTTTTTTCAGTATACCGATTAATTATACCGTATCAAAAACTTGGTCAAGTTTTAATTTCACTTTTATATAGTAGTATATTTATTAATGCTATGTATATTTATTAGCATGATTTATTGTATCAAATTGCATATTATCATTACATTATTCATTGTTCAGCGGATATTTATTGCCGTAAGAGACAAGAAGGACTAACAAAGAATTGGTCATTAATTCATTATTTTAGAAGGCAAAATAAATAGTGGCAAAATGCTATAATATATAGTTTGTAGTAATGGGGAAAATTCAATATCGTGTTTCCTGATGACTGTCATTGGAACAAGGCACGACTTGGGAAGTGCGATAGGAGTAGGCCTACGGTAGGCCTAAATAGATTTCAAGCAAGCAAACCTACAACATACTAGTACCAGCATTACTTGTAAAAGTACTAGGACAAATGAACACAATAATGCTGAACTGTTATTTATGATATTCTATGATTTAAATTTATTGAAGAAAGAGATAAATTATACTGATAGCTGATTACACTCTTTTTGAGGTTTCAAAAATGAATTTATTCTTTTAAAAATCAAACCTTTTGTATAATGAAAAAAAATTATCAACATTTTTAGAAATTGATTATATATACTATCTTTTCTTTCATGTGTAAATTTGTAATTGAATACAGTAGATTCGTGAACATGCTACAGGTCAGCATGCGTGTTAGTAGTTGGTTAACCCAACGACCCACAGCTTACCTTGATTGTGTGTAGCGTTCTGCGGCGTTCGCTAGAGGAGCGTCCCGGCACGCCGACCATCGACGAGCGCTCTGGCCTGGACCACCTCCCGGACACTTCCGTCCCTCCCCCGGCCATGTACCGCCCCCAGCCACCCCCGCAGTACCCCCCACACAGGTAAAGCACCGACCTAGTACTAACCGTAGCGCGTACGTACACTTGAGTTGACACGTAAACGGGCAGACAATCAAGAGCAAATGTGAGCTAGGAGGTTTCATCAGATTTGAAATATTAAATTAAATTTGGTTCCTTTTTCTATTTAAGAAAGAATGTAACACTGGCAATTCATTTCGTTTCGGTGCCTTGCTCGCGTCAGCATTAGAAGCCCAGGAATGCAAGCTTTCACACCTTGCACTATAAGCAACTCGGAGTTTTTTCTTCTTGTTATTAAAGAAGAAGGTAATGTTTATACCAATACAGAACTTTGATGACTGTAGTTAACGCGCCACATGATTGACTACACCAACGATGGAATTCGTCGTGAATACCTACCCGCCCCTAATATAATTAATATATGTAGGGTCTACACCTACAGCATTGATATCGATATGTGAATTCAGTTTCAGTACAATTAGTATAGTTACATACAGTAGTTGTATAAAATCGTAATAGTTCATCTTATATGTCATTTTATAAAATAGTCTGAAGTGATTTGTTATTTAAACCAATTTTACAATGGTAGCGTATGGTGTTGGTCTGAAAAAGTTTAAACTCATTGTTTGTGAATGGAATTACAACCCCGAAATAACTTGGCTGTTGCTGGGGTCGTTGAGCGAACAGTAATCACTAATCAGGAATTATACGTTAGTCGATAGACTAGGCTCTTGTTGAATTTTGAACAATGGATCTAGATTATTCGTTTTCACATAGGCCTAATGGAGCTGAATATCTGGTCTATTTCAAGAGACTCAAAAATTATCTTGAACAAGTCTTTGTCTTTGTTTGAGCTTGACAAATTCGATATCTATGATATCGTTCACTTGATGATAAATTCAGTTGGTCGTGTCGTTGAACGTGTGTCGAATACCAGATATGTGTATTTGATTAGTAAAGTAGATTCTAATCATGTGAGGTGGTGTGTATATTTTGGTGTATGGTATGTAGCCTTAGAACTGGTGGTAGTCGCTTAGCTTGATTACGAATTGAAATGATTGAGATTTGATTTTAGAATTACATTATATTTGTGTTATGTTGACATTTTCACTGGGGTCTTGAAGGTAAGTCTATCTGCTTTGAAAACTAAGTAGGCCTATTGTACAGCTGTATAAATGTATGTGTGTACTAATCTGGTAGTATTAGACTGAGGGCTAGATCTCTTGATACTTCCGACACATTATGTATCAACGCATTATTAATGTGTTCAATTGACAGATGCAGACTTTGCTGTAAAATAGTAATAGAATAACGAGTTGAAGACTGTTGTGCAGACTAGCACAGTTGATTGTAAATTTGTCACGATTCCACGGAGATACACGGAGGAATTTTTATCCAACCCCTTCAATTAACGACTAGTGATAAATGTAGTTTATTAATCGGCTACCTTGATCTATGCAACTTGATACCCTGATTGGAGCTTACAAAAATCCCTCATAATGAGAACGTTGCTTGATTGGGTACATGTTTCTATAAGTACTAAAGCTATCAAAGTATCAAAGCTATTTTGGCTGATACCAACAGTGCTGCTAGTTCCACCAAAATCCGTGTGGAACTCTAGGTGAAAAGAAGCCGCGCGCACCAAATGTAAGTCATTTTTGTCGGTAATATGTCAACTGTCTACGTCAATTGGACCACATGACTGGCCTCTTTTCACCTAGCCTTCTGCGTGAATTTTGGTGGAATTAGCAGCACTGTTCCAGCACACGGAGATAGCCCGATACAAGGCCCATACTTATAGACAGTGATTGATGTTATATTTTGTGACGTCAAGGTGGCAGGTAAACGAAAGTGGTCAAACAAAGTACTTGAGCGGTCACTCTAAATAGAAACATTGATCAAAGTTGAGTTGAAACCTTGAAGTCAATTTTGCATTCGAGCTTTTTGTTGAGTGCAGGTGATATTTTTTCTCCTATCTCGAGCCAAACCAACCAATTCGAAAGAAAATGTGTTTGCATGCTTTTATATTTGTTATTTGATAGACCTGAAAAAAGAACAGGTACCAGCCAAATACTATTTGTATGATTGCTCTCAATTTATTAATACACCTTCTAATATATTAGATAATGTACAATGCCTTCAATTTGTTGGACAATGCAGAAATTTGTTAATGGTTTACTTTAAGCATTCTGTCACGTTGTTTAGTATTCAGCCTTGAACTCGATGAGTAGGATGAAAAATTGAATGTCATAACAGGTCTTGAGAAATAGGTATAGGCCCCTACATGAACTGTTGTGGTTTTCTGGAATATTTTAGGAATATGTACCATTAAAAACTAATTTGCGTGGTTATGTCATCTGATAACTGTAAAATGACATTGTTGTCAATGCGCATTAAAACCTCCACATTCATTCATTCCATCGTGTGAATTTTAATAATCCGTGATTATAATGTGCGTGCTTTTCAATAGTAGCCCTGTAACGAAATCAAATGACTTGTCACTAAGCAGTGCTACCAATTGATCAATATTTTGTGTAGAGTATGCAAATGGACACCTATACAAGACCATTTATTTACATACCGGTACATATGATCGATACTTATTTGTTAAGATATCAAAGTTATTTCTGTGATCAGTGAAATATTGAAATGTTACTGAATTATTTATATCCACCAAACAAGAAGGTCGTCTTATCAACTAAATAATAGTACAAACTTCGTGTAATTGTAACTTGCTGCAACTTGAACATTTAATGCTCTTAAAAGTTGCAATTGTGCTTTCAATCTTAGATCTCGTTCTGAAAACTAATTGACCCGTAAAATACCACAGCTCTACTTGTATCCACGAAAGATGATGGCTTTGATCTACCGTCCCCCTCATCCCACATCACTAGCACTCGAGTTGTACGCGCCTCCTTTCATGGATACAAGTATATACAATAGGGTAATGTGAATATTAGTGGTTGTTATGTTTGTAGACAACTTCCCACTCTCGTGGATACACGTATACGTTGACGGTTGATATCACACTGAAAAAATTGACCATTTTCTCATTTGACATATTGCTACTGCATGTTGCTATTGCATGTATGTCTTGACCTTGCCTTATGACTTACGAGTCTGTATTATACTGTGTTACATTGTGCTGCCTAGTTATGCTCATTGTTTGCTTGATTCTAGAAGTTATGGACCTCGCGGACCTGGGTTCGAACCTTCTCACATGCCCTACCATCACGACCCCAGTAAGTGATTTTCTTATCAATAAGGAATTAGTCGATGGTAAATCTTTCATGGATATCTAAAAGTTCAGTATATTCGTGTGAATGCTTCACCAGATTATTCATAATAATAATACAGTTTATTCATTACATCAATAAGTATACATTGATATTGAAATTCAAAAATGTTTAAGCAGTACTAGAAATAATACACTTTATCAATAGTATAAAAATTAGAAATTAGGTAGTAATTACTTTTCATCAGTCATTATATTACTAACAAATAAAAAGAGCATTTTTTGCACTATTAAAAACTACTAAATTTACAGCTGCACAAAATGACCTTGCTGTCGACATGCCTTAAAACTCTAACATCCACTACTAAATTTATTGGGTAGTTTTGATGAAATCAAAATAGTCCTTAACTGTGTAGAAAGCATTTGATAAGATAATGCTTTTGATTGTTGATTTGAATAAACTATTTTTTAAAATACATTTTATACCATTTGGAAGAGTTGGAACTTGAAACACATCAAAGGAATATGTTCACTTTTTCAAAAGATTGAATAAAAAGTATTGGACGGTGATCGCAAAACGTTTACAAACTTCAATTTACCGTAATCTTGGAACTTGAAATCAGTTTGCTAGTTCAATTTGAAACATTCATGAATAGTTGAATACCCGCCAAATTGGATGGCATAGTAAGGTATATTCTATATTATTTAGGCCTATTTCATCCTAGCCATTCTTTTTAGAAAAGACTAATTAATGAAAACTTCCAAGTATATGCAATAAAACAGCGAGTGCTGATCGATTATTATCAAGGTGGAAAATGCAAGTTGTTTCAAGCAAATATGTTCTCCTGTTTCTTTGTAGTAATGAACCAAGCAAATCTGGTCTTCTCTATTGCTTGCCCAAGTACTATTGTTCTATATCCTGGACCAGTGCTATGTTGTGGATATACGGTACGGTAGTGACCCACCTACTTGACTTGCTTTTTACTTTTTGTAGTCTCAAATTTCCATTTTTTGTTTTGTTGTAGATGCTCCCTCTCAATCGCACTATGGATCCGACATGGATGGTAGAGGGGGCTACAGGGGTGGATACAGGGGTAGAGGCTCGAGAGGATACCAAGGTAAGAGGGTTATTCATAAGTTTGAAATGTTTGAAAATGATCAAACATTGTCAAAATTATCAAAAAAACTACATAGAGTAAGATAGTATAACATGTGATTACAACTATCATTAATGTTCACTTTAGTATAGTTATAACCAGGTTACCATGTGTGCTGCCCTGTAGTTATCATGTAACCTACTGTTCAAAAATCAATTATTGTAGATAATTGGCTCCATTGCTCAGTCAGCTAAGGCTTAGAAACTGCTTTTGCACCGCTTTAGAAACTGAAGTCACTGTTGGGTGTGGGTTCGAGTCCCACATCAGGCATGGGTTTTTGTAAAAGTCCTTTCACTCATCATCATCATACTTTCATTGTCATCTCCTGCTCGGTCGTACCCCGTATATAACCTAGCTGTTGGTGGGGCCATTGAGCAAACAATATTCATTATCAGAATTGGGATTGAAAGGGGAAGAGAGAGAAAGAGGGAGAGTCTAGCTACTAATCGTGGAAGGTTCGTTGAGTTTGTACTTGTTAATATATCTTATTGTAATTGGTTTAGGTTCATATCGTGGAAGTCACATCTCGACTCATCAGCCTAATGGCAGCAAACCAGGGTGAGTACAATCTGCATAAAACATTCTGCGTGAAACATAGAGTCAAATGGTGGATTATGGATTATGGTTGAAGACGTTTGTACAATGATTGACCTATCATTGAACAACGATACCATTTACCAACAAATTTATCGTTATCATTTGAAACCCTTTCCGGCTGTTCGTCGCGCCTGCCTTGACATTAAAAAAATGGTTCCAGTCATTTATTGGGCCTGTTTGGACACCCAATTTTGCTTTTATTGTCTCATGAGAAAGTACAGTAATTAGTGATGCCTTCGGGTATCAAATTTTGGAACCGGGTACCCGCCAAAAATACCCGGGTATATCCGGGCATTCAAAACTTCGAAAAAAGCATCTATTTTGCGTGTGTAATCAAATTCCCGCCTTCCGTTCAAATTCCCGCTGTTGCGTCTGCTTTGCTCCGCCCTCTAGCGAGAGACAGTCGACTTCAATCTCGCTCAATGTCAGTCAACAATAAACAAACGCACACTTTATAATGACCTATTAGTTATTAGATTGACGCAAGAATCAACACTGAAAAATAATGAAAATAATATTTTGGAAAAGTGTTAGACAAATAGTCAACAATGTCAGTCAACAATAAAGTGAATAAACACATTATTTTCACGCGAAGAAAGATATACAACTGAACGTACAAGAAAACACTTGACAAGTACAACCACACAGCTCGAAAGATAAGCAAGACTGACACGCTGCTTCGACATGACAAGATACATCGATGCGCGGCTGTGATGGTTGATGGTGGGCGAGACGGGTGAGGGGTAAGGAAAGTGATGCGCAGAAGCGACCTGCCAGCCAGATGCACTCTATGACGACAGAAAGCCGAGAAAACAGTCTTCTCTCGCGTCGCGTGTCAACCGCTTGTACACTCATTAAAAAAGACATGAATACCCGGGTATGAAAATTGATACCCGGGTATGCCAATACCCGATCCAGAACCGGGTACCCGGGTATCCGTAGGCATCACTAACAGTAATACCATCTATGAATCAAATAGGTTAAACTTGATGAACTCATATCTATTGATTCAGAGATTTACAGTGATTTAAACATTTGAATACATTATAAAAAGACAGACTGAAAATGGTATGGAAATGTAAAATTCAGACAGGATGGTTGCCTCCATTCAATGTGTATGTTTTAGTGATTTTTTCGACGATTTCAACTCCCTCTCATGAAGATTTCACTTCCCTCTCATTGATGGGGAAATAGATAATTTAGGTCCTTTAGAGTGTTTTGACTTTTGAGTGGGATAAATAGTGTACAATTGTGCTTTCAATCGTAGATCTCGTTCTGAAAACTAATTGACCCGTAAAATACCACAGCTCTACTTGTATCCACGAAAGATGATGGCTTTGATCTACCGTCCCCCTCATCCCACATCACTAGCACTCGAGTTGTACGCGCCTCCTTTCATGAATGAATGAATATTAGTTTCAAGGCGCATCGACAGCGAGGTCATTTAGCGCTATTCCTGGATACAAGTATATACAATAGGGTAATGTGAATATTAGTGGTTGTTATGTTTGTAGACAACTTCCCACTCTCGTGGATACACGTATACGTTGACGGTTGATATCACACTGAAAAAATTTTAGGATGATTTATTTGTCCATTGATGAAAGTAGGCCAGCAGTCTATGTAAAGTACGTAATGTGTTTGTGACAGCTCTATAAATAACAGTGTCCTGAGAAGTCTTCTAGTGGTAAATTAATATGATCTGCAAGAGTTAACGTTGAGTCCTTCCTTATGAACGTGTCAAAATACGACGGTTGATTTGTCGTAGGTGGGCGCCGATTGTGCCTACAGATCTATGGGATTTATTTGATGATCGCCCATTTAACGATTGTTGTCTCCTCTCATCGCAGCACGATTGACGATCCGCTAGCAGTGTTCGAGCGAATGCTGAAAGAGAAGGACGCAAGAGATCGCCATCGAAAGGCCGCCAGAAGATCTCGCTCGAGGTCGCGGTCATACAGTCGTTCCAGGTCGCGCACAAGGTCATACAGCAGGTCGCGATCGAGGTCGAGAACGCCCTTGCTGCCACCGCTACGCAAGCGAGACAGGTCGAGATCGTTCACAATAAGCAGGTTGGTTTACTTGAACACGGGAGGCCTTGATAGAGGAACGACATGTGAAAATGTAAATCTTCAGTAGGCTTACATTATTAAGCATTTTACCTGTATTACTTGATGAATATACATCCGTCATCTTGTTAGGTCTGTCAACATTCATTTTTAATGGTACTGACTAGGTGTTTTCACTCTTATCTTTGAATGTACTGGACAACAACTAGGCTCATTTGTAATTTTTAGGTAATTTCAAGTAAATTTAAATTGATTTATTGTGTCATTTTGTAACAGTGTTTCATACCCAAAGATTTTTGTTGGTTTGTCAATTCTACGTTGTTTGGTTTCAGATCACGGTCGCGGTCTTACTCGCGCTCACCGCTGCCTCGTCGTGCTCACTCACCGATCAGAGAGCGTGAATACTCGGCTCACAGACCGCGCTACCGTAGTCCGCTGCCACCTCGATCGCCAACCAGGTAAAAATCTGCCACCTGTATTCAGAGCTGCACTTTGCTTTTCCAAATTCCTCAACTAACTCCCCCTTTTACACCACAATTGACATAATTTGGGGGGGAAATAATATCTCCAATGCTTTTATTCTAAATATTGTGTTTATATTGCCAATACATTAAAACATAGCGGAGTCAGACGTTTGTAGTACTTAGTCGCCCTTTCAGAAACAAGTTTAGACAACATCAAATCTATAGAAATAAGAATTAATATTGGAAAAAGATATTTTAGACCACTTTTAGACTTCATTTCCTCTTATAGCAATAGCTATTTTTCCATGTCTAGTCTTGGTACAGTGCCATTCTCAAAAGAGACTTCATATTAACTGTAAATTCTGTCGCAGATATCCGTTGTTACCGCGACCGTACAAGGATACCAGCCGTGATTACAAGGACGGCGGTCGAGACTACAAGGAAGGCCGGGACTACAAAGATCCCGGTCGTGACTACAAGGATGTCCGTGACTATAAGGGGGCGGGGAGAGATTACAAAGACGTCGGCCGTGATTATGCGGACGTTGGCCGGGAGTACAAAGATGACGGGCGGGACTACAAGGACGACTACAAGGACAGTGGTCGCGATTTCTTCGAGTTTGGCGAGCAGGATTACGGCGACGGCTATGACCAGTCGCGCGGCGCAGGTCCTCGAGGACGTTACAACAATAGGAAGGATAAAGATTATTACAACAATCCTGTAGCCGGCGGACCCAGGTACACGACTTCTGAAATCTCCTTTTGTTTCTACTTGTCTTATGTTTGTCTCTTTCTGTCGATAGTAGCCCATAACCTCACTTCATGCCACATTATTTTAAGAACAAATAAATCTCTTTGGGAGACATTTCAAGTTTGTTTCTGCTAGTACACACTAATTGATTAATGAAACCAATTTATGGAAAGCAATATAATCATTTTTACAAATTCATTAAGTCATAGCAGTTCTTCCGTATTTTAGATGCCTCAGTGTAGTACAAGTCAACTCATATTAAAACAGCAATACTGTCGTCTCATTTATCAGCTTATATCCAAAAAGGTCTCATCATCTTGACATTTTGTTGCCAATTTTGATTTATTGTAAATAACCGCATCACCAGCCCTAGGCTCAAGATGGAAGTGATTGATAAATGGGCTGCTACAGACACGGTAGTTTATTTTGTAGACGCACCAACCATCTCTGATTCGATAGCTCATCTCAATAGTTCACGGGACAGGATCCACGGCTACTTCGAAACGGCCTTGCCATGTTTCTCACTTTGCACGTGTCGAGTTTTGATCGCTGTTGGCTGTCTTGGTTTTAATTCTTGTACTTAATGAGTGTTTGCGGGATATGGGCGTAATTATATTCTGTTCACTTGTACATATGTTGGGAGGGAGCCGTGGATCTACAAGTAAAATATGGATGAAAATGTGTTCGTGGGCATTTTGCTGTGTATCTCGATAAATTCTGAAATAAATTATTCATCAGTTTTTATTCAATTATGTGAACATTATTTACAAAATACACCTCCTGAACGTGGAGTTATCTATTCGTTGAGTAATAATACTATCCATGGTCTGCGTTTATTTGAAAGTTGAGATGACTGTCAAAGCAGAAATGTGGTGAGTGTTTAGATTCTTGTATTGTTGAAGTACATCTGTGATATATATATCAGTATAATGCGTGCTGGAATGTCTGGCCGTCTATTTGTTACCAATATTGTGACATATATCAATGTTATTAAAACTACTGTCCTTGCGTTTCTCTTTTGAGTACCGTACTACTAGTATTTGTAGCTAGAATATGTATTTATGTATCTTCTCTTAATACCAAACTACTTGGTATTATTCTACGGTACTTACATAGATGTAGATTGATGTCGGTGAATATTATGGAATATATAGCCAGGCTAATTATAATTTATTATTAATTATAAATAAGTGGGTCAGATTTAATGGTGTAAAATTTGGCTTTGTGAGCAGGTAGAATATTTTATATCAATTGGTAACAATTGTATGAAAGTGTTGGCATAATTATTTTGTACAATATTTGATTGAAAGTTGATATTTTTTTTGGACATATGGAGAATCTTATAATACTTGTGTCTGGTGTAATTTGAGTGGAGTGAAAGATGAGGAGAATAAGTATTGAAGTAAATAGACATATTGAAAAAGTCAAAAGAATCGAGGTTGAATCGTAAATTTGCTCAACTATGCTTGTATTCAAGAAAGAGGAAGGTGCGAACCACCGCTCCCTAGTGGTGTGGGATAGGGGCTACGGTCGTTTGGAACCTTCTTATTTCATGATCACAAGTATACCATTATTTGTTACTCTTTTATATATTTCTCGTCACAAGAGACACTGTCCATATCTTATTTATTGATAATAAAGGCCCATGTTGAACTACCTAGCTGGGGCATGCCAAAAGCAAGTTACCAACTTGGTTGAATTGTAAAAACTTTTGCATTAATATATCGAGTGAAGTGAAATGATATGCTGTGTTGAGATGAGCCTATATTATCTGAACAAAATTGAGGTAATTGTTAAATAATAAATATATAACTCGTTGGTTGGATGGTGCGTGGTTGAATTGATTTCATATTATTGAAATTGCACTGTTGAGACTTGACTTGCCGTAAGAAGTAGATTTGTCAATTATTCTGTGATACACCACAAGTAGGAATATAGTCATAAGGTTACCGGTATTAACAAGCAGTTTTACACTTGTACTACTATAATTATGGAGCGAGAAATAATATTTACCTACCGGTATCTGGTAGTATGAATTTGTCATTTTGTTATAATATTCATTACCGTAGGCGTAATGATATATTTGAAGTATTGGTACTATTTACTATTCAATGTTTGTATGATGACCAGTGTTGATTACTTAGTTATTAAGAATTAAGATCTCTCTATAAAGAAATTTGCCAGCCACATTTCAAGAGTCAATTAACAAAGTATTTGCGTGATAACAGCTATTGACTTTCTTTTCTTATAATTATCATTCAGTTATTACTTTTTGTATGCTAATTATAGTAGGCCTACGTACTTATCAGTCATTTTAGGGAACTTGAGTTATGTTGTTTTTACTAAAAGTGTATTTTATTTTGTGATAATATGTTGCATAGACCCTATATCAATGTAGGATTAAATTAAACTGGCTACCTATCTACTTATCGACATTGTTGACTGCTAGGGTAGGCTTAATCATGCAGTGTGAAGAAATTTCTTTGAGATGAAATTAATATAATTAATTAATTTATAATAATGAATTATAAATAGGCCTACATATATTTTTTTAAATTTACTATTGAATAATATTGTAGGAGCTTTGAAGGAAAACTAATTCTAATCGATAATGAATGATAGGAGAGAGATATTTAGTACAGGAAAAAAATCACATATAGGCCTATACCATACAGCTTATTTTTCTATCTATTTATAGATGTACGTGAAACGATATTTAAATGGGCTCATTCTCGATGGTTGTGCACTACTGTAATATGTGTGGTCCATCTGAGGAGTGTCCTTTAGAAATATTTCCATCTCTCAATTCATGATAATCGTTAGTGGACTATTCAGTTTCTAGTCAACACAGTAGGCCTACCTACAGTATTGTGTAGGCCTACATTACAGCTAGTCTCTTTTACTGTTTCAGTCTTACAAATTGATCTCATTAACTGGCTAAATCTGTATGCTTCCTATTACTTTAATATAGTGATGTTTCCTCAGGGCCAAAGTGGTCTACCATTTACTTACTATTTTACTAGCATTTAGGATTGGTTGATTCAGGGCTTAATAATAAATTAATAATACAATATAAATACACAATTTTCTGATTGACATAATCTGTATTACTTACTGCGTAAGGTTTGCCAGTTATTAGTTTCTACTTTCTAGGTATGTACTGCAGATGTTCTTTGATTTTATTTATGTGTTATGATTTTGTTTTCTTCTTGCTTATGAAGTAATTTGTAAAAGTGGTTTCACTTACTACTATAAGCAGTTGTCGTTGTAGCTTGTATGTCAACATTATATTGTTGTTATGATTATCCCTGTAGAATTAGTAATTACGTTATATCACCCTCCCCCCCCCCCCCCCCTTCCAATGCCCGGACAGCTATTTCCGTTGTCTAGAATCACATAGTCGTCAGTAGAATGTCATTTTTGTACTAATTTTCTTGTTACGAGTTCCATTTTAAATATGACGAGCTTCGTTTACCGTGCGAATTACTGTTGGACTGTTTAAGCCTGAATTACACACTTTAACTTATCCATTGTATTAACTCAACTCATGAATTCACGAATTCATGAAAAGAATCTTGAAACGACCATTTACACTATTCGATTAGTTGAAAGAGGTCAAATGTGATCAGAATTTGGCTGAACAAGCGTATGTTGCGTTTAGTATGCAGTGCATACAATACTTGGGCATGCCTATCTGCATTCATAGAGGCTGTGGCTGTCAAATGTCAAACTCAAACAATGCTTACGGTTAAAGTGAAGTATTTCCGTACGAAAACGGTATTCAAATAATTAAATTTGGACATCATTTCAATTTTAAAATGCATTTGTATGCACTTAATTTGAACAAAATATGAGTATCTCCAGAAGATTTGAACTCCGGACGTCTGGTTTACCAGGTTGGTGCTCTATGCATTCGACCACTCTGACGGAAGAAAATTGCCCGAAATTGACAAGTACATATATGATCCAACAAGAATGAAAGTGGATTTTTATAAGAGCTTGTGAATTGATTATTTCAGTATCTTGAAATTTAACTGATATTTTTTAATGGCTTAAAATATCTCTCTCTCTCTCAAATTCAACCACAAAATCAGTGCAAATTGTTAATTGGAAATTTCGAAGTCAGATAAAATGGTGGTCCCATCGAAAATTGCTGCCTTAATGGATCAGCTCCTGATTGGTTCGTTCCCTCCATGTCCCTTCATGTCATGACGGAAAATAGAACATGCTCTATATCATAAAAGTTGAGCTAAACTTGTGTTTCGTATTTTTGAGAAAACCGTTTTTCTTCAATTCTACCATTTAGACATTTCAACTTCATGAATTCATGAGTTGAGTTAATACAATTGAAGAATAAGTTGAAGTGTGTAATTCAGGCTTTAGGAGTGTGGTCTGTTGAAAAGTTAGTGTGCTTGTTTTTGTTTTTATTGTTCTGATTTAGTATAATTTGAAATAGATGATACACCACAAATTACATTTTTAGACCTCTTCTACCATTGAAAATTCCGTAGATTTTAAGCAATTGCAGTTAGTCAGTAATGAACGACTTGCAATGTAATGTTGACCTACTAGGTTAGTACGACAACTTTCAATACTTGTGAAAATTACCGGTAGACCAGGCAGTTGTAAGGTTATGTTAGAATTCACTTTGTTTTGTCAAAGACTCCATCTACTTACTAGACAGCATATATTGCAGTCTTACTGACTAGCTTACATTGCTGGGATCGTTGAATATGCTTTTATAAGCCAATTTAATCAAGATACTAGTAAGTAGTAATCAAGATCAATATCACTAATAACTTCAAGATAGATCACGACATTGGTACTTCATAAATTGTATTCAGGTCTCGACGCTGCTAAGCATCGCATAGTACCTTTTTGGTGGCTAGGCATGGCTAGGTATCTTTTTCACATGCATATAGGTATAATAATTTATATTTTACATATTTCAAATAGTTTCGTCAGATGATGGCCTACACATTAAAAAAAATCAATTTTAACTTCTCATGTTTGAAGCTTAGCAGACTGTATTCAAGTAATACATTAACTAATTTTATTATTTAGATATGTGGATTTAAAACAAAGAAATAGCTTTAATATTTCTTTGGTCTGTTCATCATTCGGGCTGTGCGGCCCCTTCTTTTCTTGCGAGGTTTAACACCATGGCGTATCATTCTGATCTTCTAGGCTTTGTTCTTTTATGAAGACACCAATGGTTGTACTACAGGGTTTGGGGTTTGACAGAAAAGTTTTAGCTAAGAATAGTAACTACTAGATCTAGGCCCATACAGTTAGCATGTTGATGAAGCATGCTAGTTTTTCATAAAACAAAGTGATAATCAATATTTCTATAACGGTCTACGAAGCCTCTTCCAAATGTGCAATTCTAAGAGTCGGTTGTACCAAATGTACCAATTTGTAAATTATCAAACCTAACTTGTTAATCATTGCTGAATTTACCCTACTATTTATAATTGGTACAGCCGTTTCTAAGGGTTGTAGAAGTTTGTGATACCATCTTCGTTCATATACATTTATTTGTGAAAAAATGATCTGATATGATCAGTTGTAACAAGTAGTCAGTACATACTATTTTACTTTCTCTATTGTTGTACATGAAAAACAAGATGACTCAAATTGAAAGCTTTCTTATCAATATTATGTGAAATAGTCAGATTTGGCTTAAGGTCACTAGTTTCGTTCAACTTTCTGTAATTAATATTAATGGGATAAACAATCACATTTTTTATTTTCAGCTCTTGACAAACCTACTTTGCATTAAATATTGGTCAATGTCCAAAATGCCAAGCATCTTGCATTGAACTAGCCAAATATCATCTTGATCAATATCATCATCAATGAGATGATTACTAATTGAAGTTTGTAGTTTTGGTCTACTCTTTTTCATGTAAAACGTACTTCGAGTAGAGCGTTAATTGCTCGTAATTATTTGATTGTAACTTTGGTCTTATTGTGAGATAAGTTCGCGATCTCGTGTTTCTATCCTCTCGACCAAAGAAGTATAACCAGTTTTAGTGTTTTAGTTGTTGAGCCGTCTATCTAAATAGCTAAAATAAATAAGAGCTTCTGTTCAATTAGCTGCGGTTCTAATGTTTGCAAGAGTGAGTTTTTTCTTACTTGATGTCAGTTTGGATGTCAGGTGACCACACTCTGTCGTTTCTGCATTTACCAGTATAATAAAAAAAAACATAAGACCTCTGTCACATTCCAATTGTGATATAGCCTAATTAGGTCAGTTAAAATAATCTGGCAAAATATGGTACTTGGTGTTTGCGCTTGTACTTCAAACAACTTGGGTCGAGTCTCTTCGAATATCTCATCATTTATAACTTTTATTGGGAAACAATGACCCTATTTATAAAGTAACGTACATTTGTATGTATATATATATATATATATATATATATATATATATATATATATATATATATATATATATATATATATATATATATATATATAAATAATCCTACAAGATCAGTAAAATTCTCTTTAGAAAAATACCAGCAAATTGATAGTTATTAATTTATTTTCAATTTCAAAATGTAATTAATATAAATGTGTCAACCCTACAAGTCGACCTGTGACTGAAACTCGCAGTAAAGCGAAGTAAAATACCGTAATCTGAAAAAATGTGAAATTGAATTTCCAGTTTTCACTGTATTTAAATATTGTTTCGCTACTATTTTTTGTCGTCTCATTTATTGTAATGTACACTGTACCATGTATGCAAGCGACGCAAGAAGAAGATGTCCGTGCGCTCCAGTGGGAACTTCAGGCGCTTCCGAGAAGTCGTTGAAGAAGGCATTGATCAAGTTTGATTTAACACGAAACATTTGGACACAGCACACTTTGATCCAAACTGAAATACGTAATAAAAATCCCGCGTGTCTTTAACAAGGTCAGTTTGTTTTCCGACGTATTATTAGTGCTCACATCTCTCTCTTTGTCGTTACATTTCATTCAAGCAATTCTGGGTGTTATTCTCAGCTTTTTCGTATTTGCTTACTGAAAACAAATTATTTAAAAATAAATAAGTTCAACAGTATTCAATATCATGAATTCATATATATATGTATATATGAATTCAATATCATTGAAAAGAGTTGTTATTGAAGTATTGTATATTCATTTTAATATTCAAATTCTTAAATAGTTGTAGGCTTACACAATATCATATTGTGTTGAATAAATTCAAGCTTGAAAAGGTATTCCTTGACTTGTTTGATTTTGGCACATTTAATAAACAAGTTGTATTTAGTATTTACCTGACAATCAAGCTAGGCCTGAAGTCTGAACTGTTAGAATTCATTTGAGTTTGGATCAATGCTGTATGTGTTTACCTTGTTTTATTTTATTGAGCTCTAAACTAATTTAGATTTAAGTCCGGGGAAGCTAAGAGACTATTTTTTATTAACAAGAGACCAACTTCCTTCCCTAAGCTTTCTCTGCCAAGTTAAAGGTTACCGTAGTTATTGAGACTAAGAATTTTTTACCTAGTTCAGCCAAGTGTCTTGATTTCTGTTTTACTGCTTTGGTGAATTGAATCGGCACTTGACAGAAACAAAGTTGGTTAGGAAAATGCCAAATAACAAATCAGTACGTATAGTAATATTCAAAACTATGAAAATGTATTCTTATCATTGAGCCAATTTTTTCATTACTTGTGAATTGTTTATTACAGGGTGTTCCCGCCAGAGCCTCGTTTTCACCGAATCGAGCCTCTTCTACCTGTGGTTAACCCGCCAGTCCAGCGCTATGATGCCGTTACCAGATACGATACTCGTCGATACGACGCATTTGATGTTGCTCCGCCCGGCACGGGCCCTGATCTCCCCATTCCCAGCTTGATAGGCCGACACACGTACGGGGAACCAGACTATTACAGTCCCCGCGCAGATGAGGAGAAAGAAGGAGAGAGAGACAAGGATAGGAAAGAAGAGAGAGAGAAGGATAGAAAGGATGACAGAGACAAAGATAAGAGAGACGAGAGGGACAAGGATAAGCGCGACGAACGCGAGAAGGAAAAGAGGGAGGAGAGAGAGAAGGAAAAGAGAGAGGAAAGAGAGAAGGAAAAGAGAGAAGAAAGAGAGAAAGAAAAAAGAGAAGAGAGAGAGAAAGAAAGAAAGGAGGAGAGGTTGAGGGAGAAGAGAGAAGAACGAGAGAGGGAAAAGAAAGAGGAGAAAGAAAAGAGAGAAGAGCGAGAGCCGTCAGTTGATGCTGAGAAGAAGAAAGAGGAGAAGAAAAGCAAAGATAAAAAGAAACGCAAGAAGGAGAAAGAAGAGGATAAAAAGAAGAAGAAACGTAAGAAGGAGGTTAAGAAGGATGGTGTTGATAAGAAGTTGAAGCCTGTGAAGGATGAGCTTGCCATTACTCCTGTAGTTGCTGTTGAGGTGAAACCAGAGCCTGTAGAGAGCCTGTACGGTGATATGGAAGATGCCCGAATAGATAATAGCGTGATGGCGACATACGGCAAGACTGAGGAAATTAGTCCCAAGCCCGTCGTATTGGCACCAGTACCGGAACTATCCAAGTGGGAGCTGGAAGACGAATTGACTTCTCCCAGCGACAAGCCTAAGCCAGAGACTGCCGAATCGGAGATTGTTACATCGGAAGTGTTGAAACGAGCCGAGAACGCCATATTCCAGAAAGCAATCAATGCAATACGTCCTAATGATCTACCCGGCAAAAAGCCAGTTCAAACCGAGCCAGAGATCACTCGTAAGGACGAGACCCGAGAAACTCGTAAGGACGAGACCCGAGAAACTCGTAAGGACGAGACCCGAGAAACTCGTAAGGACGAGACCCGAGAAGCTCGTAAGGACGAGACCCGAGAAGCTCGTAAGGACGAGACCCGAGAAACTCGTAAGGACGAAACACGAGAAGCTCGCAAGGATGAAGGACGCGAGGCTCGTAAAACGGCCAACTCGATACAGATCACAATACCGGTTGAAATCCCAGCGTTATTGGATATGCCCTTGGCTCCGCCACCCAAACTTAAGAGCAAACTAGACCGATCCAAGTTCAGCACGGCTAACTGGACCAAGGGAGACAATACGCCCTCGCCAAAGAGGGTCTCTGCTAAAGATAGGCTCGGTGCAAGGATCAGTGAACCAGTTGTACAACGCAAAGTTGTTAAAAGTGCCGTAGAGGCCAAGTCTAGGTCGAGGTCGCCTCACAGGAGGGTGGTAGATTATAGGAGGTATGATAAAATTGACGATAGGAGAATCTATGACAAGGGGATAGATGACAGGAGATTCCATGAGAAAAGTCTGGAAGACCGGAGGAGCTATGAGAAGGCTGTGGATGAAAGACGATTATATGACAAGGCAGTGGAGGAAAGGAGACTATATGATAAAGCAGTGGAGGAAAGAAGAATGTATGACAAAGCACTCGATGACAGGCGAAGGATGGATTATAGAAGGCAGGCAAGCAGAGAGAGAGACAGGAAGAAAGAGATCAGTCGAAGGAGTCCGGAGAAAAAGAGAGAGAGAAGTGTTGAATTAAAGGAAAAGAAGAAAGAAGTGAGACACGTGAAAAAGAGAAGCGAAGCACGGAAGAAAAGTGCATCTGACAGAGAGGCAAAGAGAGATAAAAAGAAAGAGAAGAAGCACAAAAAAGATAAGAAGAAGTTGAAAGAAGAAGATGTGAAAAAGAAAGATCCATTGGCAGATAGGGAACTGACAGCAAATCCAGAGAAAGCAGTTGAGGAAGAAGTAGTTGAGACCAAAGTAGCTGAGACCGAAGTTGAACCAAAATTGAAGAACCCGAGAGTGACTAGTGATCGTAAGAGGTCTACGTTGGACGAAGCTAGCTTTGAGCCGGACTACGATTTATCGTCGGAGGAAGATGAGGAATCAGAGACAGCAGCCAAGAAGAAAGAAATTACACCAGAGAAGAAAGAAAAGGTAGTGAAGAAGCGGTCTCGTCTGGTTGAAACTGAATCGTCGTCTGAGAGCAGTTCGGAAGAGAGCAGCTCTGACGAGAGTTCGGACAATCAAGCGAAGAGGAAACGTCGGAGACACAAGCCCAGCGAGAGTACGTCTGAGTCGAGTAGCGAGTCGGAAGACAAACGTAAGAAAAAGAAACATCATAAGAAAAGTAAAACTAAGGTAAATAAAAGGAAGAAACGGTCGAAGCATCGATAAACGTTTCAAAGACACTATTGAATTCTAGCAATTATTTTGTAATCTCCAATCGGTAAGCACAGCTGCCGTTTATTTCTAAACAGACAAATTATACTTTCAAATTCAGTTAGGTAGGCTGTGCTTCTTTGTGTTCTTTGTGTTCATTCTTAATTCTTGACGAGTGGAATTGGATTTAACCAAGAATTATCAAGATCAAATATTAGTAGTATATATGCAGACCCCCCTAAGGTATTGAAAACCAAATTATTCTTACTGTTTACCTTAATCTAATTCGCAACAGTACTATTAAATTTTATAGCTTAATATACATGATAAAGTATACTTTGTGTACTAGTACATAATCTAGAAACACATAATTTGTATCTCTATAATTGGTAACTGTTACCAATTGGTAACTGTTTGTGTTGAATTTCTTTCTAATTGAAGTAAGTTTTGGATTTATTTTAGACAGTAGGGTATATTTCTTTGGCATTCATGAGAAATATTACATGTTCGTTGTTTGATATCGTAATTTACTTTATAATCATTGACTGCCGTTGAATGTAAAATAAGAGAAACAATAAATGAATTTAGGAGGAGCAAATTCTACTTACTGTATTAGTGATAAAATATCCAAACATATGTTCCAGATCCAATCCAAAAATGTTGAGAGTACCTTATGAATTATTCAAAATAGTTGCCATTTTAAAAGTAGGCCTACCTAATGAATTATTAAATAGTAAGGTACCGGTATACTAACTACTGAAGTAGGGCTACTAAGTAAGGCTTACTAAGTGATGCATTATGTACAGTATGCACATCATTATTTCATTCCTTGAAATAAAAACCCTGCATTGGTATCTCGATTGCAGGCATGGGCAAGATTCAAAATTCATATCATATATTTGTAATACAAAATTTCAATACGTACTGTGGCATTTCTAATGTCACTTTAATGTATTTTAAATATACTCATTCATTTCTAATGTATTTTGTTGATACAAAAACTTAGTATGTTCGTCACTTAAATTGACTCGCTTCGGAGAATAACATTGTTGAATTAGCTACCTAAACTTTGCAATGAAAAATTGTCATTTTATTGTAACTATTTTAATATTAACAGAACTAATGAAACTGTGTTATGTACGTTTTCTAAGTGTGTAATTCTCCATTGTTTTAATTCTTGATGAAGCAATTAGAAGAAAAATCTATATATACTTTCGTATCTTGGTATTTCAAATTCACAATTTGTATTTGTCCAGTGGCTTTCAAATACTGGTTTTTGGTGTACATTGCTCAATTATGTTGCCTCATGTCTGTATCGTGATACAAAATTGGGACTTTTCCAAAGTAATAATGATCATGTGCTTTTCAATACATGACCAATTAAATGTTGAGTGTTTCTGCATCCTGGTTGTTGATCCATGGTCCTTCATCCTTTTCCAGGAATTACTATTTACTATCAAGAAGGAAGAAGTATTGGTGGCAAGAAAACATTTGAAGAACACAAAATTATAACATTAACCGTATAAACTTGAAAAATTAAATGAATTAATTAATTCAAGAACAGCAATTAATTAATCCTGTATTAGTATTTGGTTTAATGATGCACCCTTATTATTATTGCGATCAATTGGTGTCGATGAATGATGACTAAGATGGGGAGAAGATGAGTTATTTAATAGATGAAGAAGACGAAGAGTTTCTCTAAGGGTGTTTCGGACAGTGGAAAGGAAACGGTCGTGGCCTGCTCTTGGATACGGTACCATCCCAGTTTTCATTTCAACGATAGGTGAAATCCACGAAAAACCTCTAGTTAGATGTAGCTTTACTAATGGTCAAACGTGGGGGAATTGGAATCGATATTTTTTGGTACTGTAGATAGAAAGATACAAACAATATTGGGAGCCTACATTAGAGGAAGTCCTACTCAAGTCAGTCTGGACAAAATTGTCATATATTTATTATATTTTATATTCTTAATGAATAAATAATTGGAGGTACTAAAAAAAAGACTGACCAAGTGAATTCAGTTTGTAATTTCCTTATAGATCACAAATTAACTTGCCCAAGAAGAAACTTAGAAACATCGTTATTCCGGTTGTACGACCTTATGTGGAAATTATCCAGCGTCAGTTATAATTAACTAGGCCTACATATTCTTTTATTAAATTACAAATAATTTAGATTTTTGAACATCCCCTCATCATAGGCCTACTATATATCCCAATTTTAGCCAAATAAAAGCCACGTTTTTTTCACTTGATTTTCAAATTTGGTTTTCGACTCAATTTTGATTCTAAAATGTATGAACCTATTTCATGCTAGAATCAGTATATTGACATAACTGCATAATCATCGTTATTTCCAAAGTTCACTATGAAAATCTTTTGGGAATGGCTTTTTTTTTTGCAAATTCATACATGTTTCTCTTTGTAATGGCAAAGGGCTGAGGGCAACCATAGCAAAATTTCAAAGTGATTAAGGGATCATGAAGTTATGAAGGATCATGATCCCCTCCCACGAATCAGACTTGACGAAAAGAAGTGAGGATGAGAAGAAAGATGAAAAGGATGGAAAGAAATATCATCTATTTAAATGATTCATATTTTAGATTGCAATGAAATTAAACGACGTATTTTTTTAGAAATTTCAGTTTTTAGTATTTAGTTCCTTTGTGGTCGAAATTAACTTTAAATTAAATTGAATTTTGCTTCTTTCAAGTGTAAATTTATGTCTACATCACTCGTAATCGTAATAATGGCGATGTAGTTAACTGGAAAAGGGGAACTTGCACTTTGCAGTAATTGTAATTGCATGAAACTTCAGTTTCTTCACAAAAATATTCCAATGTTTGCACCTAAACCTTATCTGAAACACGTTATAGACCACAATAAAAATAGGTAGTATAAAAAAAATCAGGAAGAGGCCTCAGCCCCCCCCCCCCCCCGCCAGCCAAAGGTACATTGGCAATTAAAAAAAAAAAATCATTGCTTTTTCTTTACCAAACTAAAATCGCCCTCCCTCTCTCCCTATCAATGCGACCTGGATTCGCCGCTGTAGGGCCTATTAAATCTAACCAACCTGAACTAATTCATTATGACCTAAACTTGCACAATTCAATCTAAAACCGACAATGCAAGAGTTCAAGAGGAGCATAAACGAAAATAAGGAACTGCCACCGCGCAACTGAGCGCAATTGCAATGAAACAAACAAATACAAATACAAACAGTAATAGTAGTCATTAATTGGATGAGCGAAGCGAAGACTCAATTTCACCATACTCAAAAAAGTGCTATTTTTCTTCGCGCTCCACAGGTCGAACGAAAATTAAAAATCAGTTGAAACTTGGCATACAGGAGTGTCCTTATCTAATTCGATACTTTATAGTTTTAAGGCGTAATCGGTTGAACCACTTCTGAGAAAACTCATTTCAAAGTTTTAAAAAATCCCACAATAACCCAAAGGCAAAAATTAGTAAAAGATATTTCCTTCGAGAGAATTCAAATTCTCAGGGAATTTCAATTTAATAATTATACACATTATTCCGAACTTTCAGTCGAATCAGATCAGCCGTTTCGATGTAAAAAAATATATAATCTAATTTTTTTAAATCACTCGAAGCTATTAAGATACCAATTAAATCCAAGCAACAGATGTCACCAATTAACTGTAAGCGATTAAAACAAAGCCTTCTTTATTATTGGATGAGCGAAGCGAAGACTCAATTTCACCATACTAAAAAAAAGTGCTTTTTTTTCGCGCTCCACAGGTCAAACGAAAATTCAAAATCAGTTGAAACTGAGCATACACAAGTGTCCTTATCTAATTCTATTCTGTAAAGTTATGAGGCGCAATCGGTTGAACCACTTCTGAGAAAACTCATTTCAAAGTTTTCAAAAATCCCACAAGAATAAACCAGAGGAAAAAATTCGTTGAAAATATTTCATACAAGAGAATTCAAATTCTCAGGGAATATCTATATAATAATGATCCACATTATTTCGAACTTTCACTCAAATCGAATCATCCGTTTTGATGTAAAAAATATATATTGTGATTTTTGTAAATCACTCAGAGCTATCAAGAATCAAGATACCAAGTAAATCCAAGCAACAGGTGTTACCAATTAATTGTAAACGATTAAAACAAAGCCTTCAATATTATCATAGAGATTATTTGAGAAACAGGATGGCAGTGACGTAATTGTTTAGATCTCAAGGTGGATATATATAATAAGCAATCCAAAGATAAGTTGATATGTTCCAGCTCATCCATCAACGCGGCAACATATAACGCGTGTGTCTAGTCATAAAAATCAATTAGGAAATAGGAGGGCAGTGACGTAATTGTTTGAATCACAAGGTGGATATATACATAACATATCCAAAGATATGTTGATCTATTGTTCCAGCTCATCCATCAATGCGGAAACACGTATAACGCGTTTTCCTAGTAGTGTCCAACAGTGCTGATAATGAATAGCCACTTTGGTACGTCGATGTCGAGGTGTTAAAAACTCCTAAAATCTGGTGTAGGCCCTACACTTGCCATGACATCCCTTTGAAATCCCAATTGAAATCTCTTAAAATCTCTGATATCCCTGAAATCTCTTGAAATCCCATGAAATCTCTTGAAATCACCTGAAATCTTGAAATCTGAAATCAGGTATACACCAAATTTGCGAGATTATTAACCCCCCAGTCGATGCCTTCCCAGTTACCTGGGATTGATTCTACAAAAGTAAGAATTTTCTTTATACAAGAAAAATGTTGGATACAAATCTCCACAAATCAAATCTCCACAAATCAAAATGTGTTACTTGTTTAAATTATTTCATGATTATATATTTTCAGAATAGATGTATGAAGATTGAGATTTTAGCTTCATATAAAATTGGAACCTTGAAGATACAGAATTAATAAGATGTCTGCATAAATCGATTTTGAAGGTGTAAAAACATATATTAAATAATGACCATCTTATTTGCCATTTGATCTGTGATCACATCGGCGTAAAAAGTATAATTTCTATCTATGGACAGCTATAGAAATATTCATTTTGCTCAAGGTTTCTCAGGTAGCAGTAATGGGAATGACGGTGCATTAGCCCAGCATTAGCCTATATAGGCAACAGAGGGAATACCCGAAAAAACTCCAAGAAGATGGTCATCCATCCTGAAAAAATGGTGTATTTTTAATTTTCATGAATGTATAAAAAGCATAATTTCAATTTCTTTAAAAATATCAATCATTAAATCAATCATTGATAATTCCCGCTGATTCGCTGATTCATCGATGGAAATAACCATATACTCAACTAAAATATTGTGCTGCCTCTCAAAAAAAAAGCATTGAGCGCAGTCTATTTAGCTTTAAACAAACTCACAAACGCAGCCGTACCATACCAATGTACTACTGAGACGAGTGGCCGAGTGGTTAATGCACTGAACCGTCATTCAGGAGGACGGGGATCGATTCCCGCCATGGTCGACCATCCTGACAGGGGTTTTTCGTGGTTTCTCTCTGTCGTTCAGGTCAATACTGGATGGTTCTTTATCAACAGGCCACGACCGACTCCTGTCCACTATCCAAAAATACCTAATAAAATAACCTTTCATCTCATCATCCCATCATCTCATATATCATTCACTGACGCCAATAGATCGTAGTCATCAGTAGAGCGCGTCGTTATAAACCCAATATATATAAAACAAACCAATGTACTACCTACACAGTTTATGAGGCACATACCGCTCGTCTCCCAGTGAGGACCATATGATGACCAGAGATAGTTAATGCCCCCCCGGGCCCCATAAGTATGACAGAGCGCGACTATATTATTATGATGGCCATGGTCACCTAATAAGATATAGTATGTGCGTGCGACTGAGAGAGGATGGTAATGGCAATGGGACCAAGGTTATTATTTGTGTGATTCAACTCCTATAGTTGCATCACATCGTTCAGAGGAGGCACACCGAATCAACAAAACAAAGAGTGTATTACTATTACGAATTACAGTAAGGTATGTAGATGTCATCAGATTTAACCTATCTAACCATGCAATCTACTACAACATGAAAGTGGATTGAAAGACACGTCAGGTTAATTATTGATATTTTTGAATTATATAAAGATAACACAAATTACTAAATTAGCCAACTTTTGTAAGCAAATTCTGATAACTTCAATTATTATTTACAATTAGCTAGGATGGTGGAATAAGTAATAATAGTGATAATATAGTGAAATGGTAACAGAATAGGTAAGATATAGGTGATTTGATTGTATACTTCCTAACTCACATAGATGATCAAAGACTATACCATGCAATTTGTCAAAATTTTCTTGTCACTTCCTTTCCATGATGATTATTCTTCAAGGAACACTCGTCTTATATGCTTATTTTATTTGTACAAGTTATTGTTTCTGGGTCAGGGAATATACTGTATATATATATATATATATATATATATATATATATATATATATATATATATATATATATATATATATATATATATATATATATATATATATATATATATAATATATATATATATATATATATATATATATATATATATATATATATATATTTATATATATATATATATATAATATATATATATATATATATATATATATATATATATATATATATATATATATATATATATATATAAATACATATATAACACACACCTACACATAAATAAGTATAGAGTTTATCTCAATCCTCTCGAATCGGTAGTTATAACGATAAGCAAGCATATCATAGATTTGAGATAATTAAAGATTAAGGTCACTCTACAGTTGCTCAGAAACGTTTAATTGAAGGTCAAGGCAGGGCAACCATAGGCAATCTTGAGCAGCGACTTCTTGAGACTTGAGGGTAGCCGCGGAGCGATGGAACCCGCGACTACAATAGACCTACAGTAGATTACCTTTAGATATCAGAAAATACAGTTCACTACCCTTTCACATTGGGCACTGAGTAGGTGGATATAGAAATGATAGATAGATCTAATATTTTGCAACTGATATATTTTAAAAATTCACATTGCTGTTAATTTTTTTTTGTCATCAACTTCTGAACGCTTTTTTGTTTCGTTCAGAAATCATTATGGTTCAATTATTATTTTAAGTTTATTAAACTATAGTTCATTATAATTATAGTATAATTATGGTAGTAATTATGATTAGTAAATTATAGTTCATTAGTTTTAAATGATCAAAATGGGGTGGTAAGATCGTTATAAGAACGATCCCATCTCTCATCCATAGCCTTAATTGGGGAGCAATGATTTTGTATCAAGTTTCGATGTTATTAAAAAAAAAAATTATTGGATGAGTGAAGCGAAGATTCAATTTCACCATACTCGAAAAAAAAACTTGTTTTTCGCACTCCACAGCTCAAACGGAAATGAAAATTAGTTGAAACTTGTCATACACAAGTGTTCTCATCTGATTCGATACTGTATATTTTTGAGGCGCAATCGGTTGCACCACTTCTGAGAAAACTCATTTCAAAGTTTTCAAAAATCCCACGAGAATAACTCGTGGAAAAATTCGTGGAACATAATTCCTTCGAGAGAATTCCTATTTTCAGAGAATTTCAATGTAATAATGATACACATTATTCCGAACTTTCACTCAAATCGGACCAGCCGCTTTGATGTAGAAAAATATATGATGTAGGTCCCAATCTTTTTAAATCACTCAAAGCTATTAAAATACCAATTAAATCCAAGCAACAGGTATGTCACCAATTGATTGGAAACGATTAAAACAAGATACCTTCTTCATAATTTAGATGAGCGATAGCAGATACTCAATCCCACTCTTATAGAGCTTTGTCAGCGTTTTTTTTTTTTTTTTTGTAAGCACTCCACAAGCCGCAGGGTTTGACTGATCGACATGAAACTTCAAAGTTTTTGGAATGAATCGGTTGCATCAATTTTGTGAAATATCATCTCAAAATGTCTAAAAACCCCACAAGATTAGGCTGAGCAAGAAAATTTGAAAAATAAAATCTCTCCAAATAAAATAAAAAAATTTCTGAATGTGTACTACACATGAATGATCATATTCTACATTATCACCATTCTGTAAGCAATTCGAACCAGCCCTATTGGAGAAAAAATGCAATCAACTGTTTTTATTCATGAAATATATAGAAATAATATCAGAATTAGGTTGTCAAGATTCACTGCTTCCTAGATTCGATATTTAACCAACAATGATGCATTTTTTATATGCGTCAAGGTGTGTAGAATACCAGAGTCGATAAAGTAGCAAAGGTAGAACTACTCCTAACGACTCTTAATTATATTATACCTTATTCAGATATCTCGTTCATTTTACAACGCATATGCTACATTTGCCTACTATAAAAATGAATTAGGAAACAGGAGGGCAGTGACGTAATTGTTTGGATCTCAAGGTGGATATATAAAACCAATCCAAAGATATGTTGTTATGTTCTAGCTCATCTCTCAACGTGGAAATACATAACGCGTTTCCCTAGTTTAGAGCTTATTATGATCACTATATTGTCAATGATATAAATTGTTATTGAATTTCTCTTCATACATTTCATTTTAGATTGCATACTATTTTTTAGACAGCTTGGACACAAGACATCTAATCAAGCGGGTTTCTCGGATCCACCTTGAGATCCAAACAATTACGACACTGCTTTCCTACTTCCTGATTGATTTCTATGATAATAAAGGAGGCTTTGTTTTAATCGTTTCCAATTCAATGGTGACACCTCTTGCTTGGATCTAACTAGGCAAACGCGTTATGTGTTGCCGCGTTGATGGATGAGCTGGAACAATATCGACTTATCTTTGGATTGGTCATTAACTCATTATATATATATATATATATATATATATATATATATATATATATATATATATATATATATATATATATATATATATATATATATACACACCTTGAGATCCAAACGATTATGTCACTGCCATATTATTTTTCATTATTGATTTCTATGATAGTAAAGAAGGCTTTGTTTTAATCGTTTACAGTTAAGAGGTGACACCTGTGGCTTGGATTTAATTGGTATCTTAATAGCTTTGAGTGATTTATAAAAATTACATTATATTTTTTTTTACATCAAAACAGCTGATCCGATTTGAGTGAAAGTTCGGAATAATGTGTATCATTATCAGATTAGAATTCCCCGAGAATTTGAATTCTCTCGGATGAAATATTTTTCATGAATTGTTACCTCTGGGTTATTCTTATGGGATTTTTGAAATTTTTGAAATGAGTTTTCTCAGAAGTGGTTCAACCGATCGCGCCTCAAAACTATAAAGTATCGAATTAGATAATGATACGTATGTGTGCCAAGTTTCAATTAATTTTGAATTTTCGTCTGACATGTGGAGCGCGAAAGAAAAAAAAACATGTACTTTTTTTCGGGTATGGTGAAAGTGAGTCTTCGCTTCACTCATCCAATTAGTATCTTAATAGTTTCGAATGATTGAAAAAAAAATTGGATCAAATATTTTTTACATCAGAATGGCTGATTTGATTCGACTGAAAGTTCGGAATAATGTGTACAATTATTATATTGAAATTCCACGAGAATTTGAATTCTCTCAAAGAAAATATTTTTCACACATTTTTTCCTCCGGGTTATTCTAATGGGATTTTTGAAAACTTTGAAATTAGTTTTTTCAGAAGTGGTTCAATTAATCGATTGCGCCTCAAAACTACACAGTATCGAAGGACACTTGTGTATGCCAAGTTTCAACTGATTTTGAATTTTCGTTTGACCTGTAGAACGCGAAAAAAAAAGCTTTTTTTTTCGGGTATAATGAAATTTAGTCTTCGCATCGCTCATCCAAATATAACGACGTTTCAAACAGATTGCATTGTTCACTTTTAAGCTAAAAATGACAAAATATAAAACGTGTCCAGCCGACTGATAAGGGGCAAAACTGAATATGAACTAACAATACAAATATACACCATAGATACAAGAACTAGAAGTAACAATAACATACCAATATAAATAATAAAATCAATTTAAAAACTTCAACTGTCAATTATTTCTGCCTACTTGACTGCACAATATAAAATTAAAATTAAAAGTTTTTATAATTGTTCATTACACATTGTGTCATTCATCTGCATCATTTTCAATTTTCACTTCCATTCCCTCCTTCACACACACACGCACACACATATATATATATATATATATATATATATATATATATATATATATATATATATATATATATATATATATATATATATATTTATATATATATATATATATATATATATATATATATATATATATATATATATATATATATATATATATATATATATATTTATATATATATATATATATATATATATATATATATATATATATATATATATATATATATATATATATATATATATATATATATATATATATATATATATATACAAAAATATATATTTATATATTATTCTTCATATCCATTATATAATTATCAAATTCATATTATTATTGATCATGGTGTCTGCATAGCTATGTATTATTAAAATTAAAAGCAAGAATAAAATGATTTTTGAAATTGAATTGAATCTGTATCGACTCATAAGCCCATATTATACTGGCATATTGAATAATTTAAATTGACATAAATTACAAAAGTAGTATTTAAATGACTATGTGTTATGTATCATCAACAAACTAATAATAATAACTTATAATATTTTTTTCCAGGATGGACCTGTGGCTTCCTTCATGGATAGTTATTCTGTTGGCGACTCTTATTGCCGTCTACCTTGCTTGCACATGGCCTTATGACTACTTCTCAAAACGAAACTTACCGTTTTTCAAACCTTTGCCGTTCATTGGCAGTTTGGGCACGTTTTTTTTCCGTCAGAAATCATTTGGCGACACACTCTCTAACATTTACCAGAGCTTCGACGATTCTGGTGTTGGTGGATATTTCGAATTCCTGACTCCGGTCCTCATGATCCGGGATCCGGAACTGATTAAGACAATCACAATCAAAGATTTTGACTATTTCACGGACCATCGGTCGCCATTCACGGAAGAGTCTGATGTTCTATTTGGGAAGAATTTGTTCAATTTGAGAGGTAAAAAAATCTTACAAATTAAAATTGCTCTCTTATATACTCTCTCAAAATTAAATTTTAGGCCAAGGAGTCGATTGTGAAATACCTATGTGCCACCGTATATTATAAAGTATATTTGTATTCAAGTTGAAAAAGCAGGAATAGACTTTGTTCTGATATTATTAACATTGGAACTTGATCATTTATATATGTACAGTGATTTAACTCCAAGATTTAACTTATTGCTACATGACTCTAGCGTCAATTTAACCTGTTCAATTTTTCATCAAGTTGGATAGCTTTCACTTGTTATTATTTCAATGCACAGTAAAATATAAAAACAGCCTTCAATTATTAATTGTTGCTTCAATGAAAGTCCCACTGCTTCTTTTCAATGTACCAAAATCCCACAGCAGATGCTGTATAATTTAAAAAATATTTGGTTAACCAATTATTTCTTATGTATCCACGAAAGAGAATATCGTCTAACAAATGAGTTAATGAAAATGCTACAGTATAATTAAATAATCTCACTAAGAACGATGATAAGAAATGTTGAATGCTTTAAAATATATAGTTGTGTTTTTTACTGGAAACTTCATCCTGAAAATCATTCAATGGAATTTTCATGATACGTTCATCAGGTCAGCGTTGGAGAAATATGCGCCACACGTTAAGTCCAGCTTTCACGTCTAGTAAGATGAAAGCGATGTTTCTATTGGTCGCTGAATGTGGTACACAACTGGGAGACTACTTGGAGATGAAGTGTAAAGGTAAGTCGGAATGAAATTGCGTCCTGAAAACTGCGTTTTGGTTTATTTCGCGTCTTGGTTAGTCAAATGTTGCACTTTTGTTTCATGGTGAAGTCTGTAATGGACTTATTTAGACAATGCCTTAGTTAGAGACAGCCACAAGTTGTTGTTGTACTATTAAAAAAAATTGACAATATGATTGGTCCGGCAATTTGCCTGGTGTCTGCATGCTAGTATAATTTTAACTAAATTTGGTTTAAATACACACTTTTTACTGATAATTGAGATCTATCAGCATCGGATGAATGATCAATGAGATGTTAGGATGATCGCCTGTCACGTGAATGAATGAATTGTGTGGTTTTACAGCACTTCAATGTCACATTATTTGTGCCAAGCTAAGTTAGAATGATCAAGCTCTGCTTTGGAAACTGCATGCAATTTGCAAGAAAATGAAATGTTGCCTAGGGAACCATTCTAGAGTTCACTAACGACTGAGGGAAAGTTACTCGAAAATGAAGAACGACTGTAATCAAACTCCGGCTTCCATGAACTGATCTACCCTTCTCGAATTTCCTTTTACAATTTTCTTGGTTCTGTGTGACGTAACAGAATGTGTTTAATATTCCCAGATACCAAAGACGGTGTGCTCACTCTCGAAATGAAGGATTTATTCACAAGATATGCGACGGACGTCATAGCTACCAGCGCCTTCGGAGTTCACTGCGATTCTCTTGCAGAACAAAACAACGAGTTTTTCAAAGTTGGCAATGACTTGACTAATCTTGGTGGTGTAAACGCTTTGATTCTTGCCGGCTACTTGTTGAGCGGTAGGCTTATGAAGGTAATACAAAATTATAAAAGTATACATTCCAAGTAATCTGTTGATGAGTGTATATAACGAATATCTATATCTATATATATATCTATATATATATATATATCTATATATATATATATATCTATATATATATATATATATATATATATATATATATATATATATATATATATATATATATATATATATATATATATATATATATATATATAAATAAATATATATACATATATGTAAATATATATATAAATATATATATATATATATATATAAATATATATATATATATATATATATATATATATATATATATATATATATATATATATATATGATTTCAATAGCTTCCTGGTTGACCACCAGTAGGTTATTATAATTAATGATTTTTAAAACTGTTTAAAAATTGCGACTTCCCCCGGGACTTGAACCCGGATCTCCAGATTGCCGGTCTGACGCGCTACCCATTACGCCAGAGAGGAAGATCTTCTTGAACAGTTTTATTTGTTGATATCTTTCGTACAGTCACACATTTCAAGACTTGTGGATCGCACCCCAAATTGACAGGAAATTGTACTGCCTGATCGACATCTCCCAGCTATCCCAGCTGTTGGGTCATGTGATTTCAATAGCTTCCTGGTTGACCACCAGTAGGTTATTATAATTAATGATTTTTAAAACTGTTTAAAAATAAAACTGTTCAAGAAGATCTTCCTCTCTGGCTTAATGGGTAGCGCGTCAGACCGGCAATCTGGAGATCCGGGTTCAAGTCCCGGGGGAGGTCGCAATTTTTAAACAGTTTTAAAAATCATTAATTATATATATATATATATATATATATATATATATATATATGTATATATATATATATATATATATTTATATATATATATATATATATATATGTATATATATATATATATATATATATATATATATATATATATATATATATATATATATATATATATATATATATATATATATATATGTTTAGCGTGTATGAATATGTGGTCTACATGTGAAAAGAAGGAACTGACCATATTCAAATTTTCAAATGACCTATACTCCAAGATAATTTTTTCAATTCAACAATAGAACTGCATTAGGTTGTATTTTGTTGTAAGATTTAAAAAAAAAAAATGTTGTAACAAATGGAGACAAAAAAGAATCTATGCAAAGAAATTATTAGAATTCAAGAAAATTGTCCAATAGAACGAGAATAATATCTTGCCGCCGTGCATCTAGCACATCTGCAAGAATGTTTACAAATACAAATAGATCAATAAGATGGTGAAAGATGTTTTTTCTTGAAATAAATGATAGGATACACTAAAAATAAGTTTTGCCTAATAAGTTTCAACCTAGACAACTGATTTTTTTTAGAATAGTAAAATAGGAGGGAAAAAATAAATAAAAATAACATGCAACAGTTGAATGTTTTTTCCATTGTTGAGAATTAAAATACTTGCAACAATGCAATTTACTGTATACAGGATATCTCAAGAATGGTTCAACTTGGATACTGTTTGTTTGTAGCTGAATGTTGAAGATACTTCAAACCAGACTTTAGACTAGAATCTCATCATTATAATGCAATTTGGATTTTCAAATCAATTATTAGTGGAACCACATATTTTTGACACAGGATCATGAATTTAGAATGATGTTGTAAATTACTGTCTGAAGGTAGCACAATCATTCTAGTCTATCTTGTGAAATGTTGTACTATCTTTCTACAAAAAAAAAAAATTTAGCTCAATAGCTCAACTATTAGTATTTTTTTAATGTTTACAGTACTGTTAAGTGTAGTAAAATGTGATTCCGAGTAATCGAGTCCTAAAATTTGGATGCAAATTGAAGCAAATTGAAGTATGATTATTGGCCTAAAGATTTTAGATTTAGGACTACCTGTATTTTATAATGTTTATGATTGGTCAGTATTTTTTTCAAGGCTCTTCATTAGATAAAAATAAAATTGAAAAAAATAAATAAAAAATTAATGAAAATAAAAATGACACTGGACATGAATCTACAGAACCCTGAAAGGGTTCATCTGTGGCATAGGTACAGACCATAACCTGCTCGCCAGTAACCTGTTTCGAATCATTTTTAAGTTACACAAATCATGTTTCAAAAATTAATTAGACGAGCTTTAGCGAGGATTCAATTTGACATACTGAAAAAAATTGGTGTTCGATTTTTGTTTTGTTTTTTGTTTTCTCGGTTCTCCACAAATCAAACGGCTACAGCCATCAACTCCAAACGTTTTTTCGTTATGGTTCCTCATCTAACTTAGATCTGTATAGTTTTGTGACATTATCGGATGATAACTTTTTTTTTAATGAATTTTAGAAATTTCAAAAATACCCATTAGAACACGTCGTAAAAAAAAGAAAATATATTTATTTTCAAAAAAAATGAAATTTTGCGTGAAGTTGAGTTACATTATGATACACATTTCTGAAAACTTTCAGCTAGATCGGGTGAGCCATTTCGAAGAAAACCCATAAAATGTGCTAAATTGGAACCACTCGAAGCAGTTTTTTCCCATTTCTAACTTGAATGTCACCCAATTGGCGAATGTAGGCAAAAGTTTGGCAAAAAAGTCGACATACTATTACTATCCGCTCATCTAACAACGCATATATGGCGTTTTCCTAGTAATAAATTAACTATATAAAATGAAGGAAATATGAGAGTATGATTAGAAAACTCATGAGTTGCATATTTTGAATTAATCAAAAGTGAAAAATACATATTTTTTAAAAATCTTTGTTAGGCTAGTGTATCCATATACTTTCATCATTGTTGTATTAATTAATAATTTACAATATATTTATGCAGTTTGTTAAAAGAAATACATTATCATTATTTTCTTTTGAATTTCGAGTGGTGAAATTGCCCTTGTAATGACCCATCTAGCTGAACAATTATAGCCTTATTTGTGAAACAATTACTTTTAACCGAGACGCGTGGCCGAGTGTGGTAACACACTGAACTGTCATTCGGGAAACCGGGGCTCGATTCCCGCCATGGTCGACCATCCTGACAGAGGTTTTTTGTGGTTTCCCTCTGTCGTTCAGGTTGATACTGGGATGGTTCCTTAACAACAGGCCACGACCGACTCCTTTCCACCATCCAAAACACCTAATAAAATAACCTTTCACCTCATCATCCCATCATCTCATTCATCGTCCACCAACGCCAATAGATCGTAGCCATCAGTATAGTGCGTCGTTAAAACCCAATATATGTAAAAAAAAATAACTTTCAATTTCAAGTTTTTGGTGAGGTTACAAGAAATGTTCATACCTTCTCGATCATTTAAACGATAAAATGAGGAAATGTCAAGTCGCCTGTGTCCCAAAAAACATATCAAAAAATCATCACGCTATCCTCATCACAAGTATATTCTTGTATTGTATTTATTGTATGTATTGTATTTTTGTATTCTGTCTTTATTGTTGCAACAATGTATAATATAGCAATAAATGACAGGTTATAATATAATGGTAAATATACCAAAAAAATATACACAAATCCTAAGAACTTCACAAAAAGAATCTTTCCCCAATTATGACAAGGTAGGGTCGTTCTGATGGGGCACCGAAAGAGCGATCTTACCACCCTGAAGAAAATAATTGATTTTAATATAACTCTTTCAACCAACTGTGAGGAGTAAGCAGATAATGTTCAGGAATATTACAGAGTGAATATTATATATTATTTGTGTTTTTATTTTCAGTTTTTGAAAATCTCTTTCGTCTCAAAGCATACGGGGAACTTCTTCCGTAATTTGATCAAAGGTTCTATTGAAACAAGAGAAAGAGAAGGTATTATCAGACCTGATATGGTACATTTATTGAGGCAGGCCCAAAAAGGTACGCTCAAACTTGAGGCCTCTGATGAACCCTTAGAAGGGCACGAGGACCACAAAGGCCAAAAAACAGGTGAGACTGTCATTATTGTAAATTTAAATATATATATATATATATATATATATATATATATATATATATATATATATATATATATATATATATATATATATATATATATATATATATATATATATATATATATATATATATATATATACCTATATTATTTAACTATTGAATACATTATTTTAAAAGTTGATTTTTTAGTTTTTATAGATTCTAAAAAATCAACTTTTGAAACAATGTATTCAATAGTTAAATAATATGGATATATATATATATATATATATATATATATATATATATATATATATATATATATATATATATATATATATATATATATATATATATATTTAAATTTACAATAAATTTAAATACAATAAATACAATCCCTTCATGTTCTACTGCTAGGGTTATGAAAGTGTATTGTTGGATTATTATGTTTTTAACAATGCCAGTCCTTTATAATGTGAGAAATAGGAATACATTCTTTTCAGTAAATAATATCTGGATAAAAGCACAGAGACCAATTTAAGACATTCCGAGTTTTGAGTGGTTTGTTAAAAGTTAATCAATTAACTGTTGAATTTTTTACCTTTAGTTTTTTATGCTCAACTGTGCATTTTTTTTTTATCAACATCGAAACTTGATAGAAAATCATTGTTTCCCAATTGAGACTAAGAATGAAAGGTAGGATCGTTTGGACGGGGCACCACAAGGACGATCCTACCACCCAAAATAATAATTATTCAATCTTCAATCTTCATTTCTCCTTGTACCCTAATAAGTCGATTATAGCCTTCTGGACTCTTGAACAAACTGTTTTGTCTTGGGACCATGGACTTTTTTTTTAATATTGGGTTTTAACGACGCACTGTAATGATTACTAAGATCTATTGGCGTTGGATGAATGATTAATGAAATGATGGGATGATGAGATGAAGGTTTGTATGGGTAGTGGGAAGGATAGTGGGAAGGAAGCGGTCGTGGCCTATATTGTGGGAACCATCCCGGCATTAGCCTAGACTACAGAGGGAAACCACGAAAAACCCCTGTAAAGATGGACGGTGGCGGGGATCGAACCGGGTCCGATATGTCCCTTCACCTTCCGGGTCACATGAAGCAAGTGAGCTAACCACTCGGCTACTGTGCCGGTTCCATGGATTTTAAGGGGGTAGCCCCCAGTTAATTAATGGTCGGACTTGATATTTTATTTCCAAGTACTTATTGGAGTGACATATCTGAAAATTTCAATAAATGTTCTTGTAAACTGATGAATGTTGGACATTGAATAAAAAATCAGAATAAAGTCAATTTTGTTTTTAAATTTTTTTTTACATGATCATCTTTTTATAACATGATGGGATGGAAAACAAAACAATAATTCCAAATTTGTAGTCACACAGTTTAAACTTTAGTGGGTTGTTAGTGATACCATTAGTCATGATGCAACTAAAAAAAAAATATCTGTTGCAAAATCAATTATTTGTGTTATATTTAATATTATATAGAAAAAATGTACAATTTTTGATGACATTAACATACCTGAAATGATTGATTTCATCTTGATCTTCACCATTCTTGTTAGAATTTTAATTCTTGTGATAATACAGGTTCTGTCCAAATTTTATGAAGATTGGTCCAATAGTTTCAGAGCTATGATGTTTTTGGTTTAGAAAATGATAAAGTTGAGATAAATGGAATCAAAGTCAAGCACCACCACTATACGCATTGCCATCCCTTCGGACTGCGACTGCGTAGTAAATCAACCATTCAAGATATTGCAAAATTCTTCTTGAGTAACAGCTAAATACACTTGAAAAAAAAAAAAAACATTTTCCAATTTTGAAATTTTTTCTCTAGGGCCCTTGAGAGTTTATTGATTGAATTGCTGGATCATATTGCTGCCGAGCAATAGGCAAGGTGGGTGGAGGTGTGCATGAGGATTTATTCTTGTTTGGCCATAAGAGTGAACTGTCTTGGTAATATATATTTTGTATATGCCTATATATAAACTAATTTTATGAAATATGTGAAAATAATTCCAACTCTGATTTGTTTTTCGTCACCTTTCAGAACTTAGCGATGACGACTTGGTAGCTCAAGCAGTGTTGTTCTTTTTCGGTGGTTTTGATACTTCGTCCACGTTACTTTGTTTCTTGTCTCACCAACTGGCCGTAAATCCTGACATACAAGAACGACTGAGAAAAGAAGTTGATGACATACTAGTAGAAAATAGCGGCAAAGTAACTTATGAAGGGGTACGTTTAAATAAGTTTGTATTTTTGATTGGTATAAAAGTGTTAATCGTATAATAGGATAGTGCGGACATTTATTCAACGGAATGGCATAGAGGAAATTTTTAAAATAACTTGACCGCACTCTACTATATGACATTGCTGCCAATGGAAATTATTATTAATTTTCCGTATAAAAACTAATACTACAGTGAAACCTCTATCCATCGTTTTTCAAGGGACCAGAAAAATTAAATCATCCATGGAGGAAAATGATCCATCCAGGAAAATTTAACATTGGTCATGTAGGAGTGAGGTGAGAAAAAATAAATGATACAAGCAGGAAAACGATGGATGCGAGAATTATGCATAGAGGTTTCACTACTATGAAAACACTCCGCCTCTTTATATAAGTTAGTTACTGACCAAAGGCCATTTTGAGATGAACAAATTCTGAGGTTTGAGAAATTACTACGCCTAGTTACTTTTATTGAAAATGACCAGTCTGTATTCTACATACTGCTACTATTTGTTAGTGTGAATATGTATTCTTTCCATCAATAATAATTAAGTGCTTCAACTATTTACACTCCACTTGCACTTTTTGAATTTTTAAATTTTTTCAATTTTTTTTACAATTTGTCTTACCTTCCAGTTAAAAAACTTTGATGATTTGTGTACCTCAATTTGGGCTGTGGTTTATTAATGCAGTAATTGCATAATTTATGGCACAATACTGTTATTAATTTGAAATGAAAATGTTGGTAGCTACTAGCTAGGTTTTGTGAAGTATAAGTACTAATTGTGACTGTGTGGCTCTTCTAAATTATCACCTTGTGTCGGTTGTACACTATACAGACTACATACATATATACTTTGATTGTACTTAGAAGTGAGATAATTAGATTATTTGTTAGTAATGAGACTATGAATTTCTTATCCCCGATTCTACCACATATGCCAGAAAACCAAAGTATAAAATTGTAAGCAAAAATGTGATATAAAAAAAAAGCAAAAAAAAAAAAAAAAAAAATATATATATATATATATATATATATATATATATATATATATATATATATATATAAATATATATATATATATATATATAAATATGAATATATATAGGCCTATATATATTTGTATATATATAGGCCTATATAAGATATATAATCGGTAAGATCGCCCTTGTGGTACTCCGTTCAAACGATCCATTTTTCATCCATTGTCTTAATTGGGGAACAATGATTTTGTATCAAGTTTTGATGTTATTAAAAGAAAATAATAATAATCCTACCAAAAATATCCTAACAAACATGTGTTTTCAGAGACAGAATAATGGTAGCTGAATGCGACGTTCATCTAAAGCATTTATGATTTATTTATTTAGCATTTAGCATTTGTCATGTCGCGTGCCGGGAATCGAACCCACCATCAAGAACGTCTTAGCATCTAGACCACCGAGGCAAACATCTAGATGTATCATTATTTTTAGATTACAATTGAAACTTTTAATAATAACTTCAATTACTTATACTGACACTGTGAGGCTGCTGATCGTACTTATCATAACTGCTATTTTGAAAAAATTCAATTTCCAATATCCAAACGAAAAACAATCAATATTGAGGCAAGGGGTGCTATCCACCAAATCTAGGGCAGATCTTTGAAATCGATGCCCGTCGGATCCGAATTTGTCATTCATCCTCATTGAATAATGTCCAGTCTTACGAATAATAAATATTTGTCTTCATTTTGTATTTTGATAAGTGGACTAAGAGCGCATATAAGAGTCGATTTAGCGAAATATCAATCTTTTGATGATACATTTTGAACGTTACATATGATATCAAAATTCTAATATGGATAAACGAGGATATTTTTTATTAACTTATGGATGGTATATTATGGGTGTGGTTGTTTATCCTCACTTATATTATGTATCAGCTATTATATTATGCAGAATGAAATAAAAATGAAAATGAAATGAAATGAATATTAATGAATGATGATCAACTTGAACCATGCACATAATTTTCACAGGTATAGATGGAAAACATATTTTCAGCTGTATACGTGTCAAAATGTTGGAATGAAAGTTGAATATTTTCATTTCACATGATCATTTTCAAAGGTATTAAAGAGGTCTATATATCACCCGTATTAGCATTTTGATATCTTATACTGTTTAAAAGTTATCACCAAAAATCTGATATTTTGCTGAATCCACTCCAGCCTGCATGCTCTTAAGCGATAATTAGCGGATTAACTTGTGGAATTACTCTTGGTTATAATTTTTTACTTGATAATTAAATTTATTATCAATTTTTTTTAATAACATCGAAACTTGATACAAAATCGTTGTTCCCTAATTAAGGCTATGGATGAAAGATGGGGTCGTTTGGACGGGGCACCACAAGGGCGATCTTACCACCCCAATGTAAAAATGTTTTTATTCATTGTAAAAACATAACTCCAAGTGAAATATTTCATTTCAGGTTCAACGCATGAAATATATGGACATGGTCATATCAGAGACTTTGCGTATATTCCCACCTGCTGTATTCAACGACCGACTCTGCGTTAAACCGTACACCCTCCCTGCCACTGCGACCAGTCCCGAGATTAAGATTAATGCCGGAGATGGAGTCGCATTTCCCACTATTGGTATACAACGCGATCCCAAGTACTGGCCGGAACCGATGAAGTTCGACCCGGAACGGTTTAGCGATGAGAATAAACATAAGATTGTGCCTTGTACTTGGATCCCATTTGGTGCTGGGCCCAGAGGATGTATTGGTAAGTACTAGGCAAACGCGTTATGTGCTGCCGCGTTGATGGATGAGCTGGAACATATCACCTTATCTTTGGATTGGTTATTATTATCTATGACTATCAATAACGTAACGGGATAAGCAACATGGCGTAAGTCCTATCCTTTTAACATTAGGCCGTTTTCACCATGATGGAATCAGCGCGCTTTCGTGTACATTTCTGAGATTTGCAATTTCAAATCAAATCGTATGTATTAGACTCGTATTTCAATATATAGTACATAGTTGTACAATTGCATTGATTTCAATCTTTCTCGTAGATGATGAGTAATTATCCAGTTATCAAATGGTAAATATAGCAGTAGGGCTCTTGACTAGGGGACTAAATGCTTTTACAGATGTATTTTAAATTTAGATTGGCTAATTCAAATGAAATTTATTCCAATATTGTTTAATGCAGTTGGGAAGAGCTGGATTCACAGATTGCATTACATCTATTACTTGTATAGATCAACACACAATAATACCAGCAAATCATCATAACATTTGTGAGGCGGCATCCCTTTGATATACGCATGGTGCGAAAGGAAACCGCCATGTTGCTTATCCCGTTACGTTATTGATAGTCATAGTTATTATATATAAAAACCACCTTGAGATTCAAACAATTTCATCACTACCATGCTATTTGCTAATTAATTTTCATGATAATAAAGAAGGCTTTGTTTTAATCGTTTACAATTAATTGGTGACACCGGTTGCTTGGCTTCAATTGGTATCTTAATACCTTGGAGTGACTTACAAAAATTATATTATATATTTTTTTACATCAAAACGGCTGATTCGATGTGAGTGAAAGATCGGAATAATGTGTATCATTATTATATTTAAATTCCCTGAGAATTGAATTCTCTAGGGAGAAATATTTCCAACGATTTTTTCCTCTGGTTTATTCTCATGGGAGGTTTGAAAACTTTTTGAAATGAGTTTTCTCAGAAGTGGTTCAACCGATTGCGCCTCAAAACTATACAGCGTCGAATTAGATAAGGACACTTGTGTATGCCAAGTTTCAACTGATTTTTAATTTTCGTTTGACCTGTGGAGCGCGAAAAAAAGAGCTTTTTTTTTAGTACAGTGGAATTGAGTCTTCGCTTCGCTCATCCAATCAGTTTTATTATACGGTTATTAAAGAGAGAACTAAAGATTGTTCAAATAATATGGTAGGAAGTATGTTAATTGGTGTGAAATAATTATCGAGTTCACAAGATAGAATGTTTGAAATGTAGCCATTTTTAAAAGAGTAAATATTCTGTTGGGAGTAGCAGCACTCAAAATACACAATCTGGTAGCAAACAAAAAAGCTTACTTCAGGCTTGGATTATAGCTATCGTAATGAATACTGATGAATAGCTATAGACCTACTACAAAACATAACATGTGCTTTTACTACTGTACACAATACATAATTCTTCTACAATGTTTCTAACATTTAGTTTCAATTATTGTTGGCAACCTTAAATGTATACAAACAGAAAGGCAAAAATATATGTTCATATAATTCTCCTGTCTATATTGATGTCTTCTTTTTAGAACATATCTCACCCAAATATCACCCATATCTCACATCACATTAGTCATATACATATAGCATTACAAATGAATGAAAATACGCTGCTTCAATATAATTGCTTTATTTGTGTTATTAGGTATGCGTTTTGCATTGATGGAAGCCAAGATTGCGTGCGCCACATTATTATCGCGCTTCGAGATCCGAGTTGTGAGCAGAACGACTGTCCCAGTGCAGCTCAACAAGAAGACGTTCAACATGGGTGCAGAGGGTGGCTTCTGGCTAGGACTCAAACCAAGGGCCAACTAGTGAAATGATACTGAGACAAGAAAAACGAGTACTGTCCTGGATTTGTATTAGTTCTTCAAGCCTTGGTGTGCCTCCTCTAGGCTGATCAAGTCTTGATTGGCCTAACAGAGGTTAACGAGGTTTTAAAATTAAGTAATTATAATCACAATAGAATAACCCAGTCATAGGCGGCGAAACACTTTGGGAGAGATGGGTTTGGGGGAAAGAGGAGCAAGCCCAACCATAAATGGTCCAAACAAGGTTTCACTCAGAAACTTTTAGGGGAAAATTGGCTAAAATGGGACTAATTGCATTCCGACTGTAAGTTGTACGAACACGGGACAATAAGTCCAAAAACAGTCTGTCCAGGGGGAAACATTAATATTGCACGTAGACATTCTATTATAGCCGTGATAGAAAATAAGGTTATTTGCAGATGATTGTGTGTTATATAGGGAAATCATTACAGAGGAGGATGTAGTAGCTCTTCAGGTAGATTTAGCGGCAATTAATCGTTGGGTTCAGTCAAATAAGATGGGGTTGAATACAGGAAAGTGCAAGTTAGTCACATTCGGTAAGAGAAACATAAGGACAGATGTAGTGTATGAGGTAGGAGGGAAGACGCTGGAGTTGGTGGAAAACTACAAGTATTTGGGGGTGGTATTTGATAGGCGTCTAGGGTGGGGGAGTCAGATTGAGAGAATAGTAAAAAAGAGTATAAATGCACTAAACTTTGTAATGAGGCAACTTAGGGGGGCAGGTATGGAGATTAAGGAAAAAGCATATTTCTCGTTAGTGCGTCCCATGGTAGAATATGCTAGTTCAGTTTGGGATCCTTATAGATTAGGTGAGATAAGGGATGTGGAAAGGGTTCAAAGGATTGCTGTGAGAAGGGTTACAGGTAGGGTTAGGAGGTGGAAATGGGATGAGAATGAAAGGGGGGAGAGGGTAAGAATGTTGGAGAGTCCAACTGAGATGATGAGAGACCTGGGGTGGCAGAAATTGGAAATACGGAGGAAGGAGGATCGTTTATGTAATTTCTTCAGGGTAATGGAGGGAGAAGGGGGGTGGGGGGAGCTGCATGAGTTGATAAAAAGAAATAAGTCAGGGTATGGAGGTAGGCGGGGTCATGATAGAGCGGTAGTCATAAAGGGGGCTACATTAGATGTCGGTAAATTCTCTTTCTTAAATAGGACAGGTAGGGACTGGAATGGGCTTAGTAGAAACGTTTTTGAAGGGGATGACATCAGGTTAAAGTTATTCCGTCAGAGGGTTAAGGAGATGGTGGGATAGGGGTACTTAGGGAACTTGCCACCGCGCATTTATGTGCATTTGCAAGAGTTGAATAATAATAATAATAATAATAGCTGGGTGCTCCAAAACAATATTATTTGCTCACAGAATTTTCATTTTTCACACAGAGGATTTTAACGAAAACAAAAAAAACAAAAAAGTTGCCTTAAACAATTTTTCTCGCCCCCTCTATGGCTGAAAGTTGAAGGGGGTCATTGCGACCCTCCCTCTCTCCTGGTTTCGACACGATCCCTGAACACAGTTCAACTAAGGGAGATGACATGTTAAGAGCTAATTAACTCTTAATAAACGACTTTTAAACCGGGAGTGAAGAAGATACTCTCGATATTATACTGTATTATCATTGTTTGCGTTTAATTTTTTGGAGTGAACTGATAATCTGTAGATCAGGGAGTAAATTTGTTCATATGCTATTCATATTTTTAGTCGATTTAATATAATAAAATCAAGCACAATTACTTCATCAACAATTACAAAATGGCATGCTTCTACAACAAAGCTTAGAAATTATTCACAAACTATAATAATCTGGGCACTGGTATTTGTTGATGAAAAAATCCAACTATTCAAAAACGGTGAATAATGATGTTATAGAACTTAATATATTGATACAATATGATATGTATTATTATATATCAATAATTCAATATATTATATATATATATATATATATATATATATATATATATATATATATATATATATATATATATATATATATATATATATATATATATATATATATATTCATATTTCATAAGAAAATGTGTTGCTAAATATTCAAAATAATATTCTTACCCATTTGATCACCAACAAGAATATTGTATTGTATGCACAACATATCATAAATGTTGGCTAGGGGACATCATATTCCTACCTATTTTGGCTGTTTCTGTGAATGGATAACGTTTAATTGAGCTTTTAGAAATCCAAAAATCGTTATTTATTATACTTTATTTTTAGAAATAATTTTGAGTATTTTTTAATGAGACAGTCGAATATTCCAAACTTATAAAGACCGCAAGGGCTATAGGATGTTTCACATAAGAATAGAATGAAGTTCTACAAAAATGGACTCAAGACCCGAAAAAATCAAAATATGATGTAATAAAGGGCAGAACATAAAATTAGTATTCTATTCATATATATGAAAAAATACAATGAGATTCAGAAGACGGATTTTAAACAATGCTGATAATTTGTTTATTAATTAAGGCCCGGTTTTACGAATCTTATAGTTAGGTTAATAATCCATTAACTATTAATTAAAGGTACGAAAATAACATATGTAACCATATGAATCCAAGAATAAGGTTTGAAACCCAAATTTTACTTTTTGTTAGCAAAATTATCACACTTCAGCAAATTATGCTGACGTATAACAACATGACCCTATGAGAATTTCTTCTTAATTTTATCTCTCTACAGTATAACATTAAAAAATCACGAAATATGCATTTTTACGCCAAATGAAACTTATGGTTTCCTGATTAGACGAGCTTAAGCGAGGATTCAATTTGACATACTGAAAAAAATTGGTGTTCGTTTTTATGTTTTTTTTTTTTTTTTTTTTTTTTTTTTTGTTTTTATGTTTTTTTGTCGGTTCTCCACAGGTCAAACGGCTACAGCTATCAACTTCAAACTTTTTTTCGTCATGGTTCCTCATCTAACTTAGATCTGTATAGTTTTGTGGCATTATCGGGTGGTAACTTTTTTTTTTATGAATTTTAGAAATTTCAAAAATCCCCATTAGAATAACCCGGAGGAAAATACTTGAAAAATCAAAATTTTTCAAGACCTCTCAAATTTTCGCCGAATATAAAGGAAACTATTAAGCACATTTTGAGAGATTTTTCGCATCAATCGGATGAGAAATAACGAAGAAAACGCATTTATAAAGCATTTTCCCATCAATTTAGGCTATTACGGGAACCAATTAAATCTATAGTAACAAGTGTCACCAATTAATTCAAAACGATTGAAATGAATGAAGAAGAAGGCCGTGACATAACTGATTCTCGTAAGGTTTTTGAACGTTTGGAGTGATCCAAGGTCTGTAGATGTAGATTGGGTTGACAAATTATTTTTCATTCCAGATTTCTATTCCCCCAAGCTCGTCTAACAACGCGCATCCCGCGTTTTCCTAGTAATAAGAAAACTGTAATGCATACTAATTGGATTCAAATACAGAATGTAAATATGTCATCATTATCGTGGATGAGTAGAATAACAATCAATATACAAATACACCAGTGTTTAAAATGTTACTTAACCATAGTTTTAGCAACCGTTTATGCCTTAAGTTTATAACTGGAAGATGAAATTTATTTCAAAGACATCATCATCTCTATACACATACATTTTTGGTAGAATTGGCACAATTGGCATAGCAAATTTAAAATCCTAACGGGCTCAAATATGATATAAATTGTGTAATTGTTGTGCATTGAAATAGGACAAATGGAACTGTGTCAACCATGTATTATTTGTAAGTAATAAATACAATCATTGAATTCAAAGCTCATGATTTTGTGAAACCATGAGTTACGAATAAAGGGTGATATCAGGAACTGAAATAAAATCTTGAAAATGTAAATGTTTTTCATTTGTAACGTTTTTACATTCTCCCAATTCCATTTCCTTCACATTATCATCGAATTTGTCGAATGAAACATTCAATTTCAAGTAATTGATAAAAAGTATTAGTTATAGGCTAGGAATAGAACGTGAAAATGACAGTTTTCACTTGTATAATTTCGTGAGATGATACATAATATTATAGAGAGAGACAGACAGAGATTTTCTAAGGAACTCTTACAGCCTCAAGTTGGTCGTGAACTTGGAATTAAATCTCTATAATTCAAAGCTAGCTGTTTGCCTGCAAGGGCTCTCAGCTTAACCTACTACAACTTTATGTTTGCCGCGTACCCAAAGTACACGATTTCTCATCAATTGGCAGTTGAGAGTTGTGTGCTAAGGGGTTATGGCTAACCTCCCACACCATGATGTTTGCCGTGTACTTTCTCTCTAATTTGAAGCTAGCTGCCTGCCTGCAAAGACTTTTAGCTTAACCTACTACAACATTATGTTTGCCGCGTACCAAAAGTTCGATCTCTCATCAATTGGCAGTTGTGAGTTGCCTGCTAAGGGATTATAGCTAACCTCCCACACCATGATGTTTGCCGTGTACTCAAAGTCAGAAATTAGATGGTTGCAATGAATTATGGGTAATGCAAGGGCTAACTTCCTACATCTGATGTTTGCCGCGTACTAAAGCTAGGTTTAGCTTCAATTTTACTAATAATGTAATTTATGTGTGTAAAGTCGATTTCTATCAGGAAAGCAGAAAAGTCGAGGAGGGTATACGAAATTCAAGTTTGCATTATAGAACTCTTATTTAATTAATTGTTTTGGGGAATTACATAAGTAATGAAATTGTATATTTTCTTGTTTCTTAACCTTATGAGAGGTATTTGAGTGGAAGGATTAAGGAAGCAGGATAATAGAACTGCAATTATACAATAACAGATGTGTATTATTCATAATTCAGATACTTTTATTGTACCAATAATAATAAAATGACAATACAATAATTTCTTCATATTCATTTATGATCCGATGGTATAAAATCAAAATCGGAAGGCACACAATAAATATACACATACATAATATGCAACAATAAATAATCTTCATATAGTGCGAGCCACTATCTTTACAAAATATCCTAACATAAGTCTACATTGCAAAAGTATTATTACAAATTGAGTGACACATTCAGATAGGCCGTATAATAATAATAATAATAATAGTAATAATAATAATAATAGTAAAATTGTCTTCATTTTTGGGTTTTAGTAATATTAACGATACAATAATAATACAAATGATGGTGATAGATAAGTAATAATACATTAAAACCGCAAAAAGACAAAATATAAGTGAAACAGAGTAAATTAATAAACACAGTTTCTACATTCTACATTAATGTTTCTCTATTTACATTCAAAGTTTTTTTTTTATTGAATAATTTGGTTCCATATCTCACCATGGACTTATAGGGCCTATAATACTGCATAGTATAAGTCCATCATGATCTAAATGATTAAATTACAGAGCCTGTATTATGAAATCTATAGAAAAGAAACTAAAGAGGAGTGATAGACGAGGAAAAATGAGAAAAATAACAGCTGGTCACTATAATCTTGTTAACATGTGTGATTCGATAATAATTATTCAGTTGTCCTTCATAACAGTCCTTATTCCACCACAAAATAATTATTGGACATGCAGTTTGTTCCACTTGAAAACACAAATACAAATTATAATCAAATGATATTATTGAACAATATTAAATCCATTATTTGATGGGGAAAAATAACCACCAATGTATATGTTAAAATTATCATTATCCAAAATATTTACGTTGAATAATCATAATCTTCATTATTTAAGGTACAACTCCTTTATTTCCTTCTTGTATCCAAATTAAAATTAAACACAATTAAAATCTCTTCCCTAGTGAAAGTCCGAGTAGAACAAACCCAAAATCAAACTTGGATTCAACTTGGTTCTAGTTTGATTAGAAAAACAAAGTAGAATAAGTCTGTGTAGTTCAAGTTTGTTGTACGTGTTTCAATTTTGTTCAACCTGTTTCTACTTGTTCAAATCATTTCAAGTTGTAGTTCAAACCAACTTGGTTCAACTTTGAATAAACTTCTTCAGGACTTTGTTCAGGTTGGTCACGAAATAACCCTTGTTTTACTTTGTTGATCAAGTTCAAATTTGTGAAGAGAATGATTTTCTTCAAGTATGTTATCACAGTTCTAGTTGGTATTATCTAGTTTGTTCCACTCCGTTCAACATTGTTCTGGTTGGTAATTCCTAGTTTGTTCTACTCCATTCAACATTGTTCTAGTTGGTATTTTAATTTTAAGAAATTTCTTAAAATTAAAATTAAAATTGAATTCATGCGATGAATTCCATTTTACCTCAAAACGTTTCTAAATGATATAGAAGAAATTTATAGATTCAAGATATTGGTTCAATGTATTGCTAATTTATTATTATGATATTGTTATAAAACTGTATATGTTCAACTGTACGTTTAAAACTGTATGTTTATGCATAACTTATAAATATGCTAATCTTTGATTACATAAACAAGGATAGAATTAAATTTAAATTGAAAAAAAATTGAATTGAATTGACTATCTAGCTGTTGTTTACGCCAACAGCAGAATGATCAGCAACACGAGTAGCTGTTCAAAGCTTCTCCTTCAGAGTAAACTCATCCCGAATTTGAATAAAGACAACTATTTACACGAAAAAAAAAATTGGAAGCACCTAAAAATCTAGCTGTGCTGCATATGCACGGTGGGCCCCAAAATTTATAACAATTGCAAGTACTATTGTCCGAAAAATACATGATTTTAAGTTGCTGTTAACGTCCCGATCCCTGTAGCTATAGCTTACCACTGACAGAACCACAACACAAATGTTGGAAATTCAGTGCTTGGTTTACTTACACCATATGGTGTATAACCATATGATATATGGAAATAGAACCATATGGTTCTATATATACACTTCAGTCATTCTAAGAAGTTCAAATATCTTATTTTCTTATATATATATATATATATATATATATATATATATATATATATATATATATATATATATATATATATATATATATATATATATATATATATATATATATATATATATATATATATATATATATATATATATATATATATATATATATATATATATATATATATATATATATATATATATATATATATATATATATATATATATATATATATATATATATATATATATATATATATATATATATATATATATATATATATATATATATATATATATATATATATATATATATATATATATATATATATATATATATATATATATATATATATATATATATATATATATATATATATATATATATATATATATATATATATATATATATATATATATATATATATATATATATATATATATATATATATATATATATATATATATATATATATATATATATATATATATATATATATATATATATATATATATATATATATATATATATATATATATATATATATATATATATATATATATATATATATATATATTGGGGTTTTACGACGCACTATAATGATGACTAAGATCTATTGGCATTGAGTGAATGATTGATGAGATGATGGGATGGTGAGACGAAGGTTTCTTAGGTATTGGGAAGGATAGCGAGAAGGAAGCGGTCGTGGCCTACATTGTAGTCACCATCCCGGCATTAGCCTAGACTACAGACGGAAACCACGAAAAAACCCTGTAAAGATGGACGGTGGTGGGGATCAAACCGGGTCGGATATGCCCCTTCACCTCCCGAATCAACAAGTTCTATAACATAATTGTACAATTTACACTATATTTATTCATGACACTGTGTTCAATTGAATAAATATATCATCATATTGCTATATCAGCTCCTAATCATCACTGGATGGGCAATTTTTCTAAAGGCAATTCTTATTTCACCACTATACTGTTAGTAGTACAGCTTGCGAGCCCAAACCAATAATATGGACCATTATATTTCCTGTTTGCCTGATACCTTTCAGATTCTCAACATTAAATGAAAAGTAATTTAATGGATTACTTCTTGGCTGTGATGCAGATTGATTAATTGATTTATCAATTGACTAATACAACACACAATAAGAATTCATACACAATATATAACATAGGATAGACCTACTGACAGAGTGTGGACATAGAAAATTATCAACAGCCTACAAAAAATGGTACATGTGTGTGTGTAAAATATCAGTGTTTCGATAATATAATTATATACAGAACTACCAACTTTATGCAATAAATATAGTGTATATACGGTCTTGAATCAAGAAACATTACTGAGACATTTTTGTCTTCTGAATTAGTTATTCCTGTATTAAACAATAGGAATTGCCGGGAATTGCTTCAACTTTTGACACTATTGACAATAGTCTGTTATCAGTTGTATCCCTGGTGTTGGGTGACGTTGGTGTGTTACCATGCTAAGATATATACGCAATATGCTGGGGAATTTGAGTATTACTATAGAGCGCTAAAGACCGTTGCTGCCAGGGGCAGATCTAGGTCACATTCATGGGGGAGGGAGCGATTTTATTTTGAAAAATAGAATACAATGTAATGAATTCAAGAACAATTTTTGTGTAATGACTCTTGTCATGAAGCCGGTAACCCATAGAGGGTAAACGTACGTTCATAGCCCCACTGAAGGATACAATATTCAAACATGAACATGTTATCATTGAGCTATCAACTGACCCCTTATCATTTTCAGTCCCACTCGTCACATGCCTATCTCAGGATCTTAAAATACGTCAAGGGAAGCTAAAAACTAGGTTCGAGAACAATAATGGCTTTGAGAGTCTCAGGCGCCAAAACATGCGTGTCGGCAAAATCGCTTCCCTTTACCTGAACGGACGTCTTTACATTTGTCTCGTCAACAAAACACATTCAAATCAGCAACCTAGCCTGAAACATCTAATGTACACCCTACGTACCCTCAGGAATTTCTGCAACTTCTACAATATACACAGCCTAATTATTCCGTTATCTGACTACGGGTTCAACGATTTCTCACCGGCAGTAGTTAGAAACTCGATACATCATGTGTTCCAACACACCCAGGTCTCCATCAGATTAACAACCCCCCCCCTAACTGCTACTACTGTTATCACACTCCCCTACACCCCTGCGCCCACTGAAGACCTAATCTCTTTCTACGACATTCCAACATCTAAAGTAAGGCCTTCAGGCACACGACTTGGCACATGCAATGCGGACTACCTCACCACAACCTCTCTGCTGGATGAGATATGCACCAGCACATGTGAGCTAACTCAGCCCTTCATCAACCAAGGTTCAAATCCGAATACCTGCCTCACCGTAGATCTTCCTCCAAGGCATCATAATACTCAAGAAGCCGCTCCCGTAGACATCAGCTTATCAATCAATGTACCATCGCACCATGATGGCACTTCCCAGCCATCTGCCACCACGGCCAACACTCTCAAAACTGTGTTCGACAACTCTGCAGTCATCATTGCCCCGTTCCTGTTGCCATCGGACGACTTATTTCTGCCAAGCCAAGCTATAACAACAGATGGCACGCCTACCGGTAACACTGCCGTCATTCTACCACCAATAGAAGCCACACCTCTGTCACCTGCCACCTCTTCAGACACTTGCTTGGACCTTTCAACAGTCAACGCCTCTGTCGTACTGACGCTCACTGATGCAACCAGTCAGCCTTCACCTCATCTGGTCAACAACTCCATAGACATCGCGCCGCCACTCGAAGATCAACCTGCGTCTGCATCCCAGCAGGTCTCTATCACTCGTTCAGAGAGGCCCATTCGCATCAAACGCAGCACCCAGCGCTTGGACATCTGACCATCATCGAACCATGGCATCCCTCCTCAATGCCCTCCGTCCCTCGCCTCTACCGAACCCCATTCTAAAACTCTCATAATCTCCCTCAACATCAGATCTGCTCGCAGAAAGCTTGAAGAGCTAGAAATATTCACTAAGAAAACCTCCCCCGACATTCTATGCATTTCTGAACACTGGCTGTCTCCATTTGACTCTACCTCATTCGTAATCCCGGAATACAGCAATACCAACATCTTCTTCCGCTCTAACTCTTCCCATGGTGGCGTAGCCATTCTCTCCAAACCCTCGCTAAACCTCCATCCCTTGACCATTACAGACAAGTTTTGCGTCGATATTGACTTTGAATGCTCCTGTGCCTCCTGGTCTTCCAATACTATAACTTATATTATCTTATCTGTCTACAGATCTCCCTCTGGCAACATCAGTACCTTTCTTTCATCTCTCGAAGAAACTCTCATTAAGCTAACCAAATACCTCCCCAGAGCCCAGCTCTTCCTCTGCGGAGATTTCAATATTGATCTCTTTCAGAATAATCAAAACACTTCCAAATTTCTCGACCTTTTTCACTCCTTCAATCTTTTTCAAAGCATTACCTCCCCCACTCGTATCACTTCGTCCTCCTCCACCCTCATCGACAACATCTTTACCACTCTCGATCCAACTCTCTATTCCAGCAACACCCTAGACAGCGGTCTCTCTGATCATCTAGCTGTCACCCTCTGTCTCAAGCATCTTTCCAACAACAGCCCTCATGTCAACTCCGTCACCAAAAGATTTTTTTCCGAATCGAACATACTTTATTTCTCCTCCCTCCTCTCAATCGCTCACTGGGATGTTTCTAGATTGTCCGACACTAACGCCATGTACGAATCTTTCAATGACACCTTCTCCCATCATTTCAACACAGCCTTTCCAGTTCTCAAACGAAAACCTCGCTCAACTCGTTCAAACAGCTGGATCACACCAGACATTATCTCTAACTCGAACAATCTAAGACGCCTTCACCATCTCCACCGACTCAACCCTGACAACATGAATATCAAAACAAGATATCTTTCCCTCAAAAAAAACATGCTCAGAATATCCGCGTCTCCAAACGTGAACACCTTGACTACTTAATCCAGTCCTCCAACAACAAATCCAAAACTGCCTGGAATATCATCAAGTCCCACTCTACTCCTCCTTCGCCACGTTCTGACCTATCACTCTCCCTCGACGGTCAAACTATTTCCGATCCGGTTACTCTCTCCGAAAAGTTCAATTCCTTTTTCATCAGCTCTGGCAACACTGCTCCTACCCTGAATTTCTCTCAGTCCCAAACTAGTCCTATTCTCCCCACGACCCGTCCTAACAGACCTTCTATCTTTCTTTATCCCACCACTCCCGGAGAAATCATCCAAATTGCCCGCTCTTTTAGTAGCAAGCACTCCAGTGGTATCGATGAAATCCCCGCCTCACTCCTTTCTAAATGTATTACCTACTTGGCCTGCCCACTCTCAATTATATTCAACAACTCTCTCTCTTCTGGAGTATTCCCCTCTAAACTAAAAAATGCCCTCATCATTCCCATCCATAAAAAGGGCAGTAAATCCGAAATTAATAACTATCGTCCGATTTCTCTCCTATCCTCTTTCTCCAAACTCCTCGAAAAAATTATGTTGAATCGCCTTTCTCATTTCCTTCATCAGCATAACCTATTGTCACACTGCCAACACGGTTTTCAAAAAAATAAATCCACCATCACTGCCATTTTTGATTTCCTCTCTCCCCTTTACTCATCTATTGACAGAGGCGACCACGCAGTCGGTCTTTTCTATGACCTAAGCAAGGCCTTTGACACCATCGACCACAAACTTCTTCTTTCCAAACTCTACGATCTTGGCATACGTGGCACTGCCCAAAATTGGATCTCTTCTTTTCTATCGGATCGCACCCAAATCGTCAAGATCCATTCCAATAACCCTAAATTCCCAACCTCCACTCTCTCGAGTCCCCGCTCCGTCTGCTGCGGCGTTCCCCAGGGATCAGTTCTCGGACCCCTTCTCTTCCTACTGTATATAAATGACCTCCCTCCTCTTCTTAACACAGGTACCCTCTCTCTCTATGCTGATGACACCAGCCATCTGATCACTTCACCCCAAAACGACCTTTCCTCCCTAATCACCACGGCCAACCTTCAAACTTCTCACATGTCCTCATATTGTGTCAAAAATCGCCTCGCTCTTCAATCTACTAAGACCACCTTTATTCACTTTCACTCCCGCTCCAAACCACCCTCAATCACTCCCCTCATCAGACTTGATAACAAAATCATTCCTACGACTCCCTCTACCAAGTTCCTAGGCATCACTCTCACTCCTTCTCTCGACTGGGCTCTCCACGTCCACACTATCTCTGTCAAGATCCTCAGAAGTTGCTACCTTCTAAGACGACTCAAACACATCGTCAGCCTTCACACCCTCAAACTCACTTACTTTGCTCACCTTCACTCTCATCTCTCTTACGGCATCCTCTTCTGGGGCGCTTCTCCCCCTGCTAACCGTGTCTTTATACTTCAAAAAAGAGCTCTACGCACAATAGTTGGTATCTCCCGACCCACTTCCTGTCGCCAGCACTTCATAGACCAAAAAATTCTCACTCTCTCATCCAAGCTCATTCAAGATGCTAGCTCCTTCGTCCGCACCTATCCCGATCTCTTCCCTCTCAACTCCTCGAACCATCCTTACCAGACCAGAAACAAAAACTCCATCCACATCACATCTCACAATCTGTCCTTCTTCACCAACAGCCCTTTTCACCTATGCTCTATCTTATACAATCACTTGCCCTCCCACGTAATCCAGTCCTGCTCACTCAAGTCTTTTCTTTCCAACCTCAAAAGTTTTCTTATTTTAAATCCTTTCTATAATCTAAATGAGTATTTTTCGAACAACTTTCCCTGATTTGCCCTCTAGCCTACTTCACTTTTTGAACACCCCCACTTGTACCACTCACCGTTATGAGTAGCGTTATCTATATACATATATACATAGTATATATGTAAATTATTTATATGATATCAAGTTAATCTGAGAATAGATTTAATACATTGTTTCCTGTATTATTGTTAGAAATATCAGCATCCCTCCATGATTATTTTACTGTTAAAAGTAGTGTTCATGTACATAACTATGTTCTTACTACTAACTTAATTGTCCCAATTCAATCTCTATAAGCTATTTCTATCTTAGCATGTAGTTTACGATAATTTTTTACACTAATACGTTACGTTAATCCTACATCATATCCTAATGAATAATTATTTATTTTCTTGTCTTTCGTATTATTTAATAATTATAAAGGTTAGGTGGAAGAACGGTCATGTGATCGAACCTCGCCCTTTTTGATTGTATGACGTTTGTATGTACATGATAAATAAAGACATTCTATTCTTCTTCTATAGAGCCACGGCAACACGAATTTGCCGTGGCGTCAAAATAAATGAGCCAATCACAGACTTGCCGGGCTTGTCGTTTACTGTTACCTTGAAAGTTGGTTCAAGTTGAACATTTTGCCGGACGACAGACTTGCCGTGATGACGTAGACGATATCACGTCCACTTTTATACTCAAACTGTTTGTTTTTCTTACGGACTATCGACTGTCAAGCTCGATTACTGTCCACATTGCCATGGTTATCGCATCAATTCGATATATAATTGCCTCGAGTTTGCGATATAACCGATCATTTTGCCGTGGTAGTATGAACGACACAAATCATATGACGTCCTACGGCACCCGACAAGATCGTCGGCCAGCAAAAATGCCGTGGCTCTATGAACGTACTTCAAGTGGTCCCATCCTGGCCCTGCAGTCAAATTTTTGATATTATCAATTTTTAATGTAGTTTATAGCATGTTTCAGACAATGTTTAAATGCAAAAAATATATATTTTCCCACACTAAAAGGTGGTCCAAATGCTATTTGACAAAGTATTCCGAATTCCCCTTCCCCAGTTAATTACATGGCCATTGTTACGATTGTTGTCATTTTACACTCAACTTAAGCACAGTGTTATTGAAAATTCCAACCCTAATGCAATTACATACTAAAAAACCTACATTTTGGAAAGGTAGACCTAAGTTTAGTTTATTCTCAATAAAATGTAGAATATTAATCAACTGACAAGCCTTTTAGTAAAGGGCAATAATGTTGAATTAATTGAACTTTCAGGATGTCTTTTTCTTTGTACTTTTTTTATCACGTCCAATTTATGGGATGGGTGATCGCCCCTATTTCTCCCCCTTGTATGCAACACGAGTTCGTGGATTACAACTGATGACTCGCAGTCTCCGCCCCCTCGACGTCACAAATCATTCCGTCCAATCAACAGGGCTGTTAGAACTGTAGTGAAATTCAAATATCCAATTGGGGTATCTTCAAATGACCACAAATGATATAGATCCAAATGGCCTACTGGTGAAGCCATGCCCATTCTGAGTCGTCAAAATTGAATTAAAATTATATTATTAATACCATTTTATAGTGATCTCCAAGTGTTTTGTCCACTACAAAGTATACACTAATTTTTTGTACATATCATCAATTCATCTTCATGACTGACTGTATGCATCAGCAGTAAGCATGCATTTTTTTTAGCTGACAGCTATTATTTCTTCATTAAAATAGATTAGCATCAAGTAATACAGTGGCTGAGTTTTTCTCTACAATTACGAACAATTAAGTATAGTTATAAAACTGATACAAAACAAAATATTTTGTTGTACATACCAATATTGCACCTATTGCACCAATTATGCTGAAAATAAAATTATGGATATAGTTCTAGTCAGTAAAGGGTTATGGGAAGTTTTTTTTTTAGATTCCAAACGATCGTATCTTTCATTGGGGAACAATGATTTTGTATCAAGTTTCGATGTTATTAAAAAAAAAAAAAGATTACAGAAAATAAACGATCCGTATGAAAAATCATACGATATGTAGAGGGTTCCGGGTAGACGTATTTTTAATATTTCGGAAAGTAAACATTTCCACATCAACTATATTACATTAGTATATTAAAATGCATACTTGGTGTGTAGGAAAATAGCCCGAGGCTGAAAATATGAATTGGGTGAAAGGAAAAGAAAGAACAGCAGCTTACCAAGATTTATGAGTAGAGAAAGACCTACTTATGGTGGAGAACCCGTAGATAGAACACGGAGATGAAATTAAATGTACACACAAAATGTAAACATTAAATGTACAGATTCTGACATTTTGGCTATTGCCTTGGTCACATGTAGAGTTATCACTCTCTACTTTATTGTGACCAAGGCAATAGCCGAAACGTCAGAATCATGTGCGTATATTTCATTTCATCTCTGTGTTCTATCTACGGGCTCTCCACTATAAGTAGGCCTTTCTCTATACTGACAAATCTCGGTAAGCTGCTGTTCTTTCTTTCCCTTTCACCTAATTCATATATTAAAATGCATACTGTTAGATTTCTGTAGTCTAGCATGAAAAAATCAACATTCTCCAAAACCGTATAAACAACATTCGAATACTGTTACCGAATAGTTTCTTCATTTATATTTCAATTGTCAATTAACTGTTTGATGAAAAAAAATCGGCAGCAGTCGAGTGCACCTCTCAAGCATGGAGTCAAGGTACGAATCCATCCTACGTACTTCAACAACTATTGTATGAAAAAAATAAGGACAATTTCTTGTATTTATTGAACTTTGATGTAACAGTCGATAAAGCAGTACCACTATCTTCTCTAGCTGTATCGACTCAAGGTGTATAGTTACGTACACGATCAGTGATCACTGATCACTAATGTTCAAGAAATTCAAGTATACACATCATACACGTATTTTTAAGGAGAAAACCATGTGATTTGCACTATTTGATGTTCGATTGATTATTGTTTGCTTAACGACCCCACCAACAGGTAGGTTATACGGGGGTATGAATGAGCAGGTGAATATGAAACTATGATGTGATGATAATTGAAAGAAAGTTTACAAAAACCCTTGCCTTATGCAGGACTCAAACCAACGTCCAACTTCAATTTCTGAAGCGATGCCTCAGCTGACCAAGCTACTGAGGGTAGCTTTGATGTTCGTGACCGAATTGATCTATTTAAAAAATCTATCTGAATGTGAAATGTATCCAAATGAAAGAATAAAAAAAACATACATGCCTACCATTGATAAAAAATAATTCCTGAAGGTCTAGCTGGTCAAAAGGCAACACTAGTATAACTTAAATCAGATGAGTGTAAGCGAAGACTCAGTTTTATCGTAGGCCTTTTCAGGAATCATGAAGTTATACACGTGATTGCATATTTGTACCATATTGTACACTCGTGGTCACATAAAATGGACTTTTCAAAAATTCCATCTGAATTTTAAATGAAATATACCGGTACCCCTATATTACCACTATTGTTATAATTTTTTTCATAGACTGTACGTCAAATGCGAATGCTGTACACACTTGCGGTCACACAAAATGGTTCAATCCGAAAATTTAGTTCCAATTTAAAAAAAATGCATGTATGCACATCATCTTCTAGTAAGTACATTATCAGTATATTTTCTTCAGGACGCATTTTTATGTGTCACCGAGATGCGTGGCCGAGTGGTAACACACTGAACTGTCATTCGGGAGACCGGGGTTCGATTCCCACCATGGTCGACCATCCTGACAGGGGTTTTTCGTGGTTTCCCTGTCCTTCAGGTTGATACTGGGATGGTTAGTTAACAACAGGCTACGACCGACTCCTTCCCACCATCCAAAACACCTAATAAAATAACCTTTCATCTCATCATTCCATCATCTCATTCATCATCCACCGACGCCAATAGATCGTAGCCATCAGTATAGTGCGTCGTTAAAACCCAATATATGTATATATATTTCATGTGTCTTGATCGAACAATTCATGAGATCGCAAGTACACATACGTACTGGATTCTCATAAAAAAATGCTATAACATCCTATCTCTCACCAGTTTTTGGAAATCAATGACAAGAGGTGAAAAAACTGGTGAGGATCTTTTAATCAAGAACCTTTGATTTTTTTTACCAAATTTTCAAGAGGGAAAAACTTTTTGTTCAATTTCTCAGTTTTGTTGTCAAGTATATACAAGTGGAGACTAGAGATCAGAGGGGCATATCAACATCATTGGTGTAGACTGTAGAGTAGGCGCTTACCAAATCTGGAGGCTGTTGATCAAAAGCTTGTAGGCCACCTCCCTAGATCCTTACCTAGAAACACTCTTATGTACAACATGAAAATTCATGAACACAGCATATGTGAATACGTGCCGAAAACTCGTATCATTAATCATTGTTCATTTTCTATACATAATCATTATTAGGGCTGTGCAAGTCTTGAATTCTCAGTCGAGATCGAGTCTAGATCAAGACTCGGACAAAATCTTTTTCACAGATTGAAATTTAAAGCCCCGAAATACTTTTGGGTCTCGAACTATTTCGAATGAGCGAGCAAGAGTAGGAAGGATAAACTTGTCACTTTTTTCATCATCTAACAGATTGGTATTAAGAATACAGTGTCTGAAACTTGTGGAAAAAAATTTTCTCCATTTTTCTATTTGGCAGAGAGAGTATGAAGAAGCCAAGGTACAAGGGATGAAGAAGGCGGGAAGACCGAGGATGAAGTGGGTAAATGGAGTGGTAGAGGCCGTGGAACAGAGGGGGGAATGTTGGAAGACGATTGTAGAAGAAAAGTGGTGGGAAAATAGAGAAAGGTGGAGGGAGTTGGTCAGAAGACAGGAAGAAGGAGAAGAAGGAGATGAAGAGGGGGGAGTGCCAGACCTGGCAAGTCGACTCCGAAACACCCAGCTGCCCTAGTGATGTGGTGGGACAACCCACCCCCCGACCCAATTCAGTTTGGAACCGGAGGCCAGATACTTATTATTTTCTATTTGATTTTGAATCGAATTGAATTTGATCGCTCAAAGTAAAATAGTGCTTCAACTTGCTTGAGTCTTGCTCGAAAATAAGTCAAACTCGATAAAAACTCGCTTCAATTCAAAAAGCTATGCTCACAGTCCTAATCATTATTGTATCACTTTGAATGCATTAGTTGATTGAATCTTATTCAATTGATAATTGAAAATATAAGTATTGGAAGAGTAAAAATAAATGTTGGGCCTATTAAAATATCATTACATCACTCCCGAGAAATATATCGCCCTATACATGTTCGTACTTTTTTGATAAAGCAAGTAAACAATGTGGCATTATCAGCAAAAGGTAAAATATAAAAAGATATGGATTTGTACATCATTCTTTATTAATAAGTAGGTAGGGATATAATTCATTACCTACATTTACAATAATAATTAACGATAAAGATTTGTTAATTAACAAATAATTTACAAAGATGGGTGGATTGTTTGGTAGTACACTGAACCGTCATTAAGGAGCCGTGATTTGATTCCCGCCAGCATCGACCATCCCTGTTTGGGCCATTATTATATAACTGCACACGCATTGAATGCGCGATGAACTATGTTGAAGGATGAGAAATCACTCAAAAAATGATGTTTGACCATTTTTATTTTGTATTACATTCATCGAATAACGACCCCGAGGTTTTTCGTGGTTTGCCTATATAGTTGAAGTGAGTACTGGGATGTTTCCTTATGAGCGGGTTACGACCGACTCCGTTTGACTATCCAAAACAAGTGATAAGATAACTTTTTGTCTCATCTTACCATCATCTCATTCACCGCTCACCAATGCCAATTGATTCTATTATCATTATAGTGCATCACTGAACCCAATATAGATAAATAAGAAACAGATATCCTGTGAAAAAGCAATGCACAGACTATGTTAAGTACATAATAATGGTCAATAGAATAATAGTATATCTCGTCTATTATAACATTGAAGAAGTAAAACATTTGGTCAATAAACAATATCGTTATTGATGGGTTTCGGTTTTCTTTCGTTTCACTGGCGGTACGTAGTTAACACCTGGTACATCTTTGTGATACTTCATGTGATTTTTCTTTGATACATTGTGCGTGAAACACTTGTTGCAGATCTCACACTTGTACCTACAGAAAAACATTGTTATATCATATTAATGATAATACGTACAATACCCAATATTATGCCTATATGAATGTTGAACTACTTTCAAGTTTCCACATACCTCTTCTCTCCCGTGTGCAGACGTTCATGCTGAATGTGATTCCACCGCAGTGTAAAAGAACGATCGCAGTATTTACAATTATACGGCGTTTCACCTGTAAAAAAGAAAGAATAAACACTGTAGTAGGCCTAATCAATATATTATCGGTCACATGACCATCAACGTATGCCCAAGTGTATTCATTCCACAGTAATTTTTCATTACAATATTATTCCTAAATTAATTGGAAAGCAAATATGAAATAAGTGAAGGCTCAATACAGAATCCAATTTACACTCATGCTATCTACAATGTGCAATGTGTACAAAAGTGATTGCACATGTACTTGATGATTCGTATTCTAGCCCTCTGTATCCTTGTCTAGATCATGAATATTCTACCACATTGACCTTTCTATAAACATTTTATTCATTGCTTCATAACGGTGCTCAACGACCCCACCACAGCTAGGTTATATGGGGGTACAAATGAGCATGTGATAATAAAATTATGATGTGATGATAAATAAAAGACGTTCACAAACATCTACACATTATGCGCGACTCAACCCCACGCCTTCAGTTTCTAAAGCAGTGTCTTAGCTGACTGAGCTTCGGAGGGCAGCTACAACTTCGATTCATGTTTCGAATAAGAACAAAAATAAGAACGAACTTTCAGAAGAAATACATTGTAATTCACCAGCTATTCAAATCCAATTTGCTTAGCCTCCACAGGTATGCTCGTTTTCATGGCTCAAGGCAGGCAGAGGCGTAAAAAAAATCACCTGCTGCCTGTGCTGTTCACAAAATCACGTTTCTTCGCATCCTATCCGAGAGTTGATTTATTTATTTAAATATATAATTCGAATTCAATTCAAAATAAAGGTAAAGGTTCAAGGTAAAATGATTTTTAGCACCGTATTATGTGGCACGCAAATACAATAAAATGAATGTTTGAAAAGTAGGCCTACTGATTTAGAGGTGATATTTTGACCTAACCCTACTTCTTGCATGAGTTGAGGGAATTTAGCTGCGGCATTTTATTCCCGAAGTTGAATTTATTTCATCTCTCGCGGTAGCGAGCAACAAATTCAAGCGGCAGAAACTACGGCTTTCTGATTGGTCAGAAAACAAACGCCAGCCGCAAGCTATAAAAATGGGCCTTTACAAGTACCGGTAATTAAGGTTCACGGAAGGTTCAGTCTCACCTGTGTGTGACCGCATATGCCTTACAACGTATTGCTGCCGAGCAAACATCTTCGGACACAGAGGGCACTTCAGAATGCGGTCGACTTTCCTGTGAGTGTGTATCGTTCGCACGTGTAACTTCAATCCCGGCAACGACGACAGCTGAGAACCGCACAGATTGCACATGTATGTGTTTTCCGAGTGTGCAGAACGGAGGTGATTGATCAGTGCCTGTCGCTTTCGAAAGTTTTTTGTACACTTGTCACAATTGTACACCTTATCAACTGGCATATGCGTTCGAATATGTGTCAACAGTTTGTACGAATTGTTGAATACAAGTCCACAGAAGTAGCACAAATAATCGCTATTGTCCGTGTGCTTGTTCTGCACATGTTTGTCAAGCAGTTTTTGCGATTTGAAATTCTGGCTGCAACATTGACATGAGAGGTCTCGAGCCAAGCATATATTGAAGTGTTTGTCCAGTAAAGTTTGCTTTTTGAAACTTTGATTACAAGCAGAACAAACGACCTCTTGCACTAATTTCTTGTTCTTATCCCGTGTTGCTGGTTTAGACCTACATAACCTCATACCACTAATATCAGGTTCAACAATGATAGTTGACTTTCCACTAGATGACGGCTTTTCGCTTGCAGTTAGCGAAGACTCATTAGTATCCCCAAATTCTTGTTTAATATACACACATTTCTCATCAGGTTGTCTGTGAGATGAATCTGAAACTGATTCTTCACCTAACGGATCTTTGGTAGAATTCGGCTTGTCTTCGTATCCATCAACGTTTGCTTCACAAAAATGATATTGAGCCGTGCGTGGCTTTTTAGGTTCCTTTTGAATGCTTTGTTCAGATGCCAAGGGTTTTGATACACTCTCAGAAATGTCCCTTTTCTGCGACTTATTATTCGAAAGATCAACGAAACTGGTTGAGGCACAGTCACTATAGTGAGGTGTTGAAGTAGAATCGGTGGTCTGAAACAATAAGAGCAGTAAATTATGTAGCTTTGTATATAGCTAATAATATCAGCAGTTTCAGTTGATAGTGATCTGAATATATTGGTGAGTTAGAGTGATTTGTGTTCCCATTTCTACGATCAACTTATAATTTAAGCTTCACACAATCAGCCGGGCTGTGTTTATCATGAAATACGGTACAGTACCTCAGTACGATACCTTGAAAATAATTTGGGTTCTACTTCCTAAGAATAAAGCTGACTAATTTAGTTTAGTCTAATGTCTTTTTTAATTCAGCTTTAGTTGTAAGTTTTGATATTTTCCATATTTCTATAATGTGCAAATCTGCGGAAAATAAATGCCGGTACCTACAATAAAATAATGATAACATTATGACACTTTCCATACAAATGTTTATGTGTATAATATAGTCAGTTAGTAGGTGTACATAGAAAAATTGCTAACCAGAGAAGTGTTGGTGTCAGCTCTTTCTTTATTGTCCAGAAGATCTCGAATTTTTGCGTCATTTTTGAGACACTGGCTTTTGAAAAGGAAGAAGTGCTGCAATAGATCGTTGCACTTCTGGCAAATTTGAGTAGGAAAGTACATACTGTCACAAGAAACCTGCAACAAAAATACATCCACAAAATTAGTGCAAGTAGGTATACTTTTCTTCACAGTAGGGCCATATATTATATTAGGCACACCTTTGTGCTACCAAGCGTGATGCTTTTAGTGGCGTATTCAAACCACAGTCCATCCGACTATTCCTAATCCTACCACTCCAGAGTGTAGAAGATTCCGCTCGAACTACAGACTCCGTGGCACATACAGTGGTATATTCCTACCACACCCATGTGTGAGATAGACCAACATGAACCCAGCCTAACCATACATAAACCTAACCAAAGCAATCCTCTGTGTGACGTGAAGGAATTGTAATACGTAGCAGGCGCCTAGTCATGTCACCGAGTCCACTGGCACCCATCTTTTTCATGGCAGTGTGGTAGTAACAGTGTGTACTATATTTTTGTTGGGGTGTGGTTCGTAGAGGGCTATCTATATAGCTTCACATGGTCGTGTGACAATATTTAACTAGATGAACTAGCTAGCGTTCAATGAATTTATTCAGTATTTTTCTAGGCCCATTTTCAAATTTTGGAGTGTTACAATAATATTCCACAAAAGTAATTACTGAAGGTTGCTACTAAGACTAGGGCTTATCGCTCATGGAATCAAAGTTGTAGACTAAAGGGTCTACCGAATAATTCGTTGTCAACTGTTGGTGCGCTTATTTCGTGTAAAATGGAACAGTAATATAACAATCTCGTCCATTTAATACAAACCTTAGATACCCTACCTAATACTGCTTCCACTGACTCACGTTGAGAGCAATGCGTTACAAGCGTTAGGCACGCTGAATAATTAGGTACCCTATCGTGTTTTGCGCATATTGTTGCGTTTAGACTTCAACTTGGTTCAACTTTTGACATGGCGCGCCTAAGCTACCGCCATCAAGTCCACTGCTACCCATCGTTTATTGTCCGATCCGAACAAATCGTACAGTACAAGACAGAGGAAAAACAGCTCAAAATCAAATTCGACACACGTTAGAATGGGAAATATTAAATGACAGTGGTAATTTGTTCAATTAAGATAAGGGAAAGAGGATTTCATAGCACTATTGCACTTTTGCAATTTAATTACCACCCAAGGTAGGGGCCTATTACCCAACAGGTAATAGCCCTACATGCTAAAAATATCTTTAGTGCTCTCTTAATTTGTAGATAGATCGAATATAAAATCGCTAAGGTATTTTCTGTTTATAGTTCATAAAAAGAACAAGGTCAATTACCGTAGGCCTACGTCGCCAAATATCGAGCTTTAAAGATAGGCGTACTCTGACAGTTCCCATTCACACATTGTAAAGGCATCCAATTTTCTGTTCATCTTCGAGGCACGAGTCAATAAATGCAACTTCTCGTGTGATGCACAACCAACCCATTGCACGCGACGCAAGTTACTAAAAGCACCTCAACCCTATAACCTTAACCCTCTTCTATCAATCCTATATTGGTACATTGTATTAATCAAATGGAGAATACATAAATATCAAACAAAATATAACCCTAACAGTGCAAAAAGATAACCCTATTTAAATGAACAGTTAAGCTTTCACACCATATTTAACCACCATGAAAAAAAAATGAACCCAAGAAAGTTAACATAAACCCATAAACCCAAAACAGATTGACACGGCTTACTATATATTCACTCAGCCTAATGTAGCCCTACATGTTTCAAGTTTGGGCACACTATAAACTCGATGGTTAAGGGGAGGCCCTACAACAGGGACGAGCGGTCAGGGTGAGCTAGATTTTAAGCAGAGATTTTACCCTAGAGAAAGTGGCATTATAAGAAAAAATAAAAGGCCAGATAAATTTACAAATTTATAATAAAAATGTGATGAAAATATTCCACATATTTCATTATCGGTATAAGCATAAAATAATAGTATATTATTTAGTAGGGGGCCCTACCCTATTTATTCATGTCGTAGTTTCAACTTGTAGATACAATATCTTAACTGCTTTCTTTTATGGTTGAGCCAAAGATATGAAGCTCCTTTAACCTGCCTCGGTATCACATGCTGTGTTACCGCTTCACCTCACCACGCAATTCCAAGCTGCTGTGATGATGCACGTTTTTGCAGCTCCTGTCTAAAAGCTACGGCTGACTAATATAGCTAGTGGCATTGTGTGCATAGGCAAATCTACATATTCAACGATCCACTTGTCACTCGATCATTGCAGCATAGACGTCTTTTAGACGTCATAGACGTCAATAGACGTCTTTTCTTCGACTCATTTTGTTATGGATATCTTTCGATTAGGTTCACTGATTGATTGGTGATCCGGGTTCATTATTGAAACAATTCAAGATTCATGAATCCGGGAGACCGGGGTTCGATTCCCGCCATGGTCAACCATCCTGACAGGGGTTTTTCGTGGTTTCCCTCTGTCGTTCAGGTTGATACTGGGATGGTTTCTTAACAATAGGCCACGACCGACTCCTTCCCACCATCCAATACACCTAATAAAATAACCTTTCATTTCATCATCCCATCATCTCATTCATCATCCACCGACGCCAATAGATCGTAGCCATCAGTATAGTGCAGGGGTGTCCAGTACTACAGTACGGAGGGGTGCCGATCTTTTCTAGTCGATCCACTCAATCTAGTATACAATTTTGTATTGGAAATTATTAGAATATCAATACATACTTCACTCAAAAATCTTTGAAACCTTTAGTTTTCGAAATGTTGATTTTCGACCAAATCTTGATGGAATTTTTACTAATTCTCAACGTTGTGGGTGATAACTTCTCAGAAAATAGTAGGGCTACTCTTCGTCTGCTAGTACTGAGAAGATATACTTGCTCTGCTTCGAGTGTCGAATGTCAACTTTACAAGAACTTGACCCTACCTCTTTCCACCTACTATTAACCCAGCATATTTTTCAAAAATGATTTCATTTTCAGTTCGTAGTTGTTGTTTCCGTTCTGTGGAGTGTGATATATTCAAGATTATTACCAGATTATACCAAATTAACGGATAATATGCAGTGCAAATCGTGAATAATATTAACCACACATCGAATTGAGAAGCTATTGATCAATTTTGTATGATGTGTCTTATTTGTTCGGGTGAATTTTTTATAGGTGGTCTTTTACAGTCACCCCTTAGTTTTGAGGAAAACAACAATATAGCTTGGTCGATCATGAATATTTTTGTGATGAAGAAGTAGATCTTTCCTCCTGAAAGTCTGGGCACCCCTGGTATAGTGGGTTGTTAAAACCCAACACATATAAAAAAACAAAACAATTCAAGATCAATTACGTTCAATGATAGACCTACTTGCGCAATGATCAGTAATTTTACTGATTAACCCACCATTTCCAATATTTGTGTAGAAAGTGATTTTGGGTTAGGTTAGTGATCAAGGTTGATGTCTTAGCCTTGATTGGGGGTGGAAAATTATAGTTTAAATACTGGTACATGCCGGTACTGTCATTTCTCCAAAACAAAACTACCAACCCAATTTCCCCCCCTACCATAAAAAAAATTGACAAGGTAAGTGAATCGGAAAATTTACAAAACAATCAAACCACGAGATAATGAATATACCGGTAGGCCTAAATAAAATATGTCAATTACGTTTTTTTGTTTCCAACTTCAATTGCAATTTTGTTGACTGTTATAACAGATGAGAAGATATTTGACCATCAGTATGCACAAAAGATCACAAAGCACAAAGCAAATATCTCGTAAACGACCTGACGGTCCTTGGTTTGAAAAGAAGGCTGTGGTAATCGTACGGTCAGCCGTATGAATACGCGTAAATAGATTGTATGGTCAGCGTTGTCATTGGTTGTTTATTTTAGTGACGTAGGATTTGTTCGGGAGGATAGTCTAGTTGTAATTTTCACTGCTAGAGTGCACCAGACACCAGTTACCGATAAATGAACATGAAATATAAGCTCCGTTCCGCCTGCCCGCGGTATACGCGAGGTTTATACACTAGCCTAACCCAAAAACCTAACATACTGTCCGCAACCTGGCTTTGTTCACATATTTGACCACGTTCCTTTATATAAACTCTAGAGGAACCAATTTAAAAAAATAAGAAAATAAGTCACAGGTGGAATCCGATCAGAGTTTCCTGGTATGGGAGTCAGCTGTGCTAACCCATGTGCTACAGTAGTCACATTGTTGGAGAGCGTCATTTTGGCCATTTATGGTCATCGACCGAAACATCACGGCCATGACGTCACTGAACGTATGATCTATTTCCACTTAGTCATACGGTTGACCGTACGAATATACACTCCGTTTAAAAAATCACCTGCGGGTCTAGGCTGGAGGGACGAAAGCCTCCCAGACCATCTAATTGCATGAAGATGATCACCGTTTTTGCAATCATGACTTTTTTAGAGCTTACAAACTTGAAAATGCACCGACCATCCCTGGGTTACAAATTTGGCAGTGTCACAACGACCAAGTGCCTATTTAATACACCTAGGCCCACTCCAGCCGAGAAGAGCCAACGTAGGCCCATGTTTAAATACGTGTTCGGCCTACAACTCACGAAGTGTGCAAGGACTCTAATAATAGGCTAGACCTACAGAAAAAAAACATCTCAAGCTTACCTGAAGTGATGTTAGGAAAAATATTTTGTGAGACAGCTCAGAAGTAGGCCTCTGTCGTATCTGCCTGAGATATGATTTACGAAAGCCAAAGTTTTCACTTGAAAGGGAAGTCATCGGGCCTTCTTCACACAAGCACAATCTGCAAATTGTTTGTAACTGTTCGAAACGCAGTGCGGTTTCATCCATCTTCTACAATATCAGTTTTAACAGTTTCAAACAAATTTTTTCACTCAATCTCCATATTTTACCTGACAGCTGGAGACACGCCTACTTTTATTTGTTTTTGTTCGTTTTCAGTTTTTCTGTTGGTACTAGCCGTACGCGTGTACAACTTCTTCAACGAAATAAGCAGGAAGCTGTTCGAGAGGGCTGTGTAAAAATCAAATCACCAGCGGGACCAAATGAGCGGGACCATGCAAGTGGGTCAGGAACAACTTGCCTTTATGATGATCCTGTAACTCGGCTTCTGAATCTAGATAATAAGATTCAATATTTTTTCTCCCCATTGTATAAGTTTGAATTGTTTCCATCCCTAATTACACCAAGATTTATTGCTTGCTTGCTGAATAAATAATTATATATATATATATATATATATATATATATATATATATTAATAATTATTCTTTGCGGTGGTAAGATCGCCTCTGTGGTGTCATGTCCAAATAAATTATAATAGCCCAATAGCTATAGCACCAATAGTCTTTATTGGGGAACAATGATTGTATGAGCGAAGCGAAGACTTAATTTCACAATACTCGAAAAAAAGTGCTTTTCTCTTTTTTTTTGTTCGTTTGTGCTCTACAGGTCTAACGAAAATTCAAAATCATTTAAAACTTGGCATACAGAAGTGTCCTTATCTAATTTGATACTGTATAGTTTTGAGGTGCAATCAGTTTAACCACTTCTGAGAACTCATTTCAAAATTTTTAAAAATCCCATAAGAATAACCCAGAGGAAAAATTTGTTGAAAATATTTTATCCGAGAGAATTCAAATTCTAAGGGAATTTCAATATGACGATACACATTATTCCGAACTTTCACTCAAATCGGATCAGCTGTTTTGATGTAAAAAAATATATGATGTCATTTTTGTAAATCAGTCAAAGCCATCAAGATACCAATTGAATCCAAGCAACAATGGTCACGAATTAATTGTAAACGGTTAAAACGTTCCTTTCATAAAGCAGGAACTTTAACGTAACGCAGTTCCTTTTCAGTGGTAACGAGAAACGAAATTCACGTTACCGGTACTTTCAAAGTTCATTTCGAATGAACTGTACTTTAAGTACGCATATAACAAAAAAGAAAATCCAATTTTTGTATAATAGCAGGTAGAATGTTTCTCATATTTAAAAAAAAAAACACACATCTTCCTCGTCACTTCTGCCCATCGTCTGACCAGTGACCATTCATTATTCCCCCATCTTTGACGTATTTCCTCATTCATTAGTTGTGCACTTATCTCATCCGATACAATCTTTCCGTTATATCGGTGTTATCACCCGTTCTCAAGTCACGGAGTTGATGGCTCGAACCACCCTAGCGTAAGTGTGAGTGGTTGGAGAAAACGGTCCGTCATCCTTCGTTCAAATGCAGCTGCTTCTTCTGCGTATGAAGACATTTCGAGAAATCTCCCTCTCTACCCGGTGACATCATCAATAGCCAATAAGATCCAGATAATTTACAAAATGCATATGGGAGAAAGTGTAAACACTAAATAGTTTGATCTCGAGAGGAGGTCATTGTCCAACAACGTCAGTCCTCGGTGATTAGCGTGTAACTGCGTGTCATATTGGCTAGTGCTAGTTCATTTTACTATCAAAGTATTGTCTCATCATGGCGAATACGGGTAGTATCTTCTACCTTGGCAACACTTCAAAAGCTTTTTTTCTTGGAGGAAAAAAATGTTATGGTAGCAATTTTATGGCGAAATGTCTATTGTGCATGCCGGGGAAACTGATAGGTGCATCGATGTCGACGTCGTCGAACTAACGAAAGCATATTGAAGTAAGCAAATGAATGAAATATTAAATCATTATTTACTCTTCCAATTTCACTCAGTAGTCGTTTCATCCACCTACATCTAACTGATATATTTAATAATTTAATAACATATAATATAATTTATAATATATAATTTTCAATTTATAATTTATATGATTTTTCAACCATTATGTAGGTAGGTCTATTGATTAGATAGGTGAAACATAATTATGAGCCTAAAAAAAAAAATCATTCCAAAAGAAACCTACATGATTTTGTAGCACAATCAATCAAAGTATGGTAATATATTTTGATATATTACATTTCCAACTCTCGAAAATTGACATGAAGATATTCACTCGCCTAGTAGGTATTTTCTGGCCTAGTGGTATGGCGAGAAGAAAATCGGTACTATATTTACAATTATGAATTATTTATAGTAAACTGACGAATATTTATATTAAAATCACTGGCGTTATCACTTTATTGATGAGAGAACAACAATGTCCATGTTATTTCCAACGCACATGAAAATACTCCTGAATCTTATGAAAAAATTTGCTTCGGTAACTTTCAAAGGAACTCAATTTTTTTGGAACTTTTCAGTTCTTTTTTTTTGGAGGAGCTGTAACTTCAACTAGTTCCTTTTTTGGCTGAGTAACTTACCCAACACTACCAGGAAGAACCATCAGCGCAGGAAAATTAAACACTGGTTATACGGGATTACTTAGGTAAGACAAATATGATAGAAGCAGTGAAATGATGGATCTGCATCAAGGAACAATGCATTGAGGATTTACTGCATTTTAAATAATGGTTTAGCACAAGCCCTTGCTAATTTCAAACTCAAGAGAGTGAAAAAGACATTTCGAATCATCAAATAAAAAAATGTTATATGTAAATTATGGCAACTGTTACACATTAGAATGTGTAGTAAATGCTAAATTGTCAAAACAATGCTGTGCAAACTTTCTGCGTGTTGCCTGTATCTAGTCAGCTGATGCACTAGTGTCAAACATAACCGAAGATGCGTGGTACTACGTCAGTGGACCGCGCAATAAACCAACAATTTTATTACGTACTTCGCGCGTTAAGAAATGGCCAATAAAACATACACAGACTCTAGATGAGAAGTCAGGACGAGGGAAAACCTGAAATGAGTGTAAAACAAACACATTTTGTAATCTTGGGAGGAAAATATTCTTGGTTCAGTATTTATTTTTTTCAAATTCATTTTCATCATTATAATGGTAGTCTAGGACCAAGGGGCAAACTACCAGCTACTCACAACTTGCAAGCAACGACAATGGTACTACTTAGTTTGGAACAGACGAATAAATGTCACTGCGAAGATGGAAAACTAACATATATACTAAAAAAATATGTACTATAATAATAATATCACTATGTGAAAGTTGGAAGAGACACTTCAAATTATACAATGATTAAACAATAAATAGCAAAACAAAAAGACAAAAAGATTCATCAGAATATCAAATCATTGAAATATTTAGCATTGTATTCCCGTTACCAGAGATCGAGAACCGAATTTTGACAAAATTTGAATCAACGGAGTTCGAAATAACAATGGTTTACTGTAGGTGTAGTAGTCTATCTCATGGTTCAGTATTATTTACCTTATATAGATACCTTATGCTTGTCTGCTTTGAAAGCAAGATGTTTGATACCGAGTTCTTTGCCATCATCTTCCGTGACGGAAGGTGTGTGACGGAAGCTGGCCACGGAACAGAAAGATTGTTAAACAGATCATACAAAATGTTTGACAGCCTCTCCGTTTTAGGGTTGCCTCTAGTTGGGGTCAGTCAGTTCTCATCAGGTTCGTTCTTTCAGGGTCACTTTCTTGTCACCCAGGTTTCATGTAAATGAGGCACACAGACACTTACGGTGTACTTTGCCAAATAGTTTAATGGTGTCGCAATCGGTCGCCATATAACCAGTGCTTAGCATAAGGTAAGGCTCGGATGGCACAACTAAAATGAGACGACAAATAGAAAGCATTCATTTTGCGCTACGTATTATCTTGACTGGAATATATAAAAGAAGGGCCTATTTATAGACCTTTATGTCAAATTAAAATGAATATTTTAAAATAATGGAAGAAATGAGGTTAGAAATACAAATCCACAAGCCCTCAAGTTGTTGTGGTCATGTTTTTTTTTGCCATTATGAACACCATTGTTTATAGGGTGTACTTCATTTACATGGTCCCATTTGAATGAGTAAATTCCGCAGTACTGTACCAATACAGTCGGCGAGTCTTGACCACTGTTGAACGTCAGCCATCTTGACTAGCTTGGTATCCATTACGAACTTGTCATTTGTAGAAAATGATGGAATCAATTCCATTGAATTCCACAGAAAGTGTTTCAATCACAATATGGTCTTGAAAACGTCCGGTACTACAGTAGATGTCTTGATGAGTGCTTTCTGTTCGTTACTTAGCTCCACTTTCTTCCGCATCAAACTCATCTTCATTAACTTTGACATCTTGAGACACGACCTGTACTTGCCACGTACTCTGCTCAGTCGCCAGACGAATGCAGTGTAGGCAACACAGCGCACCACGTCTTTTGTGATCAAGGATTTAGTCATGTCTGATACACACAAAAAAAAAACATATATTGGCAGTAACAGGCTTAGGCGTAATACCAAATTGTCACGAATATGATGAGTTTATCCGAATTTTATGGTCCGAAAACCGCCAGTCTTGTATTCAAATTTTGGCCTATAATCGACACAAACATACCTACTTTTACGTTTTGCAATTGGGGCGTACTAAACAGCTCTGGGCAAACAGATTGAAAATGGTCACCCCATAGTAATTTGTTGTGCTACTGGTGTAATTTAGCACGGAAACTATTACAAGACTTTCATACCACAGTTAAATTTAAAATTATGATAATTCAGATGATGCGTAATAAACTAATAATTAACAAAGAATCAAATGCTCAATGAGTAATTCAAGTGTTTTAGAAATTAGAAACAATTGAGAAATATAAGACATACTCTCGGTGTCCAATATAGATTGGCAATTGGAATGAATCCAACCGGTGTCCTGAAATAGCCCTATCAATCTATCATCTCTTTTACTTGAGCTCAATTTTCCGAGAAATCCATTCTAACTTTCTTCAACTGACAAGTTTGGGGATTGGCTAATATTTATTCAATATTAAAATAGATTAGTATTTATTAAGGTACTAGTATGGGTTTGGAAAAAAATTCCACAGAGTTTTGAAGTTTTCTACTTTTTTCTTCCTGTTTCAGTTTCAGTTTCAATACACATGACATAGAATGGAAATATTTGAAAAATATATTTTTTTTCATTGTTGAATTTTTAATGATTTTTCATTGTTATTACAATGAGATGTTTTCAACAAAGATTCCTTCGGCTCTGTTTGTTGTAGATAGTTTTTTCATAATTCATTTTGATTATTAGGGTCAAACCTGTGTTCTGACACTTAGTTTCCATTTATATGACTACAAGAAGTATTTAATTTAAAATTTTGATTGATGGGCTTCAATTTTGTCATTTTTTTTTGGCTTCAGGATGAACTAAAAAGAAAAAAAATTCGTTCAAGTATTAGAGAAATCAAAATTGTGGCCCTGTCAGAACATGCTTCATTTAATAAGCTTCAGAATGAAAAAAAATTAGTCTTCTACCTATAAATCTAATATATTTTTCCATTGTTGAAAATTATGGTTGTGTGTGTAAATCTTAGTTTTGAGTAAATTGCAGGCAAAGTTTACCTTGTATTATAACTGTATTTACAAATCAGTTGGTTGCCTATGGAATTCAGAACATTTTTTCTAATCATAAATGTGGGAGGGTTGCAAAATATTTATTTGTGAAATAACTAAGCATCCCACAATGATGCGTTTCGTTTTTTATGAAAGAGAATGAATCACTTGATATAGTGACAAAAACATTAGAAAATTTACATTTTCGGAAAAAAATCTCTTTTTCCAAACCCATACTTGTACCTTAAATGATAGTGTCTCTGTAAAATTATGACTAAGCACATGTGGCTGAGTGGCTATCGCACTCGCTTCATGTGATCCGGGAGGTGAAGGGACATATCAGACCTGGTTCGATCCCTGCCTATCGACTATGGATGGTAGATCTAATCAGATTTTATATTTACGTTTTAAAGTTACCATTTCATAGTTACACAGTTTTAAATACTATACTGAGGAGAAATTATAATATGAACATTGTTGAACCATTTTCTAACAACAATTATGAACCAAACTAGGGATGACATCGATTCTCAAAATCGGGAATCGATTCTCTATGCTCCAGAATCGATTAAAAATCAATTTTGAAAAAAAAAATTAAAAAAAAAAAATTTTTGAAAAAAAGTTTACTCTCAAAAAAGTAGTGTAATTTGAAACTTTTTTTCAACCTTCCCAAGACGTTAATGTGAAAAATAGCTGCTAGAGACTTCTTTGAACTGTACTGTACCATTTGGGTATTTCCGTCAACGTTCGGCTGTCAGACGTAACCGAAGGGATAGCTTGTGTCCAGATAGTAATATCTCAACAATACAGAATAATATAGACAACGACATGAGCACTTATTACGATGTAAAGAAATACAGCACTGAACCAAAGAAAAAATTTTTTTTTTTGTTTGAAAAATCGATTTTTGGATTTGAGAATTGTTTTACATCAGAATCGATTCTTAATCGATTCTCGACTAATCGATGTCATCCCTAAACCAAACATACCGTAGCTGTTCTGTTTCACATTTACACAATTTTCACTCGGCCTATCCTATAGTATATAACAAAGCTCTCAAAATTGGTTCTGAAAGTCAGTTAACCAGTTCCAATTTTTCAGAACTGAAGATATACATCACATATTATATATATGATGATAGCGGTTTTGTGGAAATTTGCCCTTCTGTGATGAGAGTGGGTGGTTCTGAAAAGAATCTGTTCTATCGACGTTTCGGTGCAAAATTGTGCGCCATCTTCAGGAGTCATTCTGGTCTCGTAATTGATTTTCCTATTCGACCATTCACACATTCGACATCTACAGGTTGAGACCATGAGCACTAATCCCAGAGTATCTTTGCAGACTTACCTATATCGTACATTTCTATGATCCGTACCACTCTGGCCGCCACCATCATCACCATCCTGTTGATGTTCGGCATAACCGCCTTGTTACTGGCTGATGTCTGCTTAAACGAGTGTCCGACTAGAGCCGTAAGGCGGTAAGCCATCAATATGCAGGCCATACTGACGTTACTCATAATCTTAGCTGGCGAGTTGAAGCTCGGATTCAAGTGTATATTTTGGATGCGAGAGGACACGCGCAACATGCGGCTACTAACGAAACTAAAACACAAGAAAGTAATCACAGTAATTACGATTTTTGTTTGCTCAACGACCCCACCAACAGCTAGGTTATTTACGGGTATGTATGAGTGAATGATGGATGAATGATGCTTAAAAAAAACTCATGCCTTATTCAATATTTGAATCCATGTCTGACTCGACTTTATTTTCGACGTCAGTGCCTGATGGCATAACCCATTGAACTCTAGAGGGTAGCTTTGGGAAGTGCAGCATAGTCTTCTCTTCTCTCTCTCTCTCTCTCTCTCTCTCTCTCTCTCTCTCTCTCTCTCTCTCTCTCTCTCTCTGTATGATTTCTAAAACTGTTTAAAAATTGCGACCTCCCCTGGGACTTGAACCCGGATCTCCAGATTGCCGGTCCGATGCGCTACCCATTACGCTAGAGAGGAAGATCTTCTTGAACAGTTTCATTTGTTGATATCTTTCGTGTGTATATATATATATATATATAATATATATATATATATATATATATATATATATATATATATATATATATATATATATATATATATATATATATATATATATATATATATATATATATATATATATATATATATATATATATATATATATATATATATATATATATATATATATATATATATATATATATATATATATATATATATATATATATATATATATATATATATATATATATATATATATATATATATATATATATATATATATATATATATATATATATATATATATATATATATATATATATATATATATATATATATATATATATATATATATATATATATATATATATATATATATATATATATATATATATATATATATATATATATATATATATATATATATATATATATATATATATATATATATATATATATATATATATATATATATATATATATATATATATATATATATATATATATATATATATATATTATATATATATATATATATATATATATATATATAAATATATATATATATATATATATATATATATATATATATAATATATATATATATATATATATATATATATATATATATATATATATATATATATATATATATATATATATATATATATATATATATATATATATATATATATATATATATATATATATATATATATATATATATATATATATATATATATATATATATATATATATATATATATATATATATATATATATATATATATATATATATATATATATATATATATATATATATATATATATATATATATATATATATATATATATATATATATATATATATATATATATATATATATATATATATATATATATATATATATATATATATATAGGCCTATATATAATATATATGTATATAGTAAACCATTGTTAATTCATAGCTCAGGAAGTATAATAAATACATTTCTAGTTTTCAGTACGTGAAAAGTATGGCAGTAAACAGTAAACCCTCGTTAATCCAAACTCGGCTAATTCGAAATTTGACATATTTCGAACTTGAAGTCTGTCCCCAGCTGAAGACAGAAGCATTTCAATGCTGATTAGTGATTATGTATCATGATTAATCTGAATTCCAGCTAAACTCTAATTCAAACTAATATTCTGACCCTTCAATTGTTTCAGTTCACTGTTTTTGGATTGGATAATTCAATTGAGTAAATTCCTTGAATTAATCATTATTTTCCCAATTTTCATCCTTTTTATTCGATGCGTAAGAAATAAGAATAAGCCGAAGCATGTTGAGCTGATTGCTACTTTGTGTGGTCTGACCTTGGCAAGCACAAGACCATGTTGAGTTCGGAACAGTCGTTCGTCAGTCAGACTCAGGTAGGCTAAGCGAAAATAGAAGCTGGTCATATGACGATCATGCGGCGTCGGAGCTAGCCGAGTAAACACGATCAGTGAGGTCCCTCTCAACGGTTTCTCACACACAGTTTCAGACAGTGGTATAGTTTTCTCTCGTGCACAATACGAAATTGACTAAATTTTTAATAGGAAGAGTGATGGTTTTTGTGGAAAAGGATATTTTTGGTTAATCCGAATTTGTATGAATCGGAACAAATTTTTTGAGTCCCTTACATTTTGGATTAACGAAGGCAATTGGTCAAAAATAGCAATAGATCAGAGACTATTTGCTGGTAGAACTACAATGTGGTAAGTTACCATGCAGGCTTCTTGCTGGGCAAAGAGTTCAGCAACATTGAATGTACTATCTTCCTCTCTGCATACGACGAGTAGTCTCCCGACACCATAAAGTCACGCGTGTGGAAAACTACGCCGCAGAACGAGATCTCGTTGGTTATGCCATCCAGATTAGTCTGGGTCTTCGACATGTTCATGGAAGTACCGTAATCAGAAAACCCCCTCTCCATCACCCTCCTGAAACTTGATATTAAAAATATATTATTCATTTAACATGCAGGGTATTGGCTGTTTCAAATGTCACAGTCACGTATATCAAGTATCAACTATAAATAGATTATTGAAATTGAAATTCTTTTATGAAAACTTCAAAATATTTATATAATAACAAAACAATATCGTATTGTCCCGTATAATAAGCCGAGGGTTTTTACCACAGTCACCATCAGCTTATATGCGAATCTCGGCTTAAAAATGATCCGTCAAAAAAACATTTCTTTTAATTATAATTGGGCCTACTACGCTAAATGTGCACTCTACATTATTGTATGTTTATTCAATTCAGATGATAGAATGGACAGATTATTCTGTATTTCATTCTCTCTCTTTTTAAAATATGCTATTATAGAAAAAAATTAATATGTTATTGTGTTATATTTAGCATATTATAAACTAGTCAAGTAGTCATGTTCAATGTTAAGCCAATGTGTGCATAATCATGAAAGCTGGTCTATTTATACCACGCCAATGGTCACCTTTCATCTACGGTGAAACTTACTGCAAGGCTTGCTGTTTATTATCCGTGATGTAAAGGTAATCATCGACGGCACGAACCAACATTCCGTGCTTTCTGAATGGCGCGAGGTGCTTCTCGTCAAGCGAGCCATAGTAGAGGTTGCATAACGCCGACGCCAAGCTGTTCCCTTGCGGCAATCCTTTGCACAGCTGATAAGTCGAGTTCATTCCGCACGTTACCATCTCCTTGGTGGCGAGACTCATCGCAGACCGCAGCAACTTCTGTCCGTCCAAACCCTTCTATAATCCAAGGTAATTGTTTCGTTACAAACGTCCGACCTCAGAAAGGGACAATCGAGGCGTTACAAGATGATAAAAAAGCTGTGATCTGCCTCTAGTGGTCATATTTAGAAGTTCAGTTTTCAACGAACGTGCGGATAATATAAGGAAGGGGATTGTTCTTCGGAATAAATGTCAAGCCCACCCTGGTAGTGATGGGCGCAAGGGAATATTCCCGCTAGCGGGAATATACTCGAGAATATTTCCTGTGTACAAATAAATTCCTGTATATAGGGATTTTTTGTTTTCAATCTAATAAGTTGCCAGCACTGATAACTGAGGTTATTGGGTTGACAGCTAATCTAAAACTGACCATCAAACAATATTTAAAAATTGCAGGGCTGTGGAACAATAGGCTTAGTTATAATCTCAAGATTAAAAGATCATTGGGGTGTTTTTGAAATTATTTAAAGGCTAGATTATGTAGATAGAGCAAAAATCCAAGCAATCATTGGCCTAGAAAAAAAAATTTGGTAATAGCCGAAGTCGACGATAAAGATGATGAATAATTATTTCATTTAGGCCTACATTCTATACTATTGGCAATCGTAAAATGTCTTGATCAATATATATAAAAAAAAATTTTTTTACAATAACATCGAAACTTGATACAAAATCATTGTTTCCCAATTAAGGCTGTGGATGAAAGATAGGATTGTTTGGACGGGGCACCACAAGGGCGATCTTACCACCCCAAATGTTTATAACCAATGAACTTCAACACCAGGACTGTGCTGTTGGTGACCATGAATTTCACAAATTTTCAATATAGCCATATACAAAAAATGAAGGAATATTTGAAGTTCTGTATTCATTTTTGTTGGTGTTTTCCATTTTTTGATTCTATATTGAGTGTAAACCAGCAAAAACCAAATATTCCCTGAAAATTCCCACTTTGGGAAAATTCCCAGGAATATTGAATTCATTATAAATTCCGGAAATTTACCCATTAATACACTCTGGCTTTGTGTAATTTCGATTAACAATGGATGCATTATGCAAAACCAGCTGTTTGAGATAAGGTTGGCTTTGTGGTTTGTAAAACGTGAAAATACATTCCAATAACTTAATTGCCCAAACATTACTTTCATGTACTTGTACACCTGAAAGAAGAATTCGTCTATTAACAAAATAATGGTAAAAATTTCAATTATTACATGAACTTGCTGCAACTTCAAGGTTTCAAGGCTTTTGAAATATGAACTTCTGTTTCTTATCGTAAACCTTGTCGTGAAAAATCATAACACCTTGAAAATACAGATATAACGGTGACATTTTGTGTTTGTTCTGTTAGTAGACTATCGTTGTCTTTAGTGGATAAAAGTACACCTACCGGTATACACTCAATTCAATTAACAAAGAAGTAGAATGTAAAAGGACTTGAACCGTGGATGTACAAAACTAACAGACATGGCTGTTTAGGCCATGTTGATTACAGCGTGAAATTTACCCCAACTATGTGATAGGCCTACTTGTTGTTTCTTACCTTCAACGAAGAACTGAAACATCGTTTTCCAGGAGGTGCCGTGAGAGGATCAAGGTTGTAAATGATGGTATTCTTATTCTTGTGACGGAAACAGAGCTGATCAATAGGTTTCTCTGTAATAACAACATTGTTAAATTGTTATGAATGACACAACGAATGGCAATAACAAAACTTTCCGCGGTTTTATCAGTTGAACACTTCAAAATACTTGGGCATTCTCTTACTCTTAACCCACAGTGGGCAGACTCAAAAAAGATACACCAGTAGTCGTATGATAGATTCTGGTACCATACACTTTAAAGTTTAATTAGCAACTAATTTCAATGAATATTTCCTTTTGCCTAATATTTACTTGGGAACTTATTTACTTGTCAGTACATTCAAATAAATTCAAATTCAAAATTCATTTTATTCTGTTCCAAGAATTACATTGTACATGGATTGGTATACAAAACAAAAACGAAACAAAAATAATATAGAACAGAAGCCCGCTTAAGAATCTAATATTCTTGTGTGCGGGCTGACAGTAAGTTATAATACAATAATAGATTTTTAGTAGCTGAAAATTTAGGAAACAAAGACATGAAATGAAGATGATTATTGTTGGCTTAACGACCCCACCAACAGCTAGGTTATACGGGGGTACGAATGAGCTGATGATTATGAATGTATGAAGTGATGATAAGTGTGAGGACATTTACAAAAACCCATGCCTTATGCGGGATTCGAACAGCTGACCGAGCTACCGAGGGTGGCTGACATGAAATGAACAAATAGGTGTTAATTATATCATTGTAGTAAACGATCATGGAATTATGAACCAAGGACATTAATAAATAGATGTTAGTATATTAACATAGAAAAAAAAAAATGCGAATAGTGTAGGTATCACCCCTAAATAAATTAAACATTTTGAAATATCTCTCTCTAGTTAAAATAACAGAAAAACAAGTTACGTAGAGGTTTCTATTGAGTGATTAATTGATTATTGATATAAATGAAAGAAACTGAACGACTTTAATTACGATGAATCTAATAATATAAGGATAAGGGCTATATGAAAAATGCGATAGATAGATAGATTATTATCAGATAGATCATTAGATAGATAGTAGTGATGACACGATTCTCAAAATCGGGAATCGATTCTCCAAGCTCTAGAATCGATTGAAAATCAATTTAAAAAAAAGAAAAAGTTCTTCCTCAAAAAAAGTTGTGTAATTTAAACTAATTTTAAATTTTTGTTCAACCTTCCTGTGGCGTTTTATGTGAAAAATAGCAGCTAGAGACTTCTTTAACTGTACTGTACCATTCGAGTATTTCCGTCAACGTTCAACCGTCAGACGTAACAGAAACCAGAAGACACCAGAAAACGGCGAATGTCTGATATATTTCTACACATTTCATGAATAAAAAAACATTCATTAAATGATTTTCTTGAAAACGGCTGGTTTGAATTGTATACAAATTTGCATAATTGTGTAGGCCTATCAGGCTATCAAGACTTTCATTTATGAGTTCACATTCAGTGAAAATTTGATTTTTTTTCAAGAGATTTTCTTTCCAGATTTTTTCTGCCCACCCCAATTTTATGTTTTTTTCAACTTCAAGACAATTTTTTTTCAAAAATTTTTCAACCGATTTGACCCAAAAGCTATACAGTTCCAAGTTGGATAAATCTGCATGTACAGAAAAATTTTCATGTTGATCAGTTGACAGTTGATCTTTGCGACTTGTGCAGTGCTAACAAGACAAAAAAAAAAAAGAAAAGAAGCTCCATAGGAGTCTTTGTTGTCGCTCATTTAATAAGACAAGTTGGCAGTGTCTTACTAGGAATCTTCGTCTCGGCGACTGTGTCAAGTATCGAAGACAGCACGTCGTACTTGATGGAGCCGAAAGCGTCAGATATGTCCATACAAACGAAGTGGCACTCCTTGCCTTTGAACTTGTCGAATGCACTGAGCCACTTGTCGTGTAGCTGTTTCATGCTGCTGGGGGGGATGCTATCCGGAACGTCGGCACTGATCTGTTTCAGCAACAGTAGCACGTCAGTCATTAACTGCATCGTATCTTTCCTCGTCTCGGCATTCTTATACCTAAAATAAATTATTGTTCATGAATCTTACATCTTTGTGAGAAAAAAAAAGTCAACCTAGTCTACTATTTCCCGCTCAAATATGCAGCACATTTTAGCGAGAAAATTCAAATATGTGAATAATCAGGCAAATAACGCACATTCGATGCATGACCCTGTGATATGAATGATACGATTGCGATCCCATGATGAAAGTTTGTATATGTGAGAACAACATGTTTAAAATATGTTTTTACTTGAAAAATATTTTTTTTTTTCAGTGGGGTGGGTTTATAATAATTTTTGTTTCCATTTTTTTGCTTGATAATTTCATAGGATGGACTCCCAGCAACATTTTCAAAAGATCTATTGAAATCTCTGCATTTGGAAAAAAATCGGGTTTCCATGTCGCACGGTGTAAAAGTGAAAAAATTTGGTACCCTGCGGAGCGTAGCAAAATTTAGTTTTTGGTGCAGGCTGTAACTTGAAAACTAAAAACGCTAGAAACGCAAAATTGTCCATGATTGTTCTAGATGCAAGTCTACATAGATTTACCAAGTTTATTAAAAATCGGAGATCGTCAGGTCAATTTTGCTACTCGGCTGAGTTGATTTGATATAGAATGACCCTCAATCAAATACCGGTAATAAATTATCGATTGGTTATTAATTTGGCGTAAAATAATCAATCATTAATCGATTATTGATTTGGCGCAAAATAATTGATCATCATGGAAATTAGATTGAATAGTGTTACTTTTTGAGATTGAATGGCGAGCACTAATGACTCACCTGTATCTGATGATAGTTCGTACACCAGATGGTTTCGGGATGAGTCTCATTCGAGGCAAATACAAATTTTCACAGAGATGCTTATCTCCGACCTCTCCTCGAAGTTTTCTTATCGCGCCTTCTTTTTGTAACTTTGTTAATCCCTTAGCTAAAAGGAAAAGATGTCATTAAATTCTTATATTTCAAGAATTAAGTGCTTTTATTTCTAAAAGTGCATTGACAAATCTGTACTATTATATCTTTGACGGATCGATGCAATTAGCAAGAGAAGATGTAAGTAGTGTACAGGTTCAAGTTGGCAGTAAACTTGACTTTGAGAGTAAGGTTTGCCCAATGAAATTCCGTGTCCCCAAAGCATGGAGTAGCAGTATTGAAGGAAGTAGCTATAAAAGCAATGTTTGACAACTCAAAATGATCTTACAATTTTACATCAAGCTGTAACTCAATTCAGATTTCAAATTGCCAACAACATGAAAAGTTGAACCACATTTGGATCAGCTGCTGCTTAAACAAGCCACCCCATTGGCCACCCTCATTTCTTACGTCTAAATTGTTCAACTAAAGGCCCATTCGCAACCAAAAGTAGGAGAAAAATTTGAATTCAATTAAAGAGTACTATGAGTAAGTTTTCTTGGCTATTCACAACAACAAATGTGGCGGTAGAAGCAGTCCATAAGATGGTTTGTTTCAGCAGCTGATCCAAGTGATCAGTAACTTTTCACTTTGTTTTCAATTTATAATCTTATTCGTCGTAGATCACAGCTCGATATACAATTATGAGCAATGTTTTGAGTTTGCAAACTCAAAACATTGCTCTCCCTAATTACATTCATCTAATCTTACATTGCTCTCCTAATTCCTTGCTACTGTACTGCTGAGATGCTGTGCTGCAAGTGTTGCTGTGATTGGGAATGTAAAATATCATTGGCCAACTTTGCTTCAAAAGTCTTTACTCCTAATAGTAATTTCTGTTAATGGGTATTACTCTTACACTCAAGTTTACTGCTACGGCAATTTCTTTGGTGAATGGGTCTTGTTGCGTTCCTTTTACCGTACCTTGAATGCTCTGCCATGTAGGTTTCAGATAGAATATAAGTTTATTCTTCTCTGCCATGGCTTCTGTCACGTAGAAGTGATTCAAGATCAACTGAAGTAAATAATTATTTACAAACCACTCCACTACCTAGAATCAAGAACCAAGAACAAAAGTTTCCATTGCTGCACTTTTAACATTGAACTTGAAGTAACTTTGAAATTTTCAAGCTCATTGTTGGTATAGTAAAATATAGTAATACTGTATAGGTAAATAGTAGACACGAGTGAAAGAAGAGCTGCTGTTGATGTGTTCTAGGTTTAGTTATTACATTCTGCACCTTTGACTATAAATTATATATATTGTGTTTTAACGACGCACGACTATAAATTAAATTTGAATATTTCTTGCTTTGATTATTTATACTGTGACGTGTGAACATGTTATAATTAGTATTTTCTGCTCAGTATAAACACCTCAAATTGAAAGAAATGAACACACAAACTGTATTCCAAACACCATTTGGTCAATATGTGTCCTGTGGAGCCTGGTATTTTTTAGGTTAAATGTAAGATAGTGATGGGTGATCTATGATACTAGGAAAAAGTGTGACCTGAGAAGTATTGACAAACGTTCTTCTGCTTCTAACAAAGGACCAATTTCTGCTGGCATTGAACTATACTAGGAAAACGCTATATACGCGTTGTTAGACGAGCGGAAAGTAATAGTATGTCGACTTCATTGCCAAACTTTTGCCTAAATTCGCCAATTGGGTAACATTTTAGTTATAAATGGGTAAAAACTGCTTCGAGTGGTGCCAATTTAGTACATTTCATGTTTTTTCTTCAAAATGGCTGACCCGATCAAGCTGAGAATTTCCAGAAATGTGTATCAAGATGTTATTCAACTTCACACAGAATTTCAATTTTTTTGAAAATAAAATTTTTTAATTTTTTTTTCCGCCGTGTTATTCTAATGGGTATTTTTGAAATTTCTAAAATTCATAAAAATAAAAGTTACCACCCGATAATGCCACAAAACTATACAGATCTAAGCTAGATGAGGAACCATAAAGAAAAAAAGTTTGGAGTTGATAGCTGTAGCCGTTTGACCTGTGGAGAACCGACAAAAAAACATAAAAAAAAACAAACAAAAAAAACATAAAAACGAACACCAATTTTTTTCAGTATGTCAAATTGAATCCTCGCTAAAGCTCGTCTAATAATGCATTACCAGCACGCATAAAATTGTTGAAAGACCACTGTAAGTTATTCAAGACGGTTTTAAAGAAATATCTATTGGACAATTGCTTTTACTCAGTTTCTGAATTTTGCTTTCATATCGAGTGATGAAGAGATAGGCCTATTCGTATTTAGATGTATCTGTATTCTTAATTCATGTTTTTATTTCTATTTGTATTCTGTTTTTTGAATGATGTGACGATTTTGGAATGAAGGATAAATTTTCGCATGTTCAGAGTGATGAACTTTCTTATTAGGCCTACCCTCAAATATATTTGTATATTAATATACTTCTGACGCTGACAATATTAAATGTATTTGATCAATCTGTTGAAATAAAATATTATTATTATTATTATTATTATTATCCGAGTTGGGTAGGAACTCAACGAAAGAAATGCGCTCTTTTTTAAAAATTTTGATGGGAACCTGTTCCTATTAAGCAGTAGTAACTTTCAACGGAATCACGCTAGGCCTACTTTTCATCAGTTACGAGGAACAAAATTTACGTTCTTTTCAAAGTTCCTTATGAACACTTTTTACTTCACGAATTCATACGCAACAGGCAAAAGATCGCTCTCACACGCTATTGACTCAGCCTAATTCCTTATCTCTGCCTTCCTTCCCAGACATATTTCAGACATCTGTCTACTTCTTACCATACGATCTTTTTGTGTGTTGTCTTAGTTTGATGGCTCGAATTAACTGTGAGTAGGCCTAAATTAACTGTGAATTGACCATTGTAGATGGGCGTGACTTATACGAAGCAGGGGAAATTTGAGATACAGTACCTTGATTGGTTATTTCCCTATTTCTCCTGCTTCACTGTCCACTTGATTGGTTTTTATATTTTGTGACATCACGAGGGCAGACGATCTACATTGGTCAATTGCCAGTGTGAGGGTTTGGAGAAAAATGTCAATATGCAAACCCAGCTAACGCCTTCCAAGAAAATCATCACTACCTGGTGACACCACCAATAGCCAAAGAAACTTAGATTATTTTCAAGATGCATATACGGGGAGATTTGAGTTAAAACAAAAGGCCTATATCTCACTTCAGTGTTCAGCTTTGACTCTGCTAGTGTTCATGACAAGATCATCAAAACTCGGACAAAGATCAACAGACAAAGTCACTCGGTACCTACAATCAATCATCCAAAACTGACAGATAATTATGGGAAACTATTTGATTACAGTATATCAACGTCAATGAACATGAATGTTACAGTTAAGCCCTCGTTAATTCAACCTTTCATTTCAATTCGAATTTTGCCACAATTAAAGTAATAGTTCTCGAGTTTTATTTCTGTATGTTGTGACTGTTTGTGACTTTGACTCATATTTTAATTTCTTATTTTAATGGCCTATATAAGAGAGTAAAAATCATGTGATGGTATCTTATAATTTAATACAATTACTCTACCAAATCATACAACACAAATTTCACTCTCCTACATAATCACAAAATGAAAAATAAAAATGATAATTTGGTCACGTCAACACTCACAACGTACAGGTAAGAGGGAGAGGGTCCCTACTGCGTTTTGATCCATGATCTCAATGTTGAATATTTTGATTATTTAAATGTTTATTTGAATCAAAATATACATGTATGGGTACATTGAATTATAAGTCACATACAGCTAGTAAAGTGTTCTTACCTTACTCATCATATATGTTTTCTTGTTAAACGTGGGCACATCCTTAAGCCACGGTACCTTGGTCACCTTGAAGTGTTCGACAACTTGACCCAAATACATCGTTTCAAAATGACTAGCAGATGCCAACTGGATAATCACCTCCTTCAGCCATTTTTCAGCGTTGGCGCCAAAAAGTTCTTTAGGTACGACTCTCTTACAGATAAAGAGAAGAAAGCTAATGACGAATTGTGTCTTGACAGGGGAGACAGGACTATTGCCTTGACCTAGAAAGTAAAGGAAAAGACAGAATTATTATATTTCGGTAAGACAAAAGTTGGCGAGTTGAGTGGTTTAAAGGCGCATCGACAGCGAGGTCATTTTGTGCTTATTCAAGATTGGTATCAACAATGATTGAGAAAGACGATTGCACTGCAGAAGGAAAAAATATTCTAGAAAGAATTAAATTTGAACACATAGGCCCAAGTGACCATATTCATATTCATGATATGTTCATATCATTTGCAATTTTTACATCGCTAGGGTTCAAGATCAGCAGTTTTTTAAGAAAGTACATAACAAAATTACAATTTTTAAAAATATTTCTTGTCCAAAGTTGAGTAAAGAGAGAAGTAAGCTCAGTGAGTAAACACAGAAGTCGAGTGAGGAGACTAATATCGGTGGCGTAACTACCGCAGAGGCAGCTGCCACGGGGGCCCATGCTGTATCATCAGAAATACGTTTCAACGACCAGGCCTACTGCAAAATAATGAACGTAGCAACATCTGGAAGTTTCAGGAATGCGTGTTCTAAATTAATAAAGGAAGGAAAATTGGTTCCAGATTCGAGTGAAAGTGTTGGTTTTTGTGACCATATAAATTGAATGGGTTTATTTTCATTAGATATGTCTATGCTATCATTGCTGTTAAATATTATCATCATTTTTCTCATCATTATTATATTGTAAATTGTATTGTCATGTAAGTATGTTTTATGTATGTAGTGTAAAATATAGCAAAATTGCTAAATAAACATGTACAGTATATGTATTTTTATGTAACTGAAAAAAAATACTTTCTAATACTATCTGAACTTACTTGAAAAATAACTGACTTTTTAATATTCATGACTCGATTCATGCGAGCAACAGATGAGTAATGGCCTGAGAGAGAGAGAGAGAGAGAGAGAGGGGGGGGGGGCAGTCTATAAAGTGGAAACATAGTTGTGTTCAACAATGTAAGTTGTACCTGTAGCTTATAATTAGTAATCGTTGGAAACATGATCCTGACTTGAATATTTTTATGCGACGTGTCGCTAAAGGGTTATTGAACAGTTGCAGGATGTAGCTGTTTTCAGAAATTATATTGTGGCGTTGTTTGTTGTGAATACGACATGTGATCCAATGAATTATGTCTGTTACTGACTTACTGTTGTATTTTTAATGATATTTTCTCTTATTTCTAATATTTGCTGGAGGGCTGAAAACAATTAATTAGTTACCTGTAGTAGTGTCTTGGGAGAGGCAAGTGTAGACGTGTGGTTTGTGAAGTTATGATAGGCATAGGCTGTAGATATTATGTCTTTTAATAAGGCATGTTTAAGTGGTGGTCAAAAAAGAAAGATTCAGCCGCAAAATAAAGCTAAAATATCCAAGTTTCCAAAGATAAATGCATTTTCTATGTCAAGTCAAGTTATGAATAATGTTGAAAATTTGAGTGTGCCAGTGAATGAAACTGAGGGTGAGTGTCTGGTTCAGAATAGCTTATTGACATTTTTGCCAATAAGAAAGGATGCAAGAAGATGCTAAAATAATAGAAGGGGAGGAGCACGCACAACAGTAATAGTATCATATCAAGTCATCAAGTCAAAGTAATATTAAAGTATTAATCAAATATCAATTACAGTGAAACCTCTATGCATCGTTCCCGGATCTATCGTTTTCCTGCTTGTATAATTTATTTTGTCTAGCCTCACTCCCATATGATCAATGTTGAATTTTCCTGGATAGATGGTTTCATTTTCCTGGTCCCTTGAAAAACGATGGATAGAGGTTTCACTGTATATTGAGTCCAAGTCATATTGAAGTGTAATTAAAATTATACCATTATTTGGTCGAGTGAAAATGTGATTTTAAAATAATTCTACTAGTACAGTATATGGGGGAATTCAAGTTGAACTTAATTAAACAAGTATATTCTTGAATACGAATCGTATCAGAAACACTGTCATATTTTTTTGCTGAACTTACAGCACTTAGGCCTAAAATAAATATGAGCTTGCTACTTTGACTACATTTTGGTGAAAAGTCAACTATTTTTCCTCTCAAGAATGAGTGTCATTTAATCTTTATCTTCAATAGAACTATTTTGTTTCATGGAATGACACAATTGTGAATTAATGTATTTTAATCATAATTTTGAGTGTAATTTAATCTTCTTCAATAGTAAATTGAAAAAAAAACATGAAATATGCAGATTGCATGTTGAATGATATCAAAATTTCATCATTTGAATTGATGAATAGTTTTTTTAAGGGGGGAGGGGGGGATGTGAGTTCTTTGCCCCAGGGCCTAAAATTCCTAGTGATGCCTCCGACTAATATAAATGGTTCCTTAATTTATATTCAACTCGCTCATCTCTGAATAAGAGTAGTGATGTTTTCCTGAATAGTACTGCAATCTAAATGTTCTTACTTGCCAGCTCTGGACCATTAACCGCATTCCTACGGAATTGTTGATGCAAATTAGTGTAATTTGTTTTACGATGCTTCACCAAAAATTTTTGGATTGCGGTTATCAACGCATCACCAATGGCATCATCTTTTATATCCATCGACTCTACCAAGGTTGCTGCTCCGTTGCGAGTGGCTGACGTCCGCTCCAATATGTGTTTCTTCGGAAACACTTCCAGCATAGATTTAGCGTACATCACCAGATACAACTTCAATTGCGTGCCGTAATACTTGTACCTGTACAAGCATAGTGGAGAATATTGTTATGTTTTATATATATATACATATATATCTATATCTATCTATATCTATATCTATATCTATATCTATATCTATATATATAAATATATATATATATATATATATATATATATATATATATATATATATATATATATATATATATATATATATATAAGTATATTTATTATTTTCATATATATCTCTCTCTCTCTCTCTCTCTCTCTCTCTCTATATATATATATATATATATATATATATATATATATATATATATATATATATATATATATATATATATATGAAAATAATGAATATACTTCAGGGTGAAACCATATATATTTCAAATAAATTTATTTATTTAAGAAACCTAACATTTCAACTATATATATATATATATATATATATATATATATATATATATATATATATATATATATATATATATATATATATATATATATATATATATATATATATATATATATATATATATATATATATATATATATATATATATATATATATATATATATATATATATATATATATATATATATATATATATATATATATATATATATATATATATATATATATATATATATATATATATATATATATATATATATATATATATATATATATATATATATATATATATATATATATATATATATATATATATATATATATATATATATATATATATATATATATATATATATATATATATATATATATATATATATATATATATATATATATATATATATATATATATATATATATATATATATATATATATATATATATATATATATATATATATATATATATATATATATATATATATATATATATATATATATATATATATATATATATATATATATATATATATATATATATATATATATATATATATATATATATATATATATATATATATATATATATATATATATATATATATATATATATATATATATATATACATATATATATATATATATATATATATATATATATATATATATATATATATATATATATATATACATATATATATATATATATATATATATATATATATATATATATATATATATATATATATACACATATATAAATGTAGATATTGAAATTTAGAGTAGGCTCAAATTGTTGCTCAAATCTAGATAAATATTGAATTATTGCCCATTTTCCATGAGTAGACCTATGAGCTTACACAAACTTTTAATAAATAAATGAAAGAAGATTTGGGTTTAATGGTGCGTCGACATCTAGGTCATTTTGTGTCAATGTTTGGAGACCAACTTCCAAGCACATATAGTGGAAGTTGGAACCATTTTACAGTACATTTTCCTGGATTTTTGAATTGACTGAAAGAACTTGGAAGAAATACTCACTCGAGGAACTATTCAACACGAGGTACCAGCATACGGATGGGAATATAACTCACCAAGGTAGTAAATTTTTACTATAGAATGAACTTACTTAAGCTTCGTTTACTGACTCGCGTTGGACACGTCGAGCGGCGTGCGAACGGCGTGTTGCTTCCGCACGTATCGTTTACTGACTCGCGTAGTCGCGCCCACTGACTGATTACTGAATGTCAGTTAATGCAAGATGGATGCTATTGATTTGTATGATTACCAAGTGAAGCAATATTATTATTATATTATATGATTATGAAAATGAAATAGATTGAATTAAATAATGTATCCTGTCCTGTCCACCATGACAACAAAATCCAAAGACAACGATGAGGTTAGAATACGTCCAATTTTCACGAAAGTCCCGTAAAATTCGCAGCGCTGTTGGTTGAACCGAGTGCATTGTGGGAGAGAAACGCGCGCGATCAGACGCGACTGAGCGAAAATGTTGGACCGAGCCCAACTTGGAAGCGACACGCAAAGGCCTAGGCGCCGTGTTGCCTGTCGCGAGCTACGAGCGCTGTGATTCGTGCCGCTCGTCGCGTGTCGCGCCCAACGTGAGTCAGTAAACGATACTTCAGGCTTAAAGTCTAACATCCGTTTGGTCAGCAGAGTCAAAAAGTAATTTTGAAATTAATTCTACATTGGGGAAATTTTAGTAAAGCTTTAATGAACATGTGTATTCTTGAATTGAAATTACATCAGAAACACTGTCATATTTTTTTGCCGAATTTACAGCGCTTGAATGAAATATTAAGTTGCTATTTTGACTTTATATAGGTGAAAAATCAACTATTTTTCCTCTTAAAATGAGTCTGATTCATAAATGAGAACCGTTACCTATATTTATTTTTGCATAATTCTATTCATAACATCTTTATCTACAATAAAACAAGTTTTTTTGATTGAATGTCATTACTTTTAGTATATTTTAATGATTTCCTGAGTAATAAAAACGCATGAAATTTGAAGGTTGCGTGTTGAATGATAGGGAAACATCCAGTATTTGAAGTGATATAACTCAAAATTTATCCCGGTTAGCCTATCATCTGTTTGGATATTATTATCGAGCACATCAAAACGAACCGACTGACAAAAAATCATAATTTTTTCATGACCATGAGGTAATGGAGGTTAGACCTCAATGCAATTAGTAATTTACTATGTAGGCCTAACTCAAATGGGAACAAGGATCCTACAACAATAAATATAATAGAGCGAGAGAACTCACGGGAATCAGAGTAAGACTACTGAATGGACAGATACGAGAGATGTATGGTAACAGTAGCATGGAGAAATACACAAATGTGGTACTTTGTGCCGGAAATATAGAAGTTCGAGAGGGAGAAAATAGGGAAGAGGTGATGGATGAAATGGAGAAATTGTTCAAGGGAACAAAATTAGCCTTTGGGCTAGACGTTCAAATAAGTGTATGCGGGCTACAGAGCATGACAGGAAAGCTACTGAACACAGAGCTAAGGAATGTAGCTAGAAGATTGGGGGTTCAGTTTATCAACATGGACAACATTCCTTGGTAGGTATGGTGGCGAACGAGGAAAGAGAGATGCGATGATTGGGCAAAAATTGAGAACGGCCTCACAAGGCAGGAAAATTAATCATGAAAGAGATATTTGGAAAAATTTTTGGGCCACACAGAGGTGGAAAGTGAAGCGATGAACTATTGTATGCAGGGAAGCGATCAGAGGGAGGGGGGGGGAAGAGGAAGAGGGGGAGAAAAAAGAAAAAAAAAAAATATATATATATACATATATATATATATATATATATATATATATATATATATATATATATATATATATACATATATATACATATATATACATATATATATATATATATATATATATATATATATATATATATATATATATATATATATATATATATATACATATATATATATATATATATATATATATATATATATATATATATATATATATATATATATATATATATATATATATACATATATATACATATATATACATATATATATATATATATATAACATATATATACATATATATATATATATATATATATATATATACATATATATACATATATATACATATATATATATATATATATATATATATATATATATATATATATATATATATATACATATATATAAATATATATATATACATATATATAAATATATTATAATATATATATATATATATATATATATATATATATAATATATATATATATATATATATATATATATATATATATATATATATATATATATATATATATATATATATATATATATATATATATATATATATATATATATATATATATATATATATATATATATATATATATATATATATATATATATATATATATATATATATATATATATATATATATATATATATATATATATATATATATATATATATATATATATATATATATATATTATATATATATATATATATTATATATATATATATATATATATATATATATATATATATATATATATATATATATATATATATATAATATATATATATATATATATATATATATATATATATATATATATATATATATATATATATATATATATATATATATATATATATATATATATATATATATATATATATATATATATATATATATATATATATATATATATATATATATATATATATATATATATATATATATATATATATATATATATATATATATATATATATATATATATATATATATATATTATCGACTCAGTCATAGACATATTCAAGATAGCCCCTACTTTCTGACAAGTAAAGGGTGCAATGGTAGATGATGTACAAAATGCGCGTTTGAAGGAAAGTAGTTACGGTACTGTTTCTGTTGTTCATCATAACATACCCAATCTGGTTTGATGTACGATCTGTAGTATCAAAAGTGCAATTGCCTTGATAAATTCGTTTACAAGGATTACGACGTCCACGGTGGCCTCGGCTGAGTCTAGAATGCCTCCCTCCTATGAATGATTGAATGTTTGGGTCTTGGGCTGCGTCGTCATCTAGACCATTTTGAGACGATTTCATCGCTTGCTCCATTGCTCAGTTAGCTACGGCACCGCTTTGAAAACTGACGTCACAGTTGGGCATGGGTTCGAGTCCTGCATACATAGCATGGGATTTTGTGTACATTCTTTCACTCATCATCACTTAATAGTTTCATTATCATCTGCTCATTCGCCCTCCCCCCGTATAACCTAGCTATGGGTTGGGTAATTAAGCAAACAATAATCAATTGATCAAGGCAAGTAGGTCTATAGCAACAAACATGTGAAATCAGTAAGAATATCAAATCATTTGTGAAAGGATAATGTAAGTAATTCAAACATGTGAAGAAAGAATTGAAGGATAAATATATAATTTGTTTAATTCAACTACAGCACCTCCCATTGTTCAGGTCACCAACCGCAACTGAGATTTGTGCTAGTATTTGAAGTCAATGGTACCACAGTATATTTAGCATAGCTACGCTATGCATCAGTAGCGTCATTTAGGTAGCTGTGCTTGCAGCAAAAGTATGACCGCACCATTGAGTTTATGACTGGGCATATCAATTCTCTCCTGGTGTGTTCGTGCATCGAAATGCGTATTCTAGTTGTGACGGGAAACAGAGTCAGGGTATGTTTACTCTAATGCTTAGTGCTACGAGCAACCGACAACGTGCGCTGACCAATCAGAGAGCTAGTTTCTTCCGGTTGCATGAACACTTGCTGCATGCGCCAAGACATGGTCTAAGTATCATTGAGTTTACAGTGTTTATAAAACTATAAACTCAATGGCTATGTTCATCTTTTCTAGAGGAAACATGCGCTGAGACCCACAATGCAATGGGAGTTTTGTTCACTTGTCTGAACTGTCAGACCCAACTCGACGACTGCTATTCATAAGCCGGTCAACACGAAATATTATGCGGTATCAGTTTTCGGCACTCTCATTTGGGTATGGTAGTTAAGTATTAGTATAGTCTGATTGGATGTATTTGGTAGAAGTTTGAAAAATATCTAGTGGTAACATTTAGGCCTATATCCACAATTTGAAGTCTAATTATGACGTTGTCACAGCGCTCAACAGTATTCGTGCGCTGAGAGCATGTTGCCGGTTGTTCATAGCATGTTGCAACTAGCACAAAGCTGAAGAGTAAATGTAGGCCTACTTCTGTCACCTGATAGGAGATAGGCTAGTGTCTAGTCACTCTCTACGTGATTGGCGACTACAAATTCAATGGTGATTGCAACGTGATACGAAGCGTAGGAGCACTGACTTTATAATAACTACGTTCAATGCTAGGGGCCTACATAAATCAACAACTTGTCACCAACACCAATGCATGCAAATAATCACTTCAAAGGCTAGGCCTAAGCCTACTTAGCAGATGTTCGAGATGCGAAGTCTGTAGTTGACAGTCAAATATCGGCTACACGTCGAGTTTAGTACATCAGGATTTTCAAAATCAAAATTTGCAAACATAGACATTCAAAGTTATAGCTACAGCATCTATTTTCTATAATCGATTTCGGAGACCAGGACGGGCTGAAGGCCCAGCTAGGCCATACAGTAATGATAGAGGTTTTAGACCTCTAAAACCTCTATACTTAATGGCTAGGCCCACTACTAAAATTGCTTATAAAACTATTGGCATACTAAACTTATGCTCCTAGATTAAAAGTCGTTGCTCAACTGAGTCAGCTTCTCACTCAACGATCCTAGTCAATTATACTTTTCTTTTTTTCTCACTATTCAATGTCCGGCCCACCTCAGACGTGTCGACTTGTCCAGACTTGTCGTTGACTTGTGTTATGAAGAATCCGCTCTTTTGTAGCCTACGTCTGGTTTCGGTTTTAATGACCAATCAGAATGTTAGTAACTCTATCCCATCCAATCGCATGATAACGCAGGCAATCTCAGCAATTTCATTGGTGAAATCATTGGTACACTTCACATCACTGTCGCCCTAGCACGTGGGTATTCGCCTGTAAAAGTACCGATAGAGTCGCTAGTGTCGCGACTCGATTATCCAAAATGGTCGTCCAGATGAGGTCAGGCTGACTTTGGCTGAGCCTTTACAATGGATATGATACGCGCATTTGAGCAGAAGTTTTTATTAATTAATGAAATTATGCGCCATCTTGAAGCCAATCAAGACTCGCGATATTTGAGAGAAGGAGAGTGTGTACCTACTCAACGAAGGATTGTTAATTGCTTGTGGGGCTACGAATACGACAAGAAATAAGAATGAAATACTTGTAATGAGTCTGTGCATGCAGACTTTGGCAATGACAGATGACCCACATTCTATCCAAAATATAAAATATCTAGATACAAAATATAGATCAACCTTGGATTTCAAAAACGGATTTTTTTTCAAATCTATAAGATAAAGGGTTATAGGCTTAGGCCGACCCGGTATATAATTATTCAATTATACTAGGAAAACGCGGGATGCGCGTTGTTAGACGAGCTTAGGGGAATAGAAATCTAGAATGAAAAATAATTTGTCAACCCAATCTACATCTACAGACCTTGGATCACTCCAAACGTTCAAAAACCTTACGAGAATCAGTTATGTCACGGCCTTCCTCTTCATTCATTTCAATCGTTTTGAATTAATTGGTGACTCATTAATTGGTTAACAGGGCTCAAGATCACAGAAATTACTTATACCGAGTAGCTAGAAGAGGAGACAGTACCAAAGACTGGGCAGAATTCAAAATACAAAGGAATAGAGTAGTATCTTTAATTAGGAAGAAGAAGGTAGAATACTATTGCAAAATGATAGAAGAATATAAAAATAAACCTAAAGAAATGTGGAAAACACTCAAGTCGTTATATAAGGATAAATATAGAGATAATAAAAATGAATTGTACTTCAAAAATCAGAAAGTTCGAGGTATAGAAAGTATTGCTGAAACTTTCAATGAGTATTTTATAAGCAGCATAGAAGTTATAGCTAATAGTATTAAAAGTGATGTAGAACTAGAAGAATATTATGTCTTAGAAAATATAGATTTGAACGCCATCAAGATGAGTAATTTTAGAAGTGTAGGGATAGAAGAAATTGTATCAGTAATTAAAAAACTAAAAGAAACCACACCATGGGATGATGGAATATCGGACAAAATATTGAAAATTTCTATTAACCTACCGTGTATCAAAGATTCTATTATTAATATAATAAATAAATCGCTAGAAATAGGAGAAGTACCACAGTATCTGAAAACATCAGTTATAATTCCAGTACCAAAAATACTGAAAGCTATTGACGGGGAGAATTATAGACCAATAAACACATTATTTATATTAGAAAAAGTATTAGAATATATTGTAAAAAAACAATTGAACGAATTTATAGAAAATAATGAAATACTCGTAGAAGAACAATCGGGGTTTAGAGAAAACCATGGCTGTGACACGGCTATTCAGTTAGTATTGAATAACTTGAAATTAAAGATGCAAGAACGTAAAATAACAGTAGCAGTTTTCATTGATTTAAAAAGAGCATTTGAAACAATAGATAGGGAAATTCTTCTACAAAAATTAGAAAGATATGGTATGACTGGGACAGTTTTGAAATGGCTAAGATCATATTTGGATTTGAGATTGCAAAAAGTTAAATTTGGCAATGCTTACTCTAAAACATTAGAGACCAAATATGGGGTTCCGCAGGGTTCAGTATTGGGTCCTTTACTATTCATATTATATATTAATGATATTGTTAAAGTTACAAAAAATTCTAAAATAAATCTTTATGCAGACGATGCACTTATAACATGTAGTGGCGATGATCTTGTAAGTGTGCATAACAATATACAAAATGACTTAATTACTATAGAAAAATGGCTGAAAGCAAACAAAATGAAATTGAATGTCACCAAAACAAAAGGGATGATCTTTTGTAGTCAAAACCGTAAAACAAATAATGAAATTGAAAATATAGACATAATGTTAGAAGGAGAGAAGGTAGAAATGGTGAAAGAGTTCAAATATCTGGGAATTATTATTGACCAAAACTTATTATTTAAAAATCATGCTCAATATGTAACTAAAAAAATGTCAAGAAAGATTAATCTATTCCGGAGAATGAATAAATGTTTGCCTGCTAAAACAAAGGTTATGATGTATCAGGCAATAATAGCACCACACATCGACTATTGCAGTTCCGTGTTATTTCTTTTGAATAAAAATGAAATAGAGAAAATGCAAAAACTTCAAAATATAGCAATGCGTAGTATCCTTTTAGTCAATAAATATTCTTCCATAAAGAAAATGTGCAACGCCCTAAACTGGCTAAATATAAAACAACGAATAGTCTTAAATACACTATGTCTTATATATAAAATTATAAAAGGATTAACACCATCATATTTAAGAAACAACAAAATTCAATTCAATAGAGATATTCATATATATAACACAAGAGAGGGAAGTAAAGTAGTCATTGAAAGACAGCAGTCAAAATTTGGAAACAATTCAATTTATATCAAAGGAATCAGGATTTTTAATAGAATACCTGAAAATATACGAAATTCGGAAAATGTTAAAACTTTTCGAAGAGAATGCTCAAAATTAATCAGAGAAAACAGACTTTTACCAAATTGTAGAGAATTAGTTAACTATTGGGATGAAATGTAATTGTAAATAAATAATTGTAAGACTATACTAGTACATAGGCTTTATAATTTATATGATCATAATTATGTTGAACGAAGACATGTTCACTGTTTCACAATTATTATTATTTGTTATTCTAGTTATTATGTGAAAATTCATGATGTTACATGTTATGTCCAATCTGGTCCACATTATTATTATTATTATTATTATTTAATTATTCTTTAATACTCTTTTCACAATGTTTTACTATTATTATTCTTATATGACATTGTTTTTATCATCATTATTATTTTGTTGTTCTTTCATGTATTATGTAAGATAGCATGATTGCTAAATAAAGTTTCTACTACTACTACTACTTGTTGCTATAGATTTAATTGGTTCCCGTAATAGCCTAAATTGATGGGAAAATGCTTTATAAATGCGTTTTCTTCGTTATTTCTCATCCGATTGATGCGAAAAATCTCTCAAAATGTGCTTAATAGTTTCCTTTATATTCGGCAAAAATTTGAGAGGTCTTGAAAAATTTTGATTTTTCAAGTATTTTCCTCCGGGTTATTCTAATGGGGATTTTTGAAATTTCTAAAATTCATAAAAAAAAAAGTTACCACCCGATAATGCCAAAAAACTATACAGATCTAAGTTAGATGAGGAACCATGACGAAAAAAAGTTTGAAGTTGATAGCTGTAGCCGTTTGACCTGTGGAGAACCGACAAAAAAACATAAAAACAGAAAAAAAAAAAAAAAAAAAAAAACATAAAAACGAACACCAATTTTTTTCAGTATGTCAAATTGAATCCTCGCTAAAGCTCGTCTAATTAGGCCTGGCATCTGCCATTAGGCCTATTCTATATTCATTGACAATCAGGCCTTGGCCCCTAGTCGTCATGACCTTTGAAGTTGAACCATGTTAAGAGTAGGCCTTTGACTTGACTTACCTAAATCAGTATAACTCATAATATTTATTTTTATTCAAACACATTTTTTTGTATTCCCTCCAATGGTAGTACATTACATAAATGATAATGACAAGTTCATGGTACATAATAAAAATAATAATACACAGGTGAATAAAACGGAATGTAAATGAATAGAGAGAAGCCCGTATAAGAGTAATTAAGCATAAAGTAATCATCAGCTTTCAATTTTCAATACATTCACCCACTGTTTTTTTACGGACCACTTGAAGCGTTTCGATGGATATTATTTCTCTTTTCAAGGGGAAACAATGAAAAGAGCATCCTCTGTGTGTTTTTGCTTTGGTTGAGCATTGAGGAACACAACAAAACCTCTTGCATAACGAAGATTTTGTTGGCGGAAAAGTTGCCATCCTAATGCAAATTTACGTGTAAACACAACCCACGTGTAACCACGCGACCTCATCTCACAGCTTCACCGATTCGCCGCCGCGAGCGTAGCTGTTACTTTTACAGGCGAATGATAGCGCAGTGAAAGAAAGTGTGATGTGACGTTTGTTTATCGTTTTGAAGTTTAGAGCGCTCTTCGGATTGGCGCCACTCAGCTGTGTGATAACGTGAGCAAACTTGAGTTTCGACTTGTTATTGCTGATTTGTGGGTTTTCTTGAACGTGGCCAATGCATACGAATTTCGTTATTTATAGATGTATCCTAATAATACAACCATCAGTAGTAAATATGCCTTCCGAAATCAATGGCTATGTCCAGTCGGTAACTAAAAGCTGATCAAGATGAAGCAGTGGCCTTGACCTAGCCTTGGCTATGAAGTCAAGGCTAATTGAGATTATTACTGCTAGGCTTAGACCTATCCACTTATTTAAACTTATGCAGTCTTGGTCCTTAAACAATCAGAGGTCTGAATTCTTGATCCAGGTAGGCCAGCAAACTCAAGGACCCAGGTTATGAGGTTTTTCTTGAATTATGACTCGAGTACGTAAATATCCTTACCTATGGACCATCAAGATAGTTGTTGGTGAAATAAATGTAGGGCGTAGGGGCCTACTCTTGTTTGGTAAATTTACTTGACCATTAATGAGAACTTTGAGTGTTCGTGCTCTTTTGAAATAAAATAGAAACACGGCTTATTGTTCGATAGTGGCAAACTTTGTAACCTCCGCACTGCTGGGTCGTAACTGGGCAGGACAGCAGTCAAAAGTTGAAGTGGGCATAAGCACCACCACTATGAAAACGGTCAAGTTTGGCTGATTTTCCGAGGGTAGCCCTCTTGCATGTGATTAGTCGAGCATGGAAATCAGTCTAATGATGGGACAACCATTTAGAAGAAAACATGAGAACCACACTTTGGTTCAAAATTATTTGGTGTTTTACATTAATAGCAAATTACGCCTAGGTGTTGTTTCATGCTCAAGACATGTATCCTAACTGTGTGTGTTTTGTAATTCATGTAATTTGCAGTCTTAAATCTCAATGTTGATGACATTTCCTTATTTTGCAACAGGTTGTGCACAGTGTTCACACAATGTATAAAAGTGAAACCAACACCTTCTCAGAGAAGATTGGCAACAAAGCAGTAAACAACGTGATCGTAGACTTGGACGCTGGAACTGATGATGCATGGGCATTGCTGATGCTGTTAGCCGCAGAGGCTCGCAGCGAGATCAAGATTGTTGCTATCACGTGCGTCCGAGGAAACACGAATGTCGATAACGTCTGTAATAATGTACTGCGCATTCTGGAGACTGTGAACAGGTTTGATGTGTGTACAACCACTGAGGTGGTAATAACCTTGGAAATAATAATAGGGCCCAAGTCGTTCATTTAGCGACACTGTGTTTCTCAATTACATACATTTCAAACGTACATTATTTGGGAAAGCATTTGGGGTTTAAAAAATAAACGCGAATTGTTTCTAAAACGTTTTTTCTTCAACAAGTTTACATTTCAGGTCCTCCCGAGTTCTAAAAACCTATTGGAATTTTCGTGAAAATTATGTTTTTTCCGCGATTGTCTTCTAGCTACAAATGTTGCATTTTTCAAATATAGGCCTACAATTAGACCCACATTCAAAATGATGAGATATGCATAGGATAAACAAGAAAAACAATTCAAAATTGGACTTGTTAGATGCATAATCAGAGGTCAGTTTACATTAATAAGCAAATATGTAGCAGCATAAACTGTGATCACATTTCCCTTCATTATAAATAAGTGGTTTGGTAGAATTAGTAAAGACATTTTCTGGTGAAATCTTTCGTTTCTCCAAAAGTTGGAGCAAAAAGTCGGACTAAAATGTGAAATTTGAAGAAGTTTGTGATGTTTTTATTTGTATGCCCCACTTTTTTTTACGAAGATTCTATTTAGGAAACTTGGGTGTGCACTAAATGCATAGTCTACACAAATCATAAATAGGCCTATATCAATACATACTTAGATAATACAAATTTGGAACATAGGCCTATAGGTAAAGCTTCTTTGCTGCATCTACAATGGTTACTTTTTCAATGTGTTCATGTGGTTTCAGATCCCGGTGTATAAAGGTGCCGAACGCGCGCTGATCCCACCGGAGTTGGAACAGCTCTCAGACTTGCACCAGTTCCACGGTAAAGATGGTTTTGGTGATCTCGACCTGCCCAGCGTACCGGATCGAGCCTTGATACAGGCGGAGCACGCTGTCAGTGCAATCAACCGCATCACGACTGACTACCATGGCAATATCAGCCTAGTGTGTCTAGGACCACTTACAAACATTGCTCTGGCAATGCGGACCAATACAGGGCTAGTTGATAATGTCATCAATATGGCGATCATGGGAGGAAACTCGTCAGGTGAGTACGAGGGCTATCACCATGGCAACACCAGCCAGGTTAATGTTTTATTACACACTGCTACCATTTTTAAGCGACGTTAGTGCAGAAAGGTGTGAAAATATACAAACCTTACAAAATATAGACCAATGGGCAATGGCTTCCTTGAATTCCAAACGACTTAAAACTTTTGGAAGATTATTCTTCAAATATTTTCCTACTAGATGGTATTTTGTGAGTGCTCAATCTCTCTACGAAATTCTTGAAATTGATTTATGCCAAGGCATCATAACTGTACATCAGTATGTACCAGGAGTGATCTACAGCCACTTCTTGGGTCGTGAAGGGTAGGAAAGGGAGGTTGTGCTGTTGCTAAGGATGCCATCTTCACCCACCAACTCATTATATACTGATGATGTAAACCGTTACAAACTATTACAAGTTTTAAACAACTTCAATATATATATCTATTTGAGTGCAATATGTAAATAGGAGTGAATATTCAATACCATAACCTTACAGGCTCATTCATCCTTGATGCTACTGACTTACCGTATACGGACACAGAAGTATAGCTCGATCTATATAGCACTAGTATAGCACTACTTATAGTCTGCAGTTCTCTTCTGGAAATTGAACAGGACAAAGTTTGAAGTGACCATTGATTTATATATTATGTTGTGGTAGGAAAAGGCAACGTGACTCCTACGGCAGAGTTCAACTTCTACAGCGATCCCGAGGCTGCTCATATCGTATTGACAACAGCAACGTGTCCAATCATTCTATTGCCGTGGGAAACTTGTATCACTGTTCCCCTGTGCTTGGTATGAATAACGTCCCTATCTTATTTGATCATTTTTCTCAAGATACCGTTACCATGTGACTGTGATAATATGCAATTCAATTCACATCAACTCAATTGATTCAAACATTCAATTCAAACACTGGATTGATGAAAGTGTAGTAAAATATTGGTTGCATACAACATGTACAGTAAACCCCTGTTAATCCAAAATACAAGGGGTCCTGAGAAAATTTTGATTTATACAAATTTTGATGAACCAAAAAACTCATTTTTCACGAAAATCAACACTCTTCTTGGTTAGAATTAGGGCACTTTTGTGTTACGCGCAAGAGAAAGCTATGCGACCAACCAAAACTACATATGACAAACCGTTGAGAGGCCTCACTGATCGTGTTTACTCGACTAGTTCCGACAACGCTCCATTACCATATGGCCCGCTTCTATTGGCGTTCGGCCGTCCCGAGCGTGACGTCTGACAAACGAGTGTTTCGAGCTCAAAAGAGATTCTCGTGCTCGTCTAGGTCAGATCGCACTGTCGGATGACACACACAAAGCAGCGAACAGCTCAACGTACTTCAGCTTATTCTCACGCGTCAAATGAAAAGGATGTAAATTGGGAAGATAATGATCAATTCAAGGAATTCACTCGAACTATTACGAATTATCCAATCCGAAAACAGAGTTGAAGCAATTAAAGGGTCAAATCATCATTTCAAATTATGGTTCATCTGGCATTCGGATTAACCATATTACATAATTAACATTGAACCTTCAGCCGGGGACGCAGTTTAAGTTCGGAATAATATGTCAAGTTTTGGATCAACCGAGTCTGGATTAACGAGGGTTTACCGTAATTTGATTTTTCTGAAAATGGTATTTTGTATATATGTACTGTGTACAATAGATAGAATTTGATTTTATCGGAGTGAGTCTGAACGTTGCATACTTCTGACCTTAACAAAGCTATGGGGTGGCTAATCCGTCAATTATAACGTGGTTGCTCGTGGTTTCAGAAGTGGAGGTTTGACGTGCTCGGTGCGATTACTAACAAGCAGATGGAGCTGATGAATGCAGTGGAGAGAAGCGTGTTCGATCGTCTGAATTGTGCTGCCATGTTGACTTGTGACCAGCTGTTGACTGCGGCGCTCTTACGTCCGGACATTGTCACCGAGTACTCGCACGTGCACATGTCCGTCGAACTCCACGGACATCGCACGAGGGGACAGTCAGTCATCGACCACCTCAACTGTAATCTGCCAAATGTTATATTGATTGAGAAAGTTGATGTAAATAAGTTTAAAGAAATGATGCTTCTGGCAGCTGGACACTAATATTTCACGAAAGTTCGGTTTTTCACATGTTCGTTGAAAATTAATGGACATGTTAACGGTATTGTGAAGACTATTCTTGTAATGTTTTGTTACTGGTAACTAAAGATTCAAATAGTCCTATTGGTGTGCAGTAAGCCTACATAATATTTTATTTTCACAATTTTCAATTCCAATAAATCTTTATTATTTTTATAAATGAAATATTTTTCGTATGACCACCTAACCTCCTGAATCACTATCATTTTTGTATTGAGAGCCACTCACTTGCAGTTCAAGCAAAGAAACTGCTTCTTTAAATGCATTCTCTACATCGTTATTTGCCATGTATGGAATTACTCTCGTAGCAGCCAAGCGTAAAGCCAGCTTCTTAGCCTGCTGTTGTTGAACACATGAATGAGCCCATGACACTGACACCACAATAATTTCAAGGTCTAAACAAGACTATAATTTTCTACGTGTAGCACATGTAGTAAAAATAATATCCTAAATGGAATAGGCCTACTCCGATATAAAACAGTTTAGTGTACAATACTGATTTTTACAGTATATTCTACTACTGTAGCTGGCCCAACGCTGTTGAAAACTGTTGTATAGGCCTAGACATTCTGACTCGGCAGTAAATACCATCAATGCTGTAATTCAATAAATATAATACTGTACAACAGTGCACCAATAAAAGAATCCAGTGCTACCAACCTTTTTTCATAATCACCTGCTTTTAAGAAAGCTAGAGATGCTCACGATCTGAAGGACAAGCAAGGACTACCCCTGCAATTGCCATTAATAGTATCAACTAGATGCACGAGTTGCCTTTTTGGATGCGGTAGACAGGCTAATAAGATTTGTCATTATGCTGTATTTAATATTTCTAATAAAATTATTAATTCAATTTCTCAGAGTACCGTAGATTGAAAATTTAGATATTCATAAACATCTACGTAGTAGTGTAGGCCTACCCTACCTAATAATTTTTAAATTAAAAAATTTTAATCATCATGAACCACAGGTGGGGAACCAATGCAATAATACAAAAATACTCACATCGAACAGCCGTCGGAGAAAACGTTATCAACAATTTACATGCACGTATCATCAGCACTTTCATCGCATTCGTATTAGCAGGTTTCATTTGGGAACAGTCCACAGATCTTGCCTCCATTTGGCGGCATGCTCATCAAGAGAATGGTTAGTGCTGCACCGAGCCACGAGACATTAGCGCCAGGAATCAGGTAGAAGTCACACTTGACCAGCCAGGACAAGCAAACAGAGACAAACCAGCTGAACATGACAACACAAATTAACGAGATAATTACTAGAGATCCGAGTTAGAAACGTTTTCCACAGAAAATTAATTAAATCAAGATGATATAATATTCTCTATGGAAAATATCAATAAAAACGACAACACATAGGGCCTAGGCTTATTATTCCTGCGAATTTTCATATTTTACCTTCTAAGAATGAACAAAGCAAAACAAACGCTAAGGCTACTTAGGCCTATGCTTTGTTGACATTTAATAATGATAATTAGGCCTATAACTATAGAAACGCGGGATTTGCGTTGTGAGATGAGCTTAGAAGTATGGAAATCTAGAATGAAAAATATTTCGTCAGATCAATCCACATCTACGGACCTTAGATTACTTCAAACGTTGAAAAACCTCACCTGCAACTTGTTGATATGAATACTGCTGCAGGTTGCGTATACACTTTGCAAAACCAATTGATCCCAACCTCCAATAAAATGGATACTTTTATTGCTTTTACTTTGTTATTTCCCATCCGAATGTTGTGAAAGTCAATGAAAATATCCGTAATTATGTTTTCCATATTCAGTGAAAATTTACCACCTTTCAAGTATTTTCCATTCGTGTTATTCTTGAGGATTTATCAAACTTTCCGATTTTTTTTCCGGAAAAACCTTCCGAGCGATTTTTCTGAAAAGCAATCCCAACCTATTTGGGTATGACAGAATTATGAAGAAAAGGTTTCAAGTCGATAGGTATTTTTTCATGACCTGTATGCCGCGCACAAAATTACAAACAAAGAGAAAGACAATACAAAAACCAAGCCCTTTTTTTTTTGGTATGTGAAATGGAATCTTCACTACGCTCATCTAACTAGGAAAACACGGGATTCGCATTGTGAGATGAGCTCAGAAGTATAGAAATGTGCAATAAAAAATAATTTGTCAGCTCAGTCTACATCTACAGAAATTGGATCACTTCAAACGTTTAAAAACCCTACTGGAATCATTTATAACAGGGCCTCCCTGTTCATTCATAACTGATTTCAATCCTTTTAATTCAATTGATGACACTTGTTGCTATAGATTTAATTGGTTCCCCTTGATGGCTGTTTGAAGTGAAAACACGTTTTGAATGCGTTTTCTTCGTTATTTTTCATCCGATTGTTGAAAAATTCTCTGAAAAGGTGTATAATAGTATTCTTCATATTTGGTGAAAATTTGAGAGCTTTTGAAGAATTCTTGTTTTTCAAGTATTTTTCTTCCGGGTTATTCTTCCGAGGATTATTCAAACTTTCCGATTTTTTCCGGTAAAACCTTCCAATCGATTCTTCTGAAAAACAATCTCAACCTATTCTGGTATGACAGAAATATGTAGAAAAAGTTTCGAATTGGTTAAATTGTTCTCCTGACCTGTATGCCGCGCACAAAATTAAAAAAAAAAACAACATAAAAACGAAGCCCATTTTTTTTCGGTATGTGAAATGGAATCTTCGCTACGCTCATCTAATAATTTATTGCACTTTATAAATAAGGAATTTCACAAGAAATATGGCAAGTATTCATCCATTCTTGGAAAATTCATAGGACTATACAGTATTAGTATCACATAGGCCTACTAGTGAAAGATTTTTGGGCACATACCACATCAAGATGATCAAATAATTTACTTCAGACTTGACATTATTGGAAAATAGGACTTGATTTAAAGAATATTATTTTGTGATGGACGATATAAGATGAATGATTGATGATGATGCGGGTTAAGAGAAACTAGTGATGTGAGAATGATGAGGTGGGTACAGGTTGAAGGATTTCTAATATCGTCCATCACAAAATAATTTACTTCAGACTTGCAGTATTAAAACACTAGTGTATTAAAATTTTCGATATTTTTTATTATTAGTTAATTACGTATTTGTGTATTCTTTATTGAAGTTAATTCAAAATGTACATTACGATTCATGATCCAAAAAGAAGGTGCAAAAGAAATCATTCATATTACATAACAAATAACAAAAGTATATGGACAATTTTCCCAAGATCTTTGGAGATTGCACATATCAGATCTTGAATTATTGCATCATTTAAATAAGTACAACATAATATCGAGAGAGTTCCTATTTTATGCCAATTTAATTGCATGTGATGAATTTTTAAAACATATACTGTACTGTATATTGAAATATTGCATTGCTAAAAGTGTAATTTTTCAATTTCAAAACTACACCTACTTTTTCAAACTTAGCTGCTGTCCATTTTAATCTGAGAACTATTTTACACTTTTAAAGTGTAGTTAACTAGGCGAACGCGTTGTGTTTCCGCGTTGATGGATGAGCCTTAACAATATATCAACATATCTTCTATTGGGTATATATATATATATATATATATATATATATATATATATATATCCACCTTGAGATCCAAACCATTATGTCACTGCCCTGCTATTTCCTGATTGATTTCCATGATAATAAAGAAGGCTTTGTTTCAATCATTTTCGATTAAATGATGATACCTGTTGCTTGAATTTAAATGGTATCTTAATAGCTTCGAGTGATTTAAAAAAATGGATCATATAATTTTTTACATCAAAACGGCTGATTTGATTCGACTGAGAGTTTGGAATAATGTGTATAATTATTAAATTGAAATTCCCTGAAAATTTGAATTCTCTCGAAGGAAATATTTTTCACGAATTTTTTCCTCTGGGTTATTCTTTGAGATTTTTGAAAACTTTGAAATGAGTTTTCTCAGTCTAAGTGGTTCAACCAATTGTGTCTCAAAACTATACAGTATCGAATTAGATGAAGACACTTATGTACGCCAAGTTCCGACTGATTTTGAATTTTTGTTTGACCCGTGGAAGCAAACAAAAAAAAAAGAAAACTTTCTTTCTGGGTATGGTGAATTGAGTCTTCGCTTTGCTCATCCAACAAGTTCAATTATTTTATTTTTAAAATTATAACATCAAGTATTATTCTGTTACCCGGGTATCCACAATCTGAAAAATAGCGTGTATAAATTGTATGAACGAGAGGTCATTTCAGCAAGCTCAACCTCAGATGATTGTCCTTACTTTTTGTCACTTCTGATCCCAGAATCATGATGCGCGCGTAAAACCTAAAAGACACCTACGTGGTCGTAGATACCGCCTTTAAACATAAACTTTCTTACGCGATTGTTGGGGGATGAACACATCCGAACTTTAGGATTAATGAATAGATGATCGAACTCTGTAAATCATACTTCCAACAACTCTACTTACTATGAACTAACAAGTAATAAGAATAATATTTACTTTCAATTTGTTTCTATTGTCAAGTGTCGACACATTTTCCTCAGACATTCATGCACACGCAGTGCTCCCTTCTTTCTCTTCTAACGGTGCTACAGATGTGGTTGAACTCGTACAATAAAAATCCTAAATTTCTTCACCAGTTTTAGTAGATACTAGGTAGCTGATGGTCTTTTGTCCGTAAATCCGGAGACTTGTCAAATGGTTTCTATTTTTAGGGTAGCTGATTTGACAGTCAATAGATGAAAGTATATTTTCTAGCAAACACAAAAGCTACGACCTTGATGAAACAATGGAAACTGAAAGAATGTAAAAAGTAAAAAGAGAGAATTAAGAATGATGTAAATACAACAAAAAGTCGTTTCTTGATTTTTTAACCAAAATTACACGAGTAATTCACAAGACATCACTAGTGTACATACACCAGTAATAAATACAGTGAAACCTCTACGCATCGTTCCCGGATCTATCGTTTTCCTGGATGTATCATTCATGTTTTCTAACCCCACTCCCATATAATCAATGTTAAATTTTCCTGGATGGATGGTTTTATTTTCCTGGTCCCTTGAAAAATGATGGATAGAGGTTTCACTATACATGAATGTAATTTAAAAGACTTACCGTATCGACAATCGATAGATTCTGTCCAGTAGAACAGGTAGAATTTGAACACTCTTTGTCACTGATTATTGGGAGCTGCGGTGATATCAGCAACGGTGAACCTGAGAGTTGACGACGGTATTGGCTATATTCTGTTGGTCATCATGGTGAACAAGTTCATGATCACTCAAACTTCGTGAATCACTGCCATCAATATTTGTTGTGGTTCTCAACATAAATATTTTGAACAAGTGGGTTAAAAACATAGCTGAGTGAGGGGTCTAGAACTGAGGATCTACTGCGGTGACAGCAAAAAGTGGACTGACTGAAGTGAGGGTTTTGGTGTTATGTTATACTACAATTTTCATTCTTAAAATCAATATTTATTATGCAGAATTACTGACATATGTATTACAAAGTAGTATTTTATTGAAAAATACAGATAATCACTAACATTTCAACTTAGCACTACATTCTAAGTAGTACCACGTTTAAAACCTTCTGAGAGCCTCTTCATGCCCACATATATAATAGTAATATTATCGAAAATGTATATATATATATATATCTTAAATACTATAAACTTGATTATTTTATTGTTATAATCGTACAATATATAAAATCTAAGACAATACATTTAATAACGTTACAGTTTAATAATTGGCAATCATTTGTACTTTTCCCTTTCCTCGCTCCGTGAGGTAGATTCTTATCCTTACAATACTGGTTCAACATATCTTACACGGTACAGCGGTGAGCGATCAACGTTACTGACAGACTGGAAGTTATTTGCTTTGTAATGTTTATTGCTTCCAGTTAGACCTGTTGTTTTATCAATAAGAGAGAATGAAAAGAGTATGACAGATAAGTGGTGGTGGGAAGGCGCAAAGAACGGACTGAAGAATCTACTAAAAGAAAGTATTATGGACGAAGATCAACAGAATACTGTTTATATCGATATAATTAGTAATTACCGTTATTGCAAAATACAACGTCAATCCATATGTGAATTTTCACCAATAATATTGCATGATTGCTTCTATTCAATAGAAGCAAATGTAATAACAGTAAAATTCTATGTATTAACAATTAGTATACTTGATGAAATTGACAGCCATAAGATAGCATTCATTTACAATTACAGGAGTTCAATATTGTTCAATTTACATACACAAGACGTAAGCTATATATTTCATTTATTGCTAATCACAACATTGAGTATGTAGTGTCAAGTTTTAAATACTGAACCTCAGTTGAAATAATAAAAAAAAAATGAATCCAATGAATATTCAATCAGTAGTGACAAATTGAAGAGAAAATAATAATTATAGTATAGATCTTTATTGATAAGATAATGTAAAAACTGAAAAGTAAAGAAAATTACTCCATATGAAATGGATTCTTTCAATGTCCTTAGTACATAGCACAAGCATGGAAGGGATGAAAATGGCACAAGGAAACCTATCGTGGCAAAATACTAAAGTTATCAAGTTATAAGTGACAATAAAAATGTTCAGGAAACTATACAAATAGAATAACAGAAGAGACAAAAATAGTGCAATGAAACAATAGGTCGAGTGAGTGATCACATTGGGGCAAAGAAAATGTTGAGCATAACGTAATGCGGGGCAGGACCAACTAATACTGCTGACACTTATGTCATATTATCGACAAAACTGCACAAGAACAATCCAAAAGTAGGATTAAATTATTGCTCATTCAACATGAATGGGAAAGACTTTGTTTTCAATATAATATTTTAAAATAAAGGCCACATATTTAGAATGACATAATTTGCAAATGTGCACAGGAGTCAAAATATAGAAATATATAGTTTTGGGGGGAAGACTTGGAACGATTTGAGATATCAAAATTCTTATTTGGTAGAAATACATAAGATTCATTATCGGACTTGAGCCTAATCAGAAACTGTTATTTTCAGTTATACAGCTGATAAAGTATCATTTTTTGCTATGGAAGTTTAAAATTCACAAGCAGTAATTTAGATACCGGTACAGGGAGTTTTTTCAACTCACTGTATTGTAAAATAAAAATATCCAGAAAATCTGTCTTTCTATTACGTTGAAATATTAATATCTCTTACCGTTCAAAAATTATCACAAAAAAGCTCAAAATCAACTACCTGGTACCATGCTCTCTTGAGAATTATTACAATCTGTTATTATCAGATTGTTATTTCTCTTTACTACGTCAAATCAAGGCACTGATTATTGATTACTTCATTGGAAATAGCTCAAATTTGGATATAATTCAGGGAAGTATTATATAATTATTATCAATTCTTAGCTCGACATATTATTAGCTGGCCCATCGTAGAACGCGTATCGCTCACCTGTGAATAAACTCTGAGATGTACATTACATGTTACAATAACAATTATTACACATAAAAAAACATGATGGCTTGGCCAAATTATACACTTAACTTGATCAACTAGACGTAGATAGGTAGTACACTAAATATGTATATTCAATATGTATATGTATATTCATTTTAAATTTAAATATACGTATAAGCTTCCAGGAAACAGGGCAATTCATTTATTAACTTTCATTTATTAAATTATATCAACATTCATTACCAGAATATTTGATAACTAGGTAAACGCGAGATTTGCGTTGTGAGATGAGCTTAGGAGTATAGAAATCTAGAGTGAAAAAAAATTTGTTAGCTCAATCTACATCTACAGATGTTGGATCACTTCAAACGTTTAAAAACTCCAACGGAATCAATTATGTCACGGCTTTCCTGCTCACTCATTTTAATCGTTTTAAATCAATTGGTGACACTTGTTGCTATAGATTTAATTGGTTTCCCTTAATAGCTTTGATTAAAGTGAAAATGTGTGTTTAATGCGTTTTCTTCGTTATTTCTCATCCGATTGGTGCACAAATCTCTGAAAATGTGTAAAAGAGTTGATATTCCTTGATATTCGGTGAGAATTTAAGAGCTTTTGAAAAATTCTCGTTTTTCAAGTATTTTTCCTTCGGGTTATTTTTGAGGGGAATTTTCAAACTTTCCGTTTTTTTTTTTGGAAAAATCGTTGAACCAATTTTTCTGAAAAACAATCCCGACCTATTGTGGTATGACACCAATTTTTAGAAAAAGTTTCAAGTTGATTGTTTTTTACCTGACCTGTATGCCACGCACACAATTATAAAACAAAAAAAAAAACAAAAAAAACATAAAAACGGAGCCCATTTTATTTTTGGTATGTGAAATGGAAATCTTTGCCATGCTAATCTAACTAAACCGTGGAACACAGTTTATATACGTAGTGTTCTAACATCAGTATAAAGCAGGCTTGCATTTGAATAATGCCAATACAATCATTATTTTTGACTTTTTACTACTGGTAACTCATTTATCCTCAATATATATATATATATATATAGTCCAAAGATATTATATAGCAAGACACTCCGCACTTGACGAAACAAAACTGACACACCTCCACTACCCTCTCATATGTCTGCAATTAGTACTAGAAAGTACGACAAGCGGACTGGTCGATAGCAATCACAATCCAGTAGGCTTGTCACGCTTCTTAGTGGTCGTAAGAAGTACCCAAGGGTGAGGGGCTAGAAGGGAGTGGACTTGAAAGAGGGGAATCAGTTTTATTTCAACATTGGGTAACATGTCTTGAATTACATCTTTTGTCTATGGTATGTCTGTATTTAGCTTATGTACGCCCCTAACTATGTAACTTATTTGTGATGTAGGCGTAGAATACTGTATACAAATTGTGTAGGCCTACACAATACAGTTAAACCTCTATCCATTGTTTTCCAAAGGACCAGAAAAAATATCCATGTAGGAAAATTATTTTGGAATTCAACATTGGTTTATATAGAAATGGGGCTAGGCAAAATGAATGATAGAGTCAGGTAAACGATGGATCCAGGAACGATGCATCGAAGTTTCACTGTAATTAAATCCGTGTACCAAATGGCTGAGGTATCGATTGAATCAACGAATAAACTGACATTTCACTATATCAACTCAATTGAGTGAACTGCAATACATGTAACTAGTTACTGATTGTTACCAAGGCATTATTATCTGGTAGACGAGGCACCTTAGTACCGTTAGTTACGTATTGGTATGGTATATTGTACTGTCCAAAGTTACATTACATGTGACTCACGTCCATCGCATACAGAAGAATCTCTTTTATTTGAACAAACAAATTAGTGAAATTACAATATCACATTTCAATTAGATTTCAATGTCAGAAATATATCAACAATGCCAGTCCAATTATGAGAGGAATTGAACTGGAACCTTAAAGATAACGCATTTGAATTGCCAGAGATCGAATTAACGAAATTCCAGCTTATTGAACTACGTCCGAAAAATTTACTTTGTTTTATACTCTCGAGTAAGTTACATATAATCATTGGCAAGTTGAAGGTACAGTTTAGAGCAAAGCTATCAGCCTGTTTCCACCTACTGACCTATAATGATACAATTAATTGTCTTCACTTTTCATTTGTAATTTGTCAATAATGGATAGAGACAAACAAGCATTGAAAGTAAATTGCAATTTAAAGGAACTCACACTAATAAACAAGCAGGTACTAGGTAATGATTCTCTAATGTAGTTTCAGAAAGAAATGGGGTTGCATATTTTCTAAGAGGTGACTCGACAAAATGTGTGTAGCAAACTAGAGAAACAAAGTTTTATATATAGGGCCCAACTAGTCTAATGAACAAGACACGGAAGTGTGATATTTGTTTTCGTGGAAACTGACATCACTTGAATAGGCCTATGCACGTAAAATATGTTCTGTACATTTCAAACAATTGTAGTGAAGATAGATTTTTTTCAAAAGCTGTTAAGGCCTGAGCCTAAAGAATTACTGCTCATTCAGATGGTACAAATATAAACAAATTTCACGTTGATTGGTTCTTCCAATTGGAGGAATTTCCTTCAATTCGGTTATTGATTTTGAGGGAAAGGTAATTATACATAATAGCCCTAATTTAAGCTAAGCTCATTTACGTATGTTATTGTAATAGTATTATCTAGTTTACAGCAGAAACAAATCTGTGGTACGATTGACGTTGTTTATTGTTTATTGTTAGTTCACGATTTTCATAATAAATCCATAACATTCAATCACAGGACTCTTGGATGACAGTCCGAAGTTTATTATTCTACATCTTTTGACAAATCTTTACTGAAGAGTATAAAATAAATTTCATAATTTTACAGCTGTTAAATGTATATATGCCCTGATGCAACATTACTGGCAGGTTTTGAATTAACAGTGAATCCTTGCAATAATCCTCCAATGAGCTAAACTTCAGATTAACATTGATGACAGCTTGGCTTGAATTTCGTCTTGGCTCTAATCCTTGGAATAAACAAGCTAGCAGTTCGGGGCCAAGACTATCAAAGAATGTTCGCTACAGGGTATTCCTACGTCAATTAGCAATATTTGCCATGAGTAATTCAGTAAACACACAATTTACCACATCAACAATCAAAACCGAACCCCGATTTATTGGATCGTGTTTCTGTTTAAATAAGGAAGGAAATGTTATGACGAGATAATCTACTGCTATAAAGATAAGTTGAGTGTATCATCTAAACGTTAAAACTAAGATGGCAATGACTATAAATTCACTAAAAAGTAAAATTATTGATCTATTACTACATAATTACGTACTGTTATTTCCAAGAAGTGGGAACTACTTTGGTTCAACGACTGGTGGGTAAAGGCGCTCGCATAATATTCCACACTCCCTCCTTAGTAACAACACAACACGATGTAGTGATACCAACCTATTCTATCATAATATAAAGGTGACCCAACTCGGGTCTTGAAAGTGAAGTATTTCCGGGGTCAGAATCTGAGTCCATCGTCCTGATTGGCTGTAGCGCAACTCTCGCTTTTATATCAAACTATTTAAAACAGCAATGCTCAACAATGCCGCCGGTACCGTAACAACACTTATTTACATCTAGTTCACAAGGGGATCCGCTAAATCGCGACAGGCAATCGGGACGATTGCACTGACTGGAACTGACCACAAGAAACCACAAATGCCTTCCATGTTATCAGTATGGGAGTTGGAGCACCTTTTTTATATTTTGTTAGAATAGGTTGGTATCACTACATCGTGGTAACAATGCAAAACAACAGTAGGTTTCTTTCAACTGGCTTAACCTTGTTGGTACAGCAACTAGGTACAGTACACCATTGCATTCTTACTTTGCTTGATTGATTATTGTTTGCTTAACGACCTTACTAACAGCTGAATTATTTGAGGGTACGAATGAGCCAGATAATCGACAAATGATGTTTAGAAAAATCCATGCCTTATGTGGGACACGAACCCATGCTCAACTTGACTCTAGTTTCTGAAACAAAGCGTTGACTGACTGAGCGAGTCAATTGCCTTTTTTATATTGATAATGTTTCTGATGAGCCTACTGATTTTCTTTGTAAAGAACATAATGGTATTCACTCCACTCCAATTAATTAGTAGGCCTAATGTTGGGAACCAATAGAAACCCAAGCCTGCAATCTAGCAGGAAAGTCAATCTTACAGTAATCAAATCTCCATCAAAAGAGGTTACTATCAACCAACCTGCTGTCCAGCTCACGTCAATCATAAGAAGCCTAATGAACGATGCACATACTACAATTATGTTAGGCCCACGAATTCAGAGAAAGTAACAAATATATCAATACTGCACTAGAATGCGAGTTTAATCAGAAAAAATGGAAGCGACAAATATTGTAAGCTATTCAGACCAACGGTATGTAAGTAGCTACTGGCCAACAATTGAAACATACATTGACCAGTCCCAATCATATTGCCGACATTTATTAGTTAGTATTAGGGTTGCCGATCGATGCCATTTTAAAAATTGATTATAGATATAATTTATATTATAAAACATTCATCATATCATTCATTCATCAAATCATCCCCAACAGAAAAATCTCAATTTTTCAGATGAGATTCGTTGAACAACTTGAAATGATTCCTAATCGAAAACAGGGTAGGGCCTACATCAATATTTTGTCAAAATTGTTGTACCACTAACTGGCAAAATATATTTCAAGCATGTAATTCAGCGGGAATTGACTACTGTAATAGCGTACAAAAATTGTTCCTACAATGGCCTAGGCCTACTAGTAATGTCTATTTTATTTAAGCTGTAATCAACTTAGAAAGGCGGTTTGAGGAAACATATCGAAATATCAAATAATCAACCTAAAAATTATAATTCATCGATCATCAAATAGACCTAGAACGAAAAATATGTAGAAGTAGGTATATCGATATGTCGAATATCAACTGGCAACCCTAGAATTTATATCAATAGGCCTGTACAATAGTTTGTCAACACAGATTAGCCTAATGTATGCATAATCTATGCATGCCACTGAAGTGCGCACAATGTTCAGGAAAGCCCATTTAAAAGTTAAATATAACCTTGAAAAACATATTCAATAGGCTACGGTACTAAATTACAGTGGGTTAGGTAGTGGATAAGCCTATATTTTTAGTTCCTTACATTCATTATTGGAGCTTATTAATTTATAAAACCAACTATTATCACTAACTACTGTATTCCATTGAATATTGCTCTCAACTACCTTACAGGCTAACTTACAGCCAGCTTATTATTAGTTAAATATCTCACTCTTCGAAGCCACGTTCGTTGCACATTCAGTCAACCGAATAATGTTGAAAGTATAACTACTACTGAACGCCCACTGGGCGTTGAAAACAAACTAAACTAATCTGATATGTTAAATCCGTTATAGTGATGTACGAGGAACTGATGGTCCGGAGGGCTTATTAGATGGCAATGTCTGCCAGCGACAAACGCATTAATTATATTATCACAGATTGTGTTCGATCGTTGGAAGATACTGCCAGCGAATTAGCTCGTCGGTAAATCAAACTCAAGAGAAATAGATGGCTATCTCGGTCTACGCTGGCGATGCCTCGACAAAATCACCCAGATAACTTGCGCGTTTCTTTCATTTTTGTTTACTTTTCAATTCTTTTGTGATGGAAAACATAAAGGAAAATACGAAAAACACAAGTATTAAACTCTGTTTAATTTTTTGTTAACAGAAGAGCCAAATCTGTATCTGAGACATTGGTTGAAATGAATATATAATTTTTAGTCGAGGCATGCTCAACCTTGTAGAATTAACACAAATTAATAATCAGTAGCATTAACCACAATTCTATTTTTAGACACATTCGGACAAGAAAATGTCCGAAAACAGTCTTCTTGATTACAATATGTCATTAAAATTCACATTGAAGAATCTTAAAATTCAATGTGGCTCTGATATTTGACGTCACCAAGTGGGTAATTGTGGTTAATGCTATAGGCCTGATGATAATTGCTGTAGGTCCTACACTTGTTTCTCCAACAGTGTTCAGTATATTAGGGCCTACCAAATACCAATAGGCCAACTACTTTTAAATTATGGCTTCCTACAGTGATGCAATTGGTTGCATGCCTATTTGGATAGGGTACTGGCTCAAATTTAATATATTTGTGCTATGGTACAAGTACAAATGCGTTCCAACATTTGTGCCAAAAAAAATTTCTAGACAAGTTTCCATTCTAAGTAGCCTACTGTTTAGTAAATCTGAAAAGAACATTAGGTCTTCTGAGTATGGTATTAATATGGTGCCTGGGTAATGGAATGCCCGGCCTTTGTATCTCAAGACATCGCTAAACTACGCAAAACTGAAATAATCACCACAGAACTAGGCAACTTCACGCAATAATTAAGTCATGAAATATATTTAGTTTCAAAAAGTACGGATATAGTTCAAGCCTACCTGTGCCCAAACTGAACCGTAATTTATTCTATAAAAATAATTAAATAAAATGGTAACTCGGACCTTGTGTGAAGTAGAGGCCATAGATTCTATATTTCAGGGCACCATTCCAGAAAATGTATATATGACAAACTACCATAGGCCTACCATAATGTAGCCTATAATCATAAACCTCTACATCCTTGATCCAGTGAAATTAGGCCTACCAAGTTGAGTAACCTGTAGGCCCTACCTACATATCTAGGGCTTGGAATACTGGCAGCATTGATTTTGTAAGGTACAAATTCAATGTTGGTGGCTAGCAAGTTAGAGCTCTACCTTCTATGGATTTACACTCAGGTCAAGTTTTGGACAGCAGACAGAAATTTGAAGAAAGCAATAGGCCCCTACAGTTTTGTCAAATAAGATCTTACTACGTGTACATACTACCAACTGGTATAAACATACCATTCTTATTTTGAGATTGATTTTGCAACTATGTGAACAGTCCAAACTCCTTAGTCTACAGGTCTACGTCCACACTTTTATTCTTAATTCTAAGGTCTTACGATATAGGCAGGGAACTTGCCACCGCGCATTTATGTGCAACTGCAAGAGTTAATAATAATAATAAAAAAAATAGGCCTAGCAGTTAGGCCATGCATGATCTTCAAAAGAAACAACACAAAGTTCAGCAAGAAAGGGGAAATGAAGAATTAATAGTACAATTAATTCTTGACAGTAAATAAAATATGCCAAGCCAAGATGACCAACGGAATGTAAATTGTAACGGAGACTCGAATACCGGTAATGTAAATGATGCCTTGAAATAGAAAAACATGACTTATTTATTGCTTTAAAATGCCTCTAGATAACTACCTCTGTTGAAATGGATGGCCAAGTACTCTTATTGATCTCACAATCGCTTTGTTGCTACGTATATAAATCATTTTTACCTTGAAGTCCATACGGTCAGATCACTGCGGCGGCTGCGGGAAAGCCTGGTTAAACCGCGGTAAAGGCGCAAAGTCATCCTCGTTCTCGAACGACTCCAAGACGGCTCTGGCTGTGTGATTGTTGTCTGATGCTAGCAACTCGTTGTCCAACGGGATGTTCTCGCACAGTTCGAGCGGCGGACCCAACACCGACGTCGTGGAATCGTTTGGCGAAGACACGAGTACAGAGCTTGTCGACGAAAGCGAGGATTGGCTCTGATTGGTCGAGAGTAGAATGTCGCTATTGGTTATCTCCAGAGGATCGTTGGATATTAAACACTCCTCACTCAGAACTCGTCGAAGTATCGAGTTATTATGGTTGTTTGCTGACATATCAACGGAATCCATCAAATGCATTAGATAGTTCCCGTTGTCGGGTTGCGCGGTGAATAACTTCTGAATCTCTGGATCGATCAAGTAGAATTGTAAGTCATCTGTTTTGGGATAGGGGGGTGGCGGGTACAAGGGAGTCATCGCGACTGGCGGCCCGACCATTTCGTACTCCGGTAGCTCTTCGACATTGACCTCGGAGCTTGTACTCGGAGGATAACTGATATACTCCGGCTCCACTTTGAACTCTTCTTCAATGGGCGTCTCCACCTCAATCACTCTCGGAGGCACCTTACGTGGTGCACGTTTCTTGTTTTTGGACCGCCCGCCCTGGTGGCTCTTCTTCATGTGGCGGACAAGGTGGTCTTTTCGTCCAAACTTTTGAGGACAAATCTGACACACAAAGTCACGCAGTCCTGTGTGGACGACCAAATGTCTACGGACATCCTTACGAGTGAAGAACTTCCTATCGCAATGTTCGCAGCGGAACTTTCGGTCAGCCGGAGTCTTGACCGCACGCGCACCTGCGTGGACTTTCAAGTGATGCAAGACTTCTGGTGTCGAGTTGAAATGACGACCGCACAACACGCAATCCAGGTTACCGTCTTGCGCTGCGTGGGAGGCAGAATGTTTGCGAGCACTGTTGGCACTGCCATACTCCTTATTGCAGCCGCTGCGATCGCATACAAACTTCAGTTTCACCGCGCTATGTATCTTGCTGTGATTGGTCAGATGGTCACGACGATGAAACGGTCTTTGACATGTTGTGCACACAAATCTTCTCTCGCTCGAGTGAATCAAGTTGTGACGAACAAGTTTAAACTTCGACGAAAATGCCTTCGAACAATCGCCGCACTGAAATGGTCGTTCTCCCGTGTGAGAGAAACGGTGTTGATTTAATTTACCGGGACTCACAAATACTTTGCCGCATACCTCGCAGACGTGCCGACTGCGTTGACTAGACTCGGGAATGCTCTCAGGGGTCGCCACAGCAATTACTGAAAATTCCCCTTCCGGACTTCCCACTGCACTACCTACACCTAATACTTTTTCGGTAACTCCCGAAAACTCACGCGAATCCTGTTGGGTTTCCGGGACAAACCGAAAATCCTTACTCATACCCTGTTTCACTTTTGGACCCTTATGAAGTCCATAACTTTGGCTGGTACTCTTGAGAGTACCTTTAAGAGAGCTGGAACCTTTTGAAGGAGCTACAGAAACCTTAACAGGTCCTTTGAGAGGAATAAAACTTGGTACAGGACCGATTTCCGCAGTATATAAACCCCCGGAAGTTGAATCAGTATCTCTTGGAATCGTTTTTACAGGAATCTTTGTACCGCCACTAACTTTAGCTTTTCCTTTGCTCTTCACAGCAGGTTTCACACTCCCAGTGTTTTTCAAGTTCTTCGAGCTCTTCGACACCAATGTGAATCCCGCCACGAGCGAAGACTTGCTAGGGAAAAGTGTCCGGGGGGCCGATGTTACGTTCCGCTTGGGCGATTCACCGATAGGTATATGAAGCCTGCTCGTAGAAGGTCTCGAGTCGGAGTTGCTGAGCTGGTAGATCGTCTCGCTCGACCGAATGGGGAAGTCGCTCACTGCGTTGACAAACTCGGCTCGTGTCATCTCAGAGATAGGATGCAGGTCAGACGAGGTGATGGTGTGGTTTGATGACGAGCAAACTGCAGGCTCTAGGATTAGACAAGTTAAATCGTTTGAGTGATGTTATTTTCCAACTAACTCAGGTTTTTGTAATCTGCACCATCTTTGTGAATAAGCATTCAGGCCTATTAAAGAATATACGAACGAACGTTAAATATTCTGTAGCATACCTTGATGTTGTGCTGTTTGTCCAGTATCTTCCGTTTTGAGAGCCTTTGCCAGCGTCTTCTTGCCGTATGTTTCTCGCACCTTACAGGGGCACAACGTGTGAGACCCCAACAGTTGTTTGCAACGTGAGCATGCGGTCTGAGAACGCGGACGTAATCGCCGGTCACTCGGATGATGTTTGTCAGGTTGGCGAGGCTCCATGATGACGCCTGCATATTCAACACCCACACCTGTGTACCAACACGACTGTCAAAAACAAGTATATTATTAGTCAAATTCATTTGATTGTTGCAACAAGATGTACAAAGCATTTTATTTTGGTAACATGCTCAATGGTATTTTCCAAAAGATTTTGATTACCATAGATCTATTGAATAAGCCAGTGCAGTTGAGAGATTGTTGTTATACAATTGTTTTAGACTAGCTGAAATGAAGATTTTTTGGTTTCAGTAAAACTCTGCAAATTGACATCTGTGTTGTCAGCTAGGCCCATCAAAGCCATTAGGTATGCAATACAACCATTGATTTTGTACCACTACAAATTCAATGATACAACTAAATAAAACAATTCCATTATATGAGACTAAAAAGAAGCAAAATCCCATAAACCATGACCAAAAGAATTTACATATGAAATATTATAAAATAGCTAGGAAAAGTTGCATGTTAGAGTAGTATTGACTAGGTCTTTTTTTTCAAGTGTCATTGGTCAATGTATTGGAGAGCATCGTTGGTATGTGTTCCCAAACCGTTTGTTCATGTCAATTGAGATATGCAATTCATCGTTATAAATTGAACTAGGTACAGTAAAAATGATTCTAGTTTTGACGACTAGTTCTACTTTGATGCCACAATATAATAAGCAATCCTAGAATAGAATAGAATCATTCAACTAATATTGAAAATTCTTGGCAAACGCCAAAGTTGGCTCAACTAGTAGGACCTACGGTGGAAAATCGTTCTCTCCCTAGATGTTTTCTCCTGCGCGTGACTGGTTGAAAGTCAAGGTCGGTCGATGTTTCAACGGACGACATTGTGAAAAAATCATTATGGAAGCTAAACTCAATACATAAATGTATAGTTTTCAGGCGCAATCAGTCGCACCAATTTTGAAAAAATACATTTGATTTTTTTTTTAAACCTCATAAGAATGATCTAGGGAAGAAAATGTTGAAAAATATCTTCTTCAAATGAAATGAAAACGTTCACGGAATTCAAACATAGGCCTAAGAATGATACACATTAGGGGCCTATTTCAAAGTTTTATATTATGAATCAAATCAGTCATTTTGAAGAAAGTAATCATTTATAATGCAGTTTTTTCAGGTCAATTAAAAAGCTCTCAAGAAAATGAAAAGGTCAAACCAATTAAATCATTACACAATTAAAAAAGTAAGCAACAAGTAGAAAAGGAAGGCTTTCCTCTTTGTTGCTTTTGCTCTTTGTTGGTAAACAGGAATGGTTTTAATAAAACCAATTTGTGTCTATAGGCTGCAAGTGTTCACCTTTTTTCTTTATATATTGGCTTTTAACAACGCACTGTAATGATGACTAAGATCTATTAGCGTCGGATGAATGATTAATGAGATGATGGGATGATGAGATGAAGGTTTTATGGGTAGTTTCATAGGGGTTCATGGGAAGGATAGTGGGAAGAAGGCGGTCGTGGCCTACATTGTGGGAACCATTCCGGCATTAGCCTAGGCTACAGAGGGAAACCACGATAAAACCCTGTAAAGATGGACGGTAGCGGGGATCGAACCGGGTCCGATATGCCCACTGTCTCCCGGGTCACGTGAAGCAAGTGAGTTAACCACTCAGCTAGGCCTACATGTGCCGGTATGAGTGTTCACCAGTTTGACACATGATAAGACTGAACCCTATGGTTCAACTACTCCAATGTAAATATAGACCCACTTTTAAAATATAAAATATTTCATTATATGTAATTGACATTTTATTAAACTTTTATTCTCTAATACTGAGGGGCTGAGTGTTTACCAATTTGGTATGGTACATGATAAAACTGAAACCTATGGTTCACCTATTGCAATGCAAATATATATATATATATATATATATATATATATATAGCCTATATATATATATATATATATATTTTTTTTTAATAACATCAAAACTTGACACAAAATCATTGTTCCCCAATTAAGGCTATGGATGAAAGATAGGATCGTTTGGATGGGGCACCACAAAGGCGATCTTACCACCCCATTTTGATTATTTTAAACTAATGAACTTCAACACCAGGACTGCGCAGTCTGTGACCATAATTTTTTGCCGTAGATAATAGTCTTTCAGCATAAACACACGAATGCTGATATCTTCCATTTTGAACTAAGTCAAATATGCAAATATAGGCACACTTTTTGAAGTATAAAATACCTTAGTATTTGTGATTGGACATTTTTTTTTTTTTTTTTAATAACATCGAAACTTGACACAAAATCATTGTTCCCCAATTAAGGCTAAGGATGATTAATATTTTGTGTATTTTGTGTTCTTCATTATTAAAAACCATTATCATCTGACTAATCAGAAACTACTTTTTCCAAGCCACAGTACTACGTTATCCCTCTGACCACCAATCTGTTCATGTTCCATTGTGCCATTATTCATGTCTTACCATATAACTCATTACCGGTACCGGTATTGTTATTATTATACATCTCATAAATTCTTAAAATATAATTCCCACTCTTATGAATCATCTTGCAAACAGTTCTGGGAAAAGTTTGTGTAAAGTAGGCCTAATGCAGGATTATAATAATACCCAAGGTTGTCCTATTTATAAAACGAAAGTAAAATAGAAGTAAAGTGGCCGTTAATACAGTCAGGTTGGTTGTGGCCGGCCACCGAAATGACGTCGAACGGTAGCCGGCCATGGCTGAAAATACAGTCAGATTGGTTGTGGTAGGTCGCCAAACTAACGTCAGACGGTAGCCGGCCATGGCCGACAATGCTGACAGGTTGGTGGTGGCCGGCAGTGTTAAGGTCGATAAAGTAGTGCAAAATGGCGGTGGCCAGCTGAATAATTTTTCATTATCTTGCCAGGTGGCCGGCTGGTTAGACACAGTGAAAATAAAAATGTAACGTCGAATAATGATTTGGAAATCAACATGTTGCCACAAAACCCCACCCTGGGCTTACCATTACAAGGCTAGGCGTACCGTAGGCCTACTACGTCTATAGGCCTATACCTACTTATGACTTGTTTAAATAGGCTAGGCACATCAACCTCTGAGGTCTTGGTAGGTCTAGCCATTGAGTTCATAGTGTTTATAGTTTATAGTTCAGTGCGCTAGATAAATCACGGCGCATGCTACTAGTTCTCGTACGCACCACCTGAGCGCTGGATACATCACGGCATGCTTGGGCACTAAAATCTGGCGCACGGGATCGGTCACGCTCTCGGCGGAATATACGGGCAACATAACGATTTTTCGTACAACAGGTTAACAGGGCTCGACGTCTCTACAAAACACTATAAACTCAATGGTCTAGCCTACAAACACCTAGGGGCCTAGGTCTCGGCTACGTTAAACTGTCAATTGCAAATTTGGACAAACCTTGGTGTTGAAGATATCTATTACGGCGCGTAGCTGAAGTGGCGCCGGCCGAGCTACAACCATCCAGTTAAAGCTGAAGCAAATCTGCAAGAAAATCAAAACCATCAACTTTGGACATTGAGACAAAGGAAAAGAAACATGTCCCTCAAAGACAACTGTCAAAATTCAAAACAAAACCATTATACCAACAACAAAGTTAGATAGCTTTGTGGAGCCAACATTCATTAAAACAGAATTGAGAGGAATAAAAGCCAGAAATGAGGACATACCGACTGAAGTAGGCCTGCATACGCCTGCCAAAAGTATTGTCTTAAAATACCCCTCTAATTACTTTGATGATCATTTCGTTTTCACAACACGTGTTTTAGATTCGTTTGAACAGCCATTCAACACTTCCAGACACAAAAACGGGATTCGTTGAAGTGCAATGTGATTAGTGAAGCAGCTGTAGAGACTGCATTAAAAGAATGACATACAACATTTATTGAAATAATTCGATTTATTGCCAAATGCGTAATTTCACGTCTACAGACAATGACCAGTAGACATGTTTATCCTAGTGCACTATGGGTAAAATAGAGCGCAATTTACATGGATGGCCTTGCTAGTTTATTCAGCTGGCCGTGATGTTGGGTGCGCTCACAACGTTGTAGATTACAATGTTTATGTTGCCATGGCAACAACTGATTTCTGTCGCAGCAGCTGTCAATTGTTTCATTTACTTTGTAACAAAAATGAGGCTATGTGACACATTACATTCCTGACAACATTTAAGATGTCAAGTGAGGTTGACAAACATATTTCGGACCAGTATTCCATCAAAAGGCGAGTTGGCAAGGGGGTAAGTTACCATTTTTCAATGAAGGTTGTGCCAAAAATTATAGGTTAGGCACTTTTTGTTTCGGTTTCTAGACCTATACAAATGACAAGGGTCTGTATCAAACAGGTGCAGTGGCGGCTCGTGTGTAGACCTTGGTACTGCAGAATGGCAGCATTCCCTACGATTTCCCCAATTCATACTATTTTCAATCAATTCAACTTGATTTAATCATTACTTTCATGTCGTAGGCTCTAGGCCTATTATATTTTTTCTAGCAATCATTGTTGAGAAAAATACAGCTTTATAAAAAAAGTATGAACAAAAATAATGTGATTATTCGCTGTTGAACCGTCGCGGCTTCAAATGCATTATAAAACCTACTCGTCGCCATCCATGACGCCGCTGAGCGCCTGCAACTTGACTCGCTTGCAGCGTGCAAGCGAGTCAAATGCAACCTGTCATGGGCCTACACATTTGAAGTGCGTGACATTAGTCTGTCCGATGTGCTGCACGGGGTGTAGTACGCTAGCTCAAACTTGTCCAAACAGTGTGAGACATCTTGCACTCCTTGCTCTCGCGGCGTTCTCTTACTACTAATGGTTGGGTGTTTCGAGTCACCAAAGATAATGACACGCATAATATTTGGGATAGTTCCGTACTAAGCTTTCGGCGGGTGGCTTCAGGTTGTGTCATGCTGAAAAATCATGGCAGAGGTATATAGACCCACTAATCATGTAGGCCTATTACTGGTAAATCAATCAAAATCAATTGTTTTATAAAACTACTACTAAATCAATCAAAATCAATTGTTTTATAAAACTGACTTCATTTTTAAATACAAATCTCCAAATGAATACATCGAAATGTTTGCGTTATTGGAGCATTAAATTCAAGTTATAATTTTTTAATGAATCCACGCAGACAAGGTAAACAGATTCTATGGTTAAATTATTAAGAGAATGAATGTTGAGATCTGAATGTGGATGTTGAATGAGGAAATTGCATCGATTTTATGAGTGTAAAATATTTCGCCCTTCAGGGCTACGTGCGAGGCTGTAGACACTCATTGTTCTGTGGCTCCGTACGTTTTTATTTAATTTTTTTCATCAACTGCAGTAGGCCTACTACTCGCTATTGTTAGTCACCAGGCATCACTGAATAGGTGCCTAAGCCTACTCTGTCAACTTATTTCTCAGTCGTTAGCTTTGACATTGGCTTAGAGAGGCCTTAGAAGAACTGAGTAAACCTAGATCCAAGTCTTAAGCCTAATCAGGATGCCTAACCTAATGAACAGGGAATTACAATAACAGGGCAGAATTATTTTAGATTATTTCTCTCATTGAAAAGCCATTTTTGAATTGGAATGAAGGTACTATAACAACCCAACCCCTCTACACCTTGGCCCAAGCATTGATTTTGTAAGTTACTAATTCAATGGCATAGACCAGGTTAAGCCTACATGCACTGAATATTACAAGATAAATCACTTGCGTCTGAGGAGCAAAGTCATGGCAAAGCAAACCTTTTGTCTGTACTGCAGGCTTACGGTGTTGTGTGGAAAGCAATTGATCGAACAACAGAAAAATTAGTTGCTGTAAAGAAGATATTCGATGCATTCCGAAACCAAACCGATGCTCAACGAACATTCAGAGAGATAATGTTTCTTCGAGAATTCTCTGACCACCCAAACATCATAAAACTTTTCCAAGTTCATCCAGCAGATAATAACAGTGATATTTATCTTATATTTGAATATATGGGTAAGTTTTTTACTACAGACTTATAATATGATAATAATGAATGTGATAAATTACAGTCATCACTCATCAGCATTACGAAAGGTGTGCAATAAGCAATTAATTGAGTTTGAAGAAAGTCAAGAATATAGGTCTCATGACTCATTGATTATTTTTTTCTTGACCTTGATGTTGTGTTTCAGAAACTGACCTGCACAACGTGATAAAAACTGGCAATATTCTGAAAGATATTCACAAGCGCTACATAATGTACCAGCTACTCAAGGTTAGTTGAAATCATCTTCATTTGAAATTCAACATTCCGGTCAACATGGTCTTTCTACTGCAAGATCAACCTTGGACTGTTAATTTCACTTTTTACAATGGGGCTTCGAGTTTCGATCATTGTCACAACAAAGATAGTGATACTGGTGCCATCTATCTGCAAAGTCGACCGAGCGGAAGCAATGCCGTGTTTAGGTGTTCAGTCGCACCTAGGAACGTGATTTTTGCCGCTCTCGCTCCTTAAAACATTAAAAATCAACTACAATTTTGATCGCAAAACAAAGGGCTGCTAATCTTCATTTTAATGCCATCTGCAGACACTCAATCGTGTAGCCCAAAGACCAAGTCCGTAGGCCTAAGTGGCCGATTTGAGAGATGATGCTAGAGGGTCTGGGGGTCCGATTCCCTCTTAAATGCCTCCCCAGGGGAAAGTTTGGAAAATTAACATTTTCTGATACAATAATTGTTTTCTGATACAATAATTGAAGCCAGATTTAGCTAAATGACTGATTCGAATAAATACAATTTTCATCCTCTTTTATATTCTCATGAATATGAATAAGCTCAGTTGAATATTAATATTTGATCATTTTCATTTAATATTTTGTATACAAATGTTGATACTTATAGCATAGGGCTAAAGGCTAAAGGCCTATATATTTTTTCATTTGCAAAAGTTTGTGCAAAATATAGAGAATATAGTCTTGGCAATCTTTGGTGAAAATTTGCTGCTCTCGGCTGTTGCCTGGGTCTGAATACGGCCCTGAGCGAATATATCTATATTTGGTTTAATTATACGCACTGTAATGATAACTACTATCTATTGGCGTTGGAAATACATACGATTCCAACCCCAAATAACTCAATCAAGCAATAATCGACACCAGATTCACCAATGAGGCCTAATTTTCTTAATGATATTTGATACTTTGTAGCCTACCAGTTACTACTGGAAAAAATGGAATATTTCAAGGGCCTATATGCAATTTGAAGGACCTTATCAATTTAATTTTGAGAAATGTTACAATGCTAAATGGTGAACGCATGCCTGCAGGCTACCAAGTACATCCACTCGGGTAACGTGATCCACCGTGACCAGAAACCGAGTAACATCCTGCTCAACTCGGACTGCAAGTGCAAGGTGGCCGACTTCGGTCTTGCTCGCTCGGTGACTCAGCTCGAGATGCTCGGCTCGACTGATCCAACGCTAACTGATTACGTGGCCACTCGCTGGTATCGGGCTCCCGAGATACTGGTCGCATCTAAGAGGTAAGCGGGGGGCGACCAGGTGGTTGATTGTTTAGCATTTTCAACAACTATGACATTTTTTATCTCTACAAAAGTTCTCACTCTCCCCCATTATGAACCCATTTTGTTAGAATTCTCACAGTGACATCTCATGTCCACACGAGATCTTATTTGACGGATTTTTTGTTAAGATAGTACATTATTACCATGTATAAATTTTCCTCCTGGATGCTTGCCAAACCTCTGAAATATAACTAAAGCCATGCATGCAAAACTGTTTTTGTGTATTTACTTTTGACAGCTGTTCTTTGCTTAAACTCACAGTTTTGTTGTTCAAATGATAGGTAGGTCTACATATTTTACGTTTTCTCCTGTATGAAATGGTATGTCCTATATAATAATATGTGTATTGCAGATAATTGTTGAACAAATATCAGTCTTCATTTATGACTTAATTGTTTAAGATATATTTTGAAACTTTCATACTATTACCATTGTCCGCCATTTTTTGGGGTTTTGTCGAAGTGACAACTCGATACCGACATGTATTTGAGTTTTGTTACCTTGTTGAATGAGTTGTTGAAGAAGGTGATCGACGAAATAGACAATAGCCATTTTATTTGTCGATCGATACGAGATGAGATTTCGATCGACAAGAGACGTGACAATTGACCCACAGGCAACACCGACAGTATAGTTATTTGGTACATTTCTGAAAGTTATTTTTGAATTAATTTTAATTCAAATGACAATATATCAAAAAGATCTTTTGAATATTACGTACTACTCCAACTGCTTTATCTACGTATACGCGTTCTAGCCTGTTACATCTCTGTGCCTCTTATGTCCTCTGTGGGTACACGCGTTTTTCAGCTATATTGTTTATATTCTTTACGTGTTGTCAGGTACACTCAGGGTATTGACATGTGGAGCCTCGGCTGTATCCTTGGCGAGATGTTAATCGGAAAACCGCTGTTTCCGGGTAGTTCCACCGTCAACCAGATCGAACGCATCATGACCACAATACCGCCGCCGTCAACAGAAGGTAAAATTTCCTCGTCTTTCCGTCAAATTGCCTTCGGAATTGCCACTTGCTTTCACCAGCTGCACTAGGAGGCAGCTGCCCAAGTACTGCAAATGTGGCCACCTGACATATGTCAGTATTGAAGCTGTGTTGTTCTGACTGCTGTTTTCTATTATTAGATTAGCGATAGCGAAGATCTCCACGCTACTCTTCCGGAGCTTTGTCTTTGTGTGTTTTTGTTTGTTTGTATACACTGCACAGGTCACACGGTTTGACTTATTCACATGAAACTTTTTCTGGATACGCGGACTCATCCAACTCGGAGTTGTGTAGTTTTTGGTTCAAATTGGTTGGACCACTTTTGAGAAAAAACATTATGAAATTTCCCCCCGAAAATGTCATATTAAACCAGATGGGAACATTTTGAAAAAGACTCTTCCGTCAAGGTATGTTGAGTTACTTATGGGGTATAAGTTATATAAATATTTCGCTCAACGTATGTGCCACATTTGCCTAGTTTTTGTTGAAAGTAACACTCAAGTCACCTAGATCAAAAATGCAGGCTCTGGTAGAATGGGAAAGACCTTGTTCATCAGGAGGAGACCTGGGAGCCTGCTTAGTCGACGTAGGTGGCTTCGATAGAGCAGTGACTTAATGGTATCATATATAGAGAGCTTTGCGCTCAGGAACCAATTGCTTTTCTTTCATAATTCATTGCATCGTATCTTGACTATTGTTTGCTTAACGACCCCACCAACTGCTAGATTATAAGGGGGAAAGAACGAGAGGTGGTCATGAAATTATGAAGTGTTGATAAGTGAAAGGTCATTGACAAAAACCCATACCTTATGCGGCACTCGAACCCACGCCCAATGGTGATTTCAGTTTCTGAATTGGTGCTTCAGCTGACCAAGCTATCGAGGGTGGCTTTTTATATCTTGGTTTTACAACTTCTAATATTTCAGTAGGAAATGAAACTTTGTCAAAGAGGGCGCTGCGGTTTTCATGCTAAACGTTGGTGTGTGTTTTGTTATCAGACCTGGCCAGCGTGTGCACAGGCTATGGTAGCGGATTGCTCCAGCGTGCGCCGACCGGCCCTCGACGTCCGCTGTCACAGCTTCTCAAGAGCCAGCCATCCGACGGTATCGATCTCGTAGCCCAGCTGCTAGTCTTCAACCCGCACAAGAGGTTGACTGCCGAGGAGGCGCTCTCACACCCTTACGTCACCAAGTACGTACTCGTCATCATTACTAACCTCGTCACATTATATCGTTGAATAAATACTAACTTCACAGTCGGCCGTCTGTTGGTATCCCTCTTATCGCTCGGCTGCTTGTCTTCAGTGACAAGGTCGATCTCGGAGCAAATAGACTATATTAGATGTCATGGGTCTGGAATGTTGTCGAGTCGACAGGTATTTGTGATACGGTTCAACTTCGGGAGTTTCAGACCCACTCTAATGCTATCGACTGATTGTTGAATAGGTTTCACCAGACTGCGTACGAGATCTCCATGTCGCACGACGTGCTGCCACCTATCAGAGACGACGTCCAGCTGTCTGTGGACGAGTACCGCACTAGATTGTACGAGCTGGCCAGCGAGGGGGCCCTCACACTCCACAGTACGAGCAGCAGGTACGAGCAAACATCTATCCTTTTCTAGGGCCGGGCAAACCTATGAGTTTGCCACCAACGTTGAGGTGAAAACTGGTCATTTATTGAAACCAATTCAGACCACTATCGAACGTTGATGTTTGACAATAGTATCGTTGCATGTGCCGTATTCTTTCCTTCCCAAGGTTCCTGCCCTCTTCCCGTAGTTCCTGTCACAGCAGCACTTATTCTACAAGGATCAAACAGGGTGCAAACAGGGTCAAACAGCGTGACTCTACTTTGCTACGAGTACGGCGACGGTGAGAAATTTCTTATACAGTCGGGCTTGACCACCTCTAAATTCATTTCTATTATGTTTGACCATTGACCATCACTATTCTTAGAGATAAGAATCGAACATCGAATCTTACCACAGATGTCTGGCACTAGTATTACATAAAAAATCAACAAGTGTGTGAAATACGGTAAATGTTATCCAATTCTTGTTTGCTTAAATCTGATGAGTAGGCCCTATGTTATTTTATTTGTCTTGAAGGATACTTATCCGAAGAATATATTGAATCTGAATTGCTTGCCGAGTCATTGAAAGCATCTTTATGATCTCAAAGTGAATGAAAACTTGATTTCACCTATCTCTCATAAGTTGATAGTTTATTTAAAATGAAACTGTTGTGTTGTTGAATCTCGATATTTATTATCATAGGATACTAAAAAAATATATTTGTATGGTATTTGTTTGCTGTATTGTTTGGATTGTAGCTGAATGTGTAGAAAAGATTACTGGCTTTGCAAGGTATTCTGCTTAGCTATTGGCCAACATACGTTATTTGAGGGTAATATGTGTCAGGACGATCTACTGGAACCAATTTCTGACAGATTTCAAGAAATGTTTGACATTTCATCTGTCCTTTTATTAGAAATAAAACAATGTCTATCCAAGTGTAAGTGCTTTCTACATATGAAATTTTAGTAAAGAATTATAGGCCTGCAGAAGATCAAATACCACACATTGGCAGGGCTAGATTACAGGCTGACACATACAGGGCTAGATTCCTATACCTACAAATGTTGATGGTCAGTGGTTCAACGACGCTATGTGATAATGACAAAGATTTACCGGAGTCAGTGAATGATGAATGAAATGATAGGTGGATGAGATGGCAGGTTATTTTTGTATGAGCAAAGCAAAGTCTCAATTTTACCAAGTACTAAAAAAAAAAAATAGTGCTCCACATGTCAAACAAGAGTAAAAATGTGTATGAAACTTGGCATGTTTGTGCACATATCCAACCAATACTGTCAAGTTTTGAGGTGTATTTGATTGGAACACTTTTGAGAAAAACAATGTTGAAATTTTGGAAACCTTTCAAAATTTTTGGAAATTTGGAAGAGAGCATTTGGAAAAAATATTTTCTCCAAATTTATTCAAATTTTCAGGGGTGTCTGTTGAGCTTTTCATTACTTTTCATTTGAAAATGCCCATATCGATTATCTTACAATCTGCATATATTGTGTTCTACTAGTATTAGGTGTTTTGGATAGTGTGATAAAAACAGTCTTGGCATAATGTTATTATTTTTTTATTATTATACAACTCCTGCAATTGCACATAAATGCGCGGTGGCAAGTTCCCTAAGTACCCCTATCCCACCATCGCCCTAACCCTCTGACGGAATAACTTTAACCTAATTTCATCCCCTTCAAAAGCACTTCTACCAAGCCCATTCCAGTCCCTACCTGTCCTATTCAAGAAATGGAATTTACCGACATCTAATCTAGCCCCCTTTATGACTACCGCTCTATCATGACTCTGCCTACCTCCATACCCTGACTCATTCCTTTCAATCAACTTATGTAGCTCCCCCCATCCCCCCTCTCCCTCCATTACCCTGAAGAAATTACATAAACGATCCTCCTTCCTCCGTATTTCCTATTTCTGCCATCCCAGGTCTCGCATCATCTCAGTTGGACTCTCCAACATTCTCACCCCCTCCCCCCTTTCATTCTCACCCCATTTCCACCTCCTAACCCTACCTGTAACCCTTCTTACTGCAATCCTTTGAACCCTTTCCACATCCCTTATCTCACCTAATCTATAAGGATCCCAAACTGAACTAGCATATTCTACCATGGGACGCACCAACGAGAAATATGCTTTCTCCTTAATCTCCATACCTGCCCCCCTAAGTTGCCTCATTACAAAGTTTAGCGCATTTATACTCTTTTTTACTATTCTCTCAATCTGACTCCCCCACCCTAGACGCCTATCAAATACCACCCCCAAATACTTGTAATTTTCCACCGACTCCAGTGACTTTCATCCTACCTCATACACTACATCTGTCCTTATGGTCCTCTTACCAAATGTGACTAACTTGCACTTCCCTGTTTTCAACCCCATCTTGTTTGACTGAACTCAACAATTAATTGCTGCCAAATCTGCTTGAAGAGCTACTTCATCCTCCTCTGTATTGATTTCCCTATTTAACACACAATAATCCGCAAATAACCTTATTCTCGAATTAACAACGCTAAACCCAGTAATCACTGTCACAATAGTAGAGAAAACCAAGAAAGGTCATCTCCAACCCAAAAATGGTAAAAACATGAGTAATTACATAGTATTGCTGTAACTTCAAGGATTCAATACTTTTTAAAGATGCAGTTACGTTTCGTATTGTAAATCTCGTCGTGAGAAATCGTGACGCCCTATGAATACTACTGCACAGCTGTTCTATGGTGATATTTATATTTTTTATGTTGGTAGACAACCTTCTCCTTTCATGGATAGGCCTACAAATATAAAAGCAGGAAACAGATGGATTCATGAACGATGCATTGACGTTTCATTGTACATCGCTGGACAGTGTTAGTGTTGGAGAGCACGATGATGATACTTGTGTATGTGTTCCTAGTGCGATGCAAGTGGATGAGGGCGAAGAGGCGTATGCCACACCGAAGAGTCCTGATCGGCACGACAACTCCACCTCTGTCACGGTCCGCGAAGATCATTATCCGGCGTCAAACGAGCAAAGAAAACCGCTAGCAAGGCAGATGGAACCGTCGAAACCAATACGCAATCACCATGCAAAATCCAACGAGAGCAGGCAATATATCGCTACCAATGACAAAGGTGATCAGTTTTCTAGGCCGATACAGGCCAATGATCGAGGCGATACAAGATCAATGCTTGCCAATGAGAAGAGCAATTTCAGGTCAATACCAGCTTATGATAGGAGTGATAGGCCAATTCCTGCCAATGACAGGGCGAACACAAGGCCAATACAGACCAATGACAGGGGTGGAACCAATCAGATACATACCTATGACCGGGGGGATACTAGGCAAATACTGACCAACGACAGGAGTGGTACGAAGCAAATACATACCGATGACAGGGGCAATCATATATCTAGACCAATACCTGCCAATGAGAGACGCCAACAGATACCACCAAATGTACGGAGGGAGCCAATATCCCGTCAATGTGTTCAATCAAACGATGCGAGGCAAGCCGTATTCAGTAGGGGCAATCATCTAGGACGGCAACAAACTATAGCCAATGATCAAGGAGTAGTGGGATCAAACCGACAAGCGTCGACGAACGAGAGACGAGAGGAAGCGTGGAAACAACAAGCACAGAACAACGAAAGAGGCGACCCGGGATTCAGGCAACGGGTTCCGGCCAATGAGGCGCGAGAAAATGGATTTGTCAAACCGACAACAGCGCACGCAGTCAAATCTGATACGGCTCTCAGAACAGGTAAACGGCACTTTGTGCAATCTCCTTTCTAGTTTCTACTATGTGTTGTAAAAAAAGAATGTCGATCCTAGATTGTTTACAAAAGATGAACAGTCAAAGAAGATGTCACAACTTTTACTGGGTAGTGTGATGAAACCTACAATTGTGAACCTGTATTTTAACCACTGTAGATGGTGGGAGCATATTTTGCCAGTAGGAGTCTCACACCCAAATGGATTTAGTCAAAATAGTGCACCTGACACCAGTTACTGACGAAATAGGTGCAAGCTACAACTTCTATTTACCGTAGTTAATTTCGTTCTGGTCAGTATGAAAAACTTACAGAAGAACAAAGACACCAATTTAAAAGAGTAAAAATATCACGGGCGGTTTGCGACTGAGGCTCTCTGGCATGGGAGTCAGCTGTGCTAACCAATGTGCTGCAATAATTTCATGGCCATAGGCCTAATGTATTATTTTGGCCATACGTATCACTATAATGCTATTCCGAGAATGAGATACCTAGTGGCAAAGATTATAACTATTACGACCTAATCCGTTCACTCCGAGTGCAAGACTCCTTCTCATAAGCCATGCCATGCCTATCACTGTTGAACTGCTTCAATGTTTCAACTTTCAAGTTATCTTGCAAAAATGCTGATTTTTCTCTGAATCGTCTCCCATTATCTGTCTCCAACAGAAAACGTGGAATGTTTTGACGAAACTGTTGTTGGTTGATGTTACAGTGCGACATCCCGGCACTAATGTAAGAATAAAGGCCAGTACGGCACAGCAACGGCGTGGGGACGGACCCAGAAATGGCCACAACTTCGAATCAGGCATCATACAGCCGGTAAGTCTAGCGTCCACCGATCTAGCAATGCCCTGCAGGTAGAGTCTACCAATCAATATTAGCCCAGATATATTCAACCATTGGCATTATTTTGAATGAATAGATGGCTGGACACGTTCACTTTGGCTCGAGAACCTAATCGTGGGACACAGTTACTTAGTTTTGTGTATATATTGCAATAGAACATTACTGTTTACACCGATTATGAAACAAAAATAATAATGTACGGTTGAATGCAATATAACTACGGTACTTCATCACTAATCAACAGATTATCTAGGACTGTCATTTTCTTCAATTTTCTCTTTTTTCGTATATTCTTTAGGTTTTCAGAATGATTATTGCTTTATCTACGCATTGTCGTGATGTAAGCATCACAGTATGTATTTTAGTACTATGTATTCTAGTATTTTAGTGTAATTTAGTTTTAATATACGTTGTATTTCAACATCTATATTTTAATATTTCAATTTAATATTTTTAATATTTTCAGATATTTTGAAACATACCTACATCAATTATATTAATTTTGTATTTTTTGTATTTAATTTCATTTATAATAGGCCCACCTTTTTATAATGTCCTCAAGTTTCTTATTAACCACCGAAGCATTATCTACGGTATACCTTCGAAAGAGCAGGCTGGGTTATCGTATGACTTGGGATAAGATTAAACTTGTTTTTTCTGTGCCTATCTGATCTACTTTTCTAACACAGCCAGAGAAAGTTCAACAACTGAGCTTCTTGAAAGTTGAGCTACAGGCACGAAGTAATCAATATGGAAGGATGCTCAACACGTTTCTAAACTTCATACCTTGCTTCATCTTGTTGTGACCGCAACATATATCTATTCATTGCAGTCTGAATCCACCCACCGCCCAACCACGTCCATGCCTCCACCGCGCCAGTGCAATCCAGTGTGTTGCAGGCGTAAGTGTGCGCCACGCGACGATCGGTACCAGAGTTACAACCAGGCACACGGCATCATCACGCAGTCGGCGCTGCAAGAGCTGCACGCTTCGGCAACCTGGCAGGGATAGCGCACGCAATCGAGCGTTACGTATCAGCTTAAGACAGGTTCAACGAGTTGACATACAACAAACAGGCAATGACGATGAGAAAGAGAAAGATAGCAGATGACCTAGATTGATTGGTCAAGAAAATTATGACGACATTAATTCTGATTAGTGTATAACTAAAGTTAGAATATTACACACGTATAGTTGAATTTGAATAAGATAGTGAAATTTTTTGTCACTTGAAAAAATAAGATACAAACCTTCCTAGAATGTTCTTTTGATGGCGGTTGTAATGGCAAAATTGCTAATGGCAAAATGTAGCAATAATATGTGTTTATAGTCATACGTACTCAAAAGGCATTATGAGACTTGGTTTACTTTGTTCAAATTTGGAGAAGGTGGTTAAAAATGTAAACATCTATAAATTGGCTATCTTAATATCTTAATAGCATTACTGTAACAACAAATCTAATTTTAGAAAAAGAAATGTTCAAAAATGGGCTTCTTGATTAGAGGTCAATTTGCATTAGGCCTATAATTTAGAATGATAGCAATATGGCTCTTGTCTGTGACATCACCAAGTAGTTGATCATAGTTAACACTATTCAATTGAATAATAATTGGCCTGGTTGTTTGATTAACGCTTCAGCCATCTCGCTTTGTCTAGTAATCGCTAGGCGTACAGTCGTCGTTGCCCTGAATGTTATGTCATCGTTGTGTCACTCGTTGAACTTGTCTTGGTAGACAACAAGGTCTTAAGTGAAACGGATATTAGCCGTATTCAAAGTTAGAAAACGTAAACAACTGTGGTTGTTATAAAATTCATGCCTGTTGCTATAGTCACTCAGTGGCTACTGCACAGTCGTGAAGGAGGATTCACTCGATAACTAGCCTTAAATCAATAGAAAGGCCTAGTCAGATGAAAAATATAAACAGCGTGTATAATTGAAAATTGAAATGCAGTCAAGAGGTATATTTTTGATAGTAGAGAAGATATTTCCACTGTTGTGAACAAATGTTAAGTCAAAAGAGGCATCAGGGATCGGTCTAGCAATAGATAATGTCCGTAAAGCGTAGTAAGCGAGATACTCTGTTACGCTGGTATCTAATCTTGGTATGCAAGAAAAATGCAAGAAAAATGTTGTGTTTTTATCATTATTTGGGTGTTACTCGTTAGTCATTAGAAATCGGGTAAATGAAAGTATTTTCGGATAGATAGAGTGTTTGGATGGGAATCACATTCATTTAACAACTATGAATTTATTATCTAAATTTATTATATGATCATTAATTTGTTCGAAAGAATTGGGATTGAATTCAATATGCTATGCACGAGTGAATGGCATCATCTTGATTTTGTGATGCTAATGAATTCTATTTTATAGTTTCTAATGAAAAAATGTAATCTGTTCAAAGATACAGTGTCAAGCCAAAGGAAATTGAGAATAATACGTTTTTACTTCAACGAACGTATCTTTTATTGTCGTAAAGACATTTGTTCCTAACGAATCTAGTCTAAAGTACGTAGTTACTGGCATCGATTGTTCTGGTCAGTAGAATAGTTGTAATTGTTTGCTCACGGACGTAAACAATAGCGAGTATGGGCCTACGCTACACAAGTCTCACTCGAATAGTTTGCCCTCAATACTCACCTGCCACATTGAAACTGTCTTTAGGGAAAAGCGATTGATATGGCATCACGATTATATTAACTGTGTGATTTTTTAAAACTAGTTTTTACTTCTACAGTCGACAATTTTTTTCTACGTTTTTGGTTCATTAGTTTTATTTAGGCCTAGTATTTTATATGAGTAATTTTTAAATATTATTTTGTATAGCTCCTCTCTGAGATATGTACATGTTTAATTTTTGTTCAACTTTGTATGATGTATTTATTTTTGCACTCAATAAAATTGTAAATTATACATTGATATTGTGGTACAAAGTCATTAATTTTGTTTGTAATAGTATAGTGGTATTTCCTCAGAAGTTGTATCAGGATATTTAAGGCATTGGTTTTCGGACTGTGGTTTGATAGAGATTGATTTACTGAACCTCAGAATCGAATCTGGAGCTTGGATTGAAGTTTAGGTTATTGTTATCGCCATTATATTTGTATAGTTTTGGTATTTTGAGAGTACAGTACGTATTATGACTTTTCAGGATACAATTTACGATGAGAAATGAAACTGCATCTTTCAATAGCGTTAAATCCTGTAATACTGCAGTCAATCCAAGTTACAGCCTCCAACAAATTTTAACACATTTTTTCCATGTATATTGATTGACAATTGATTTCATCAACTGAAATAAAAAAGTTTGCTCAAAATCAGGGCTGCCATTTTGGTTTTAATCACATTTATATGAAAACCCAATTTGATATTTATTGGTCAATGTTAATGATTGTCATACCCACAATTAATTTTAGAATCATAAAAAAATGTCTAGGCAGAATAAAAAAAAATCAGTTCAATCGAATTGAAATTGCTGTGAATTTGTGATTACCGGTAAATAAGAATGAATTCGAAATTTGATCAATTAGTTCCCGTGAGCAAAGTTTGTAAGATATAAATTCAAATTCAATGTCAACTGATATAAATAATTATGTATAACTTCGCATAAAGTTTGCTGAAATTGATGTTGCCATTTTTATTCAAATCTGTGTGTTTGAGAATTACAATTAAATTCATTGGGGCAAAACTAGAATATATAAGGAGAGATTATGTAATTACTAAAGTTTTAGTGAAGTAAATTTGTCGAATCACTGATAAAATAAGGTTTATTGCATTTTGAATAGTCCATGACAGAGTATTGGGTTTGCTTAGGAACCCTACCAACATCTATGATATTTGTAGATTGATTGATAGTGAAGATAATTGTATGTAATTGTTTAGGTATTTCTATTTATGCACCATTTTTCACACCCCAAATATGAACATTCACACAAAAGTTCAGCACTTTGAATTTGGAGGGTGCTAGATGAAAGCTCTATTTTTCAAGTGAAAAATGTGATTTTCTGTAGCAAAATTTGTTCATCTGTTCACGCACCTTTAATTTTTTTCCCCAACAAATTCTTGTACCTGCAGAAAACTCGGAAAATGAGCATTCTTATTTCTATCGAGTTACGATATATCCCAATCTGCAATTCACATCTCTAGCATCTGTTGTCACTATTCTTTGATGTTATCAAGAATCCAGGCAACATAAGGTGCCACCTTAGTGATGACACTCGGGCCCGTCACCCTGTTGCACTCGGGTTCGACTGATCCGACCCCGTACTGCACCATCTTGATACCGAGGTCTCCGAGCCCAAGATGTGAAATCGGTCCGCCGGCGTCTATGACACACGAGTCTCGTGTCTTGCTACCGCCCAAGCAGCCATGGTTACCTTCAAGAGTAGCCTGTGACTTGTACTTCTTTTGGCAGGTTTGTTGCGGTACTACTGGCAGCGTTGTCACTTTCAACTTTGACTGCCTTTTATTACCTGCAGACAAAACTTGTATTAGAAACTGTTTTTATGAAGATTTTTTTTTCTTTTCAAAACTCAAATTTTATATTTTGTTACAATTGGGGACAGGATAACAATGCAATTGCTTATTTTCATATATAGTAAAGAGAGCATGAAGAAAAGTCTGAAAATTCATTTCACATTTTCTAGATAGTGAATATGACTTTGAATACACATGTTTTGCTCATTTTTTGCACTTTTCCTGAAATAGTGCTCATTTTGGCATTAATAGTGCATATTTTGCTTATCTCAGCATTGTTGGTACACTTTGCTTTTATATGGCTGTTTCATAGCTTTGAATTATTTTCAGAAAGTAGCCGAAAATCTACAAAATTAATGAATTCAAAATTGGATATACCTCATGGTAATACTTGGTAGGGTTATCCCGTATGCATATCTATTAATTACGTCTGCATGATTTCCATTTCTTTCCAGATTGTATGAAGGGCCGTTTTCATGGTTCGCGGCAGGCGGATAAAAAACCGCCTGCCCTGTTCACAAAGTCGCGTTTCTTCGCATCCACATCGAGATTTGACTTATTCATTTAAATATATGATTCTTGTTCAATTTAGGCGGTCAAGTGATTTTTAGTATCATATTATGTGGCACGCAAGAACAATCATGGTGCATATTTGAGAAGTACTGTTGTAGAGGTAATATTCCGACATAACCCTACCACTTGTATGACCACTTGTATGAGTGAGGGTATTTAACCGCGGCGTTTTTTTCCAAAGTTAAATTTATTCCATGTCTCACGGCAGAGAGCAACAAGTGCAAGCGGTAGGTATTTCATCCATTCTGATTGGCCAGAAGAAAAACCGCCTGCCATGAAAACGGGCATTGATTCTATTTTAGCTTCCAACAAACAAATTCTGCTTTTCAATCTTGTTTCATCTGTATTGAGCATATTCTCACATTTCTGATACTGGAATGTCGCTTTTTCACATTTTTTTTCTGCATATTTTGCTCACTTGGGCAATTCTATGCTTCTTGTCACAGGCATGGGCAAGACTTGACATTAGGTATGGCCCTGCATAGATATTGACTTGTACAAATGACATATACCCCAGAGGGCTTATGGGGCTAGCTATCAATTATTGTAAAGGACTGAGCAGAGATATTTTGAATTTCTGGTGGAGAGGGCAAGGTTGTGGGGAGGGATGAAGATATTGAGGTTAGATTGGGTCGAGTGGGAGTGCACTGAGGAGTCAAGATGGAATTGCTTGGGATGGAGGCATTCAAAGGTGACTGCTACTTGTACAAGTGTAGAGGGAAGAGTCAGGAACTGCTGCTTGTATGAGTGTAGAGGGAAGAGTCAGGATGCAAAGGGATGTGAAGTAGTGTTTGCAGGATTGGGGAGGTGACAGACAAGCAATGATTCTGACAGTACGTTTAATTTTCGGAGCATTAAACAGCCGCTTGGCGCTTAGAAGACAGGAAGAGGTAGTATTAAATCAGTCACATGTGAGGGCCCAATTATTTGCCAGCATTGAGTTCATAGTATTCTATGAAATCAATGATGCCAGCCCCTCACATATCTCCAATTTTGAAATTTCTCGACTCATTTGTTTGTAGTTCGTTTGTACCGGTTAGTCCCCCTCTGAAATTTTTGTTGTTACTCCTGTAGTTTGGCAGGAATACGAATTTAGTTTTCCAAACCAACTCCTCACTTATGTACAACTTCAAATTTCCGATAATATCTTCTAGTGCGTCGTATCGGTTAGTACCGTGAATACTTGAATTAATAATCTGATTACGTCATTATTATGTCTTCTCTATGTGAGGGGGCATGCTATCGAGCATCATGTGCCGGGCTGGCAAGAAGTTGACCCTTACAAAGAGAAATTGTTATAATGGTGTAACCAGAGGAGTTATAATGGAACATTTCACGGTACTAATGGGTACTAAAAAAGTGCTACAAAATTCCGTTGGAAATTTGAAGATTGGATTTATGTGAGGGGCTGGTTGTAACACCAAATTTATTATCCTGACCTAACAAATTTATTATCCTGACCTAACTGAAGGAGCACTAACCATAGTTTTTCACAGTACTAACTGGTACCAATGAAGTAATAATACGTATCGTAGGAAATTTCAGGATGAATTTTGGAGATGTGTTTGGGACTAGCATGGAGTTTATTGGAGCATGGCCCTTAACTTGAACAACTTTTATTGTTGCAAAAACAGAGGAACGGGATAGCAAAATATTTTACGGTACCAACGGGTTGAAACAAGGGGTAAAATAGAATTGATGTATTCTGATATCTTAGAGGCCAACTTCACGAACGTGAAATTGAATGGTCGAACCAATATTTAAAAAAATAAGATGGGACATTCTGCGTCAGTCAGATTGTTCATAAAACTTTTCATCGTACTCGGTCATGCAATTATTAGTGCGTCTTCTGTAGAGCATATAAAACTGGATACTTGCTGATAAATTCCCTATTTTTGGCAGCACAGAGCAAACAGTTTGTTAATATTTTTCACCAATAAAACAGGGGTTAATGCAAAATATTTCAACAATGCCACAACCCCTGAAAAATAATTTCGTTCCATGGATTATTTTGATTGATTTTATTTTGTTTGCTCAACGACCCCACCAACAGCTAGGCTATACGGGGGTACGAATGAGCAGGTGATTATGAAACTATGAAGTGCATGATGATAAGTGATAGGACATTTACAAAAACCCATGCCTTATGCGGGATTCGAACCCACGCCCAACGGTGACTTCAGTTTCTGAAGCGGTGCCTCAGCTGACCGAGCTACCGAGGGTGGCGATTATTTTGAATCCAGAAATCATTATACATTTCCTCATATATTGAAAATTGAAACAAGAAATAAAATAGCAAAGAAATAATTGGTTACGTTTCTCTGCAAGTTTCCAGCCTGCGACAGTCATCTGTTCTCCGTCCAATGTCCTCGACTGCTCAACGAGTCCAACTGGCAAACAGATCGGCTTCTCGTTACCTGCAAAACACGCTCACATTGTCAATCAAGTTACTACTAACTGGAAACTTCATAAGTACCAAAGGATCAATACCAAAATACCTGCAAAATCATTTGAGCAAAGGCGGCGTATCCCTAATAACATTATTAAGGGGTCAAGATTGATAAGTTTGTCAAGTCATAGAAAGTAGTGTGGGGTGCAGGGCAGTATATTGATGTGATTTCAAGGAGATTTAGGTAATAAGTGGATGGTAGAGCACAATTGATTCATAATTGCAGGTGTCAGGGGTTTGATTTCCTTAATAATATGAGTTGCAACGATAGAAAAATACATCATTATTGTATACACTTGCAACAATGGAGAAGTATGTTCTGGTGATAACTTATTGAATTTCATCACATATTAGATTAATTCAAACAGGCCCTAGTATAGGCCTACTTATTACATTTTATTAATTCAACTGAGAGTACTAAATTACACTTTAATTAAATAATATCGACTTGAACGATCAATTGTATTATTCACGGGTCAGTGGTTATAGTTGGACCTATCACATGATTATTAAGGGGTCAGCCAACCCCCTGAACCCCCGGCTCTGTCGCCCATGCAATTGAGTGTACGTCATCTATCATTTCCAATATTGAATGAATAGTACATTTACCTCGTGATTCCATACTATTAGAAATCTGAGAGCTCAAATTGCAAAAATATTTTCTACATCTTTAAATTTGAATCAACTTCAAAATCCAAACCAGTGGTGTGGCCAGGATATTGAGTCAGGGGGGGACAAGAATTTTGAAAAGGGTGCCATGCTTGAACCTCTGATGAAAACGTACCTAAATAATCATAATATAAGTTCAAAGTCTGTAGCAAGTAACATAGACTGTGGAGACTGCATTCATAGCCATAATGAAAACAAATATGATACAATCATCCTAATGGAAATTTCGAAAAAAATTACACATTTATCATTGTCGGTATGGGGCTAAGAAACAAAACCATACCAGTATAGGTTTCACTAACTCATTTGACGATAAGATTTTGACTGAACATAATATTACCATTAATTACAGTAAGATAAGATCAGGATGAAATAATAATGGTTGCTAATATCAGTTAACAATTAGGGACATAGTTAGGGGCCTCACTATAATCAACATTCGTGTCCCACTGATAATTTACCCTTCTTGAAAAAAAAATGTTTAATTACATTGACCTACAAATGAACGCACAATAGAATATTGCTACTCATTATTATGAATTATATCAGTAGGTAGGCCTGTACACTTCATCACTTTACACTTTCTTTTTTCTCTTTTTGATAATGATTCAATTATTAGACTCGAATGCTAGTAAATTGCAAAAATCACTTGAAAAATGACCACATTCACAAAAATTTGCTGCTGGGAACTCTGCTGTGAGAGATCGAAAAAATAACTTTGAAAATGTCCACAATGATTACATTAATAACAATAACTTCGGAAATGTCCCTAATGATTCAATTATTACACTCCAAAGATCCTTGTAGATTACAGAAATCACTTGAAAAATGTCCAAATTTCCCCAAAATCCCGCTCCCCAGACCCCCTTTTCGCGCGCGGCTTGTATCCAGCTGGGCGGTCATTTTAATCATGTAACTTGCGCGCCCCCCCCAATACACAAATCCCAACTACATCCCTGGTTGTCAAGTATCTCCAGCCTCACCTAGATCAAAGTCAATTGATGTTTGAAGTCTTACAAGGCCAATATTATCCCGCATCGTTCTTATATTGAATCCGGGATGGGTGATGGTACTCTCGACGAGTATATTGCGTGGTCGTGGAGTACAATTTCTCTCTCTGGGCGAACCAGAACAGAACTTGGTCGAGTTGTAGTCATCAACGCCCACTATGATGCTGACGCTAAGAAATAATAGTATTGTATTGTGTTAGTACTTAGTACATTGTTCTAAAAAAATAGTTTAGTAACATTTGTCATGGATTTGATAAGTAAGAACCTTGATTCTCAATCATGGTTATCAAAACTATAATTGTCATGAAAGTAGTTAGAATAAATATTAGTTATATCAGTAATAGTAGTATTTTATTTTATTTTGAAATGAATTTGATACAACTAAGAAGAGACTTCTTGAGCGTATTTAGTTCAAAACTATCAAAGCATATATCGAAGCAAACATGATCCATTCATACAGCATCACATGCTTTCAATTCATGCTTGACTTGAGGTCTTGAGCAATTTCATTCAATTCAAAATTTGCCACAAAAATGGTATGTTTTGACAGTTGACAACGAATGTGCTGGTAGAAGTCTGAAATGTTTGAAATATTAGGCCAATTGAATGATGAATTTAGCCAGACAAGATACTGCGGTAATGACTGAAGTCAAATGTGTGTGGGTTCAAGTCTTGCTAGAGGCATAAAAATATTACTTCTTCTATATATATTACTATATTACTACTTAAATATTACTGTGAAATTCTTTACATTCTTTCCATCACCAGGTTAAAAAACCACCAAATATACTAGCTGTTGCTGGGGTCGTCATGCAAATAATAATCATTTCAATAAAAATATGAATCAACTTACAGTACAATATTTGACTTTAAATCTGTCAAACATTTTGCTGCAGTCAAAATGTATCTACTGGAAATGATAGTGCCAGTGCAAAAATACTCCTCTCGCGGTCTTGCGCTTACTGTAAACAAAACAATATCAGTACATCATCCAGAGGTTGTAGCCTATCTATACAGGCCAATGACTGAACAAATTCCTTGTAATTTGATGTATTTCATATCTACTTGACATTTAATATGTAAAATCACATATTTTTAGGAACCATCATCTCAAAAACGATTGGGACTATGATGACGAAATGTTTTATACATGATAGTACATACATTAGAAACAATTTCCACAGAGATCAAACTTCTACTGTTATTACTTCTTGCAAAAAATAAAAATGAAAAATGCAATAGTGTAATATAGGAAAAATAACATCACACATTGACAAGGTAAATATTAAATTATTAATATATAGAGCCTGGAATAATACATGAATCAGAATAATATAGTTCTGATTGATTCGAAATGAAGTTATAAATCACCAGAAAAAATCCACAATAGTACCTTTATATTACTTCATGAGATAATGGTTTCCAAGGTTAAAAATAATGATCTGAGTAAATAAGGTTCAAAGTTGATGCACAATATTTCCTTTGTGTAATAACTGTATCTAAACTTACTGTGCTTGAAATGTTGCTATACGTAGTGTATGGGAATTACCCATTTAAAAATTGGATAGTCATTTTTATCGTGAAACCATGAAGATGCTGGCTTTTCATGATCACTAGAGTCCGAAAAAAAATCTCACCCTGCACTTGCTCCCTTAATTAGAAGTGTTCATTCATTGAGTGTTAATTAAATAATTGAATGTAATATTTCATATTTTTAATATTATTAGTACCACTCATCTATGTTTTGCATTGGAAACTGAAGTCACATCGCGCATGGATTCAAGTTACACATAAAGCATGGGGTTTTGTCAATATCATTTGTACCCCCAAAAAAGCTGACTATTTGTAGGGCTAACAAAACAATAAACATCAATCACTACTTTAACTTGGAACTTTGAACAAGGTTATTATCATTTTTATGAGATTAATTCAACACCTATTAGCTGCATGGACCAAAAATATTACAAAATAGAACAAACTGCTAGGTTATATACTGAAACTAAGAAAACCGCCCTATACAATAAGATTTTATTAAACTCCGTTACCCGGAGTATAAAATTATATAGAAATATATACTATTTCTATATTTAATTATACTTTAGCTATATAGAGAGATGATCATCTATTAGAGATGAATATATATATATATATATATATATATATATATATATTTTTTTTTTTTGAAAAAAAACAAAAGAAAAAAAAAACGCAATATATATATATATATATATATATATATATATATATATATATATATATATATATATATATATTGAAAAAAAAAAGAGAAAAAAAATGCAATATATATATATATATATATATATATATATATATATATATATATATATATATATATAATTTATTATGTGTATATATGTAGGCCCCTAATTATATATACACAAATATATAAACAAATATTGGAGTATATATTTCTATAGAGCAATATAATGATATAAATTATTTTTAGGACCCCCTTTTTAAAAAATAAATAAAAAGGGGGTCATATTTATGTATATGTATTTGTTCAAGAGAGGGATATTAACCAACATAAGTGAACTATTTCTTAGGTTAGGCAAATACTAATTAACTTACACTTATTCACACTAATGTACCCTCGAGAAAGATGAAGGTCGTCAACCAACTAAATTATTCTAAAATATTTTGGTAATGACATCACGCTTTTGAAAGATGCACTTACATTATCATCATAATTTTCGTCCAGAAAAACTATACTACCATGAAAATACTTTAGTTATACAAATAAAATTGTGTTATTTGTGTTTTTTGATGGACGACCCTCTTCTTTCGACAATACAAATATATAGGTCAGGATTGCCTGAGGGCTTATATATGAATGACTGCTTGATATCTTACTGATTTTATATTTGAGCAATGCTATCCATGGTAGTTCGAATGCCTGGGCAACACGATTGCTGCCCAATGTTCGCACGTCCAGAATATCAGACTGGCCCTTCAAGCCACAGTTGTCAGCGTTGATCAAATGAAGGTTCCGATGGGGCTTGGAATAGAATGTGTCCAATGCTGGAGAAATTAGATGGACAGGAATAACTAGACTTATAAGTAGAAAAACACAGCATATGAGTTAGATTAGATCAATTAATTTTTTTCAGAAACAAATAATTTAAAAATACATGTCTGCTCATTATCCGATATATTTTTATGTTTTCTTATCCCACTGTTAAAACCTTTCAGGATTTTGTGGATTGATGTTCAGTGTAAATTTTATTTTGTTATCTAATAAAGAGCTTTAAAAAAAAGAAAAAAAAGGCGAGTCAGTTATGCAAATGAACTACTCGTATGCTCTTCTATACACATGCCTTGATTTCCAATTTGATTCAATTCAATTTGAATTGTTGCAATATAGCATTCACATTCAATTTGGCAGTCTTTTTTTCATATAAATATAGCATTTTGTAGCAATCTACTGAATAAACAGGAGAAGCAAACTCTAGATCAACAACTACGGAATTACACATTCTTTCGGACTGTTCAGTTTGAGGGAAGAAGCTGTCTAAATGGTGTATTCTCTCACTGCCTATTCGCCTTATGCCTAATACCTTTTCATTCTTCTACTGCCTAGGATCTGGCTCGTACTGCCTAAGAAGGGTAAACTGAAGTGTTCGCCTACTGCCTAAGAACTGGATCCTACTGCCTAATGAAATATTATTTGCTTTTAAAACGTTGTTTTTATTATTGACACCCTGTATTGCAGTCAGGCGTGTGGTTTAAAATACATCAGAGAAGACTGTACAGTTGTACTTCTCCCCCACACCCTAATTATTAAAATATAGGCCATATATAATTTTTTCTATGTCTGTGTTATAGGCCTACATTAATTACAAAACAGAACATGCGCCAATTGGTTTTAAACTCGTAGATGAATGTACTGAAATAAATTAAAGCAAGACCCACACAAGCTGAAGCCAGTATGTGGGGAAGGAGAAAAATAAATTGTTACCAGTATATAGTATCCAAGAGAGGTATGGGTAAACAGTAAAGAAAGAAACAATCTGCAAACAGCAACAGTGATATATAAATATGTGAGATATATTAATATGTCTTGATGGAGAACAAATGACAATAATTAAGTTGGAATTCCTTTTATTTCTCATCAAAAATCAAAAATGCAAATAATATAATCAGAAAAATTAAGATCATAAAACATTAACAATGAAAAAAAATCAAAAATCAATATATACAAATTACATATGATACATATATACATATTACCTTGCCACTTGTTTATGCGTAAACTTCCCCCGACCGCCCGTCTCGGGTTCAATCAGTATTGAGAGATAAGTACACTCTCGAATATTCCGTGTTACGAAAAGCAATTACAATTTTCGATGGTTTGTTGATATTAACACTCTCCTATCTTTAATATCATTTTTGTAGTAAAAACAGTGATACAAATTGTTTTTAAATCACGCTCCCGACTGCGATACAGGGTGTTAATAATAAAAACACCGTTTGAAAGCGAAGAATATTTCTTAAGGCAGTATGGGAACAAAATGGTCAGTTGAGTATCGGTAGTAAGAGAAATATCTTAGGCAGTAAGAGATATATCTTAGGCAGTACGAGAATGAAAAGGTAAAACAGGTATACCATACCCTTTTAGGCAGTAGAGGAATATAGGCAGTAAAAGGCTGAACCGTCTAAATACCACTCACTGTTGATAGTTATTCAAGGTAATGAGATAATCATTCTTTTCAACTTGACCATTGGTCTCACTAGTTAATTTTAAATTCAGACACAATTTTCGAAAGGCCGAGTCTGGTGACACTCAGGTGTGTCACCAGGTATTCATGTTTGTGGACCTCGAGTGTTCCCAGCCTCCCATTCTAGTAACACTCAGGGTCGCGTCGTCGGTTCGCGGGCCACGCTTCGGATTCGTTCGGGAGGGTTCGGCTTCATTCGGAAGGATAGTTTAGTTGTAATTTTCACTGCTAGTGTGCACCCAACACTAGTTACCGATAAATGATCTATATATTATATATATAAGCTCCGTTCCGCCTGCCGGCGGTATATGCAAGGTTTATACACTAACCTAACCCAATAACCTAACCTACTGTCCGCAACCTGGCTTTGTCCACATAATTGACCATGTTCGTTTACATATATATTATAGACTAATATTAGATATAGACTAATATTGCTATGAATATGCAATTAAATAAGATTTGATCCAAAATTGGACTATAGTTTCCGTGAGGAAGGTTACGAAAGATGAAACTTTCAATTTAACAAAACTCATGCATGTATACAGTGATACCATACTTATCGAACACTCATAATGTTCACTCAAATTGGTGCAACCAATTTGTTTAAAATTGACCTCTAAATTAATTTGTCTTTTTGTCAAACATAAATCAAATTGTGACAGGAATCTTCTTCAGTGTAAATTGATTTCTCTTATATTATTAACCGAACTGAAAAAGTTGTGAAAATCAGAGCCGCTGTTTTCTTTTCAACTCAATTTTTACTAGAACTTTTTCAATCTTTATTGGGCATTGTCAACAAATTTAATTAAATTTCTCTCAACAATCTTTTAAACTGAATATTTTGTTTAAAATTAGGGGCCTACCTGGTTTACAGCTGTATATCGGTCGACTCCAGTTTCCGTCTTCGCAAGTGACCATGTTGTAACCTGGCCAAGGTTTGATCTCGTAGCCTTGATTACAATCCAACTTAGCAACTGTGCCTTCCTCCGAACATGTTGAACAATTACCAGTTCTCTTGTCATGGCGACATGTCGGCTTCAAAGTTTCGTCCACGATGGCATCACAGCCAAAAGAGCAGTCTATTTTATCTTGTGAAACATCTGGAGAAAAATATATGTGCCAGTTAGAATAATAAAGTACTTATACGGTACATGTTTTTTATTTATCAACGTGAAAAATTTGACACAAATTCCCCAATTATGGCTGAAGATGAAGATATCAGACAAGTCGGATTGGACACTACAAGGGAAATCTCACTGGGTCAATCATTGAAGGTTGAAATGTTTGATTGAAAGGTTGATTAAAATGTGAATCATTTGAAAACTACAACTAATAAACTGATACTGTGATGTAATACTCAATTAACTTTATTCTTTAATTAACTTTGATAGCTCTGATTGATTGAATAAATGGGTTAACTCACGTTCCTGACACAGGGAAACGTAATATGAGTCAAGAAAATGTGTAATTCACGCATGGTCTCATGGAGACTCTGTCGCGTTTTGGTTATTAAATTATTAAAATATGTATCAACTTTGTTAAATAAATGTTGCATTTGTGGCTCGAAAGAAGGCAAAGACTGACTTTGACCCGGACATACATTTCCTCATCGAAGTAGAATGAATTATAGATGTAGTGTATGAGGTAGGAGGGAAGACGCTGGAGTTGGTGGAAAACTACAAGTATTTGGGGGTGGTATTTGATAGGCGTCTAGGGTGGGGGAGTCAGATTGAGAGAATAGTAAAAAAGAGTATAAATGCACTAAACTTTGTAATGAGGCAACTTAGGGGGGCAGGTATGGAGATTAAGGAAAAAGCATATTTCTCGTTAGTGCGTCCCATGGTAGAATATGCTAGTTCAGTTTGGGATCCTTATAGATTAGGTGAGATAAGGGATGTGGAAAGGGTTCAAAGGATTGCTGTGAGAAGGGTTACAGGTAGGGTTAGGAGGTGGAAATGGGATGAGAATGAAAGGGGGGAGAGGGTAAGAATGTTGGAGAGTCCAACTGAGATGATGAGAGATCTGGGGTGGCAGAAATTGGAAATACGGAGGAAGGAGGATCGTTTATGTAATTTCTTCAGGGTAATGGAGGGAGAGGGGGGGTGGGGGGAGCTGCATGAGTTGATAAAAAGAAATAAGTCAGGGTATGGAGGTAGGCAGGGTCATGATAGAGCGGTAGTCATAAAGGGGGCTACATTAGATGTCGGTAAATTCTCTTTCTCAAATAGGACAGGTAGGGACTGGAATGGGCTTAGTAGAAATGTTTTTGAAGGGGATGAAATCAGGTTAAAGTTATTCCGTCAGAGGGTTAAGGAGATGGTGGGATAGGGGTACTTAGGGAACTTGCCACCGCGCATTTATGTGCATTTGCAAGAGTTAAATAATAATAAAAAAAAAAAAAAAAAAAAAAAAAAAAATAACTTCAAATAAGAATAAAAATACAATATAAAAATAATTCGGAATTATACTTTGAATTTGAAAGTAATTTAAGTATTTTTATTTGATTCATAAAACCTACATTACAAAATCTAACAAGATATTTGTAAGTTAGGCTCTATGAACTTATGACGTTTAAATTTTTTCCAGATAGTCTGCTACCCAATCAAATGTAGGCTCTCAATTTAAGTTCTCTAAATCACTCATTACCCACTAAATATCATCAAGTTGATAGGAAAATACATTTTAGAATAGAAAATGGACGGGGGAGGGCAAGTTTCTTGAATCATATTACGTTTCCCTGTGTCAGGAACGTGAAGTTACTCGGCCATTTCTTAGCATAATGCACTTCACTTCAATTCTAAATGGCGTTATACTATGGGACGTGGGGGGCAATGAGCCAAGTATTTCCTGTTATTTTCCAGGCTGTATTGATGAATAATAAGTTGCACTTGGCATACAGTTTTGATTTCACACCTTTTATATCGGGAAGTTTTTGTAGTTGCTAAAATATTTCAAGACTTGGCTCCAAGTTTTTACCCGTCAGGGTATTTGGTGAGATGTCAGTAATTTTTGTTGCTTCATAATGACGAGATGCATTTGCTTGTTCACAATAGCATTAGAATATATTTTTCATCCGTGTTATCAAATTTCTTTCGAATAAATACTGTCGCTTAATTGATTTCTTTGGCTATCGTATATCAGCATTCAATGGCCCAAAATGGGCGTCAAGTTGGAATAGTCTTCAAATACCATACTTGAAATATACTTATTACTAAAACGTGCATTATCAGGCAATAAGGTATCAACGTGATAATTTATAAATATCAGCTGTTTCATTTGACATTCACTAGGCAAACGCGTTATGTGTTTCTGCGTAGATGGATGATCGAGCTACTTCTATCAACATGAAATTAGCGGGTAGGGGGGTTGTAGGTTATTTGCTAAGGTTGTTCCAAGCCTCACTCACAGCAGGTATAGTACCGCAAGATTGGAAAAGATCGGAGGTGGTTCCAATTTCAAAGGGAGGGCAAAGGGGCAGGGTAGACAACTACAGGGGAATCAGTTTAACGTCACATGTATGTAAGATGATGGAAAGGGTAGTTATAAAGAGAATAATGGAGAAAGTAGATGAACATAGGGGTATTTCGGAAGTGCAGCATGGGTTTAGGAAGGGGTATTCATGTGAGACACAGTTGTTAGGTTTTGCGGAAGAGCTGGCAGGGGTAGTAGACAAGGGGGGCTGTATTGATGCAGTGTTTTTAGATTTTGAAAAGGCTTTCGACAAGGTAGATCACTCTATACTATTAGGGAAGTTAAAACTGTCCATTGGGAATGCTGGGTTAGTTAATTGGATTGGAAACTTTCTTCAGGATAGAGTTCAAACGGTTCGAGTAGGTTCGGAGGTTTCAAGTGAGGTTAAGGTTACGTCAGGAGTTCCACAGGGTAGTGTGCTAGGTCCGTTATTATTTGATTTATATATAGATGATCTGACTAGGGTTGTTAATTCGAGAATAAGGTTATTTGCAGATGATTGTGTGGTTTATAGGGAAATCAATACAGAGGAGGATGTAGTAGCTATTCAGGCAGATTTGACGGCACTTAATTGTTGGGTTCAGTTGAACAAGATGGGGTTAAATGAAGGGAAGTGTAAGTTAGTCACCTTTGGTAGGAGGAGAGTGAGGGCTGATGTAGTGTATGATGTAGGAGGGAAGTCACTTGAGTCAGTGGAAAATTACAAGTACTTGGGGGTGGTATTTGATAGACGTCTAGGGTGGGGGAGTCAGATTGAGAGAATAGTAAAAAAGAGTATAAATGCACTAAACTTTGTAATGAGGCAGCTTAGGGGGACAAGTATGAAGATAAAGGAAAAGGCTTATTTCTCGTTAGTGCGTCCCATGGTGGAATATGCTAGTTCAGTTTGGGATCCTTATAGATTAGGTGAGATAAGGGATGTGGAAAGGGTGCAAAGGATTGCAGTTAGAAGGGTTACAGGTAGGGTTAGGAGGTGGAAATGGGGGGAGAATGAAAGGGGGGAGAGGGTGAGAATATTGGAGAGTCCATCTGAGATGATCCGAGACTTGGGATGGCGGGAATTGGAAATACGGAGAAAGGAGGATCGAATCTGTAATTTCTTCAGGGTAATGGAAGGAGAAGGGGGCTGGGGAGAGTTGAATAGGTTGATTGTAAGGAATGAGTCAGGGTATGGGGGTAGGCGAAGTCATGACAGAGCAGTAGTTATAAAGGGGGCTAGATTAGATGTCGGTAAGTTCTCTTTCTTGAATAGGACAGGTAGGGATTGGAATGGGCTTAGTAGAAGTATACTTGAGGAGGATGAAATAGGGTTGAAGCTATTCCGTCAGAAGGTTAGGGAGGCGATAGGATAGGATTGATAGGGAACTTGCCACCGCGCATTTATGTGCAACTGCAAGAGTTAATAATAATAATAATAATAACATATATCTTTGGATTGGTTATTTATATATATATATATATATATATATATATATACACCTTGAGATCTAAACAATTACGTCATTGTCACTGCCATCATATTTCCTAATCAATTTCTATGATAATGAAGAAGGCTTTGTTTTAATCGTTTCCAACTGATGGTGACACCTGTTGCTTGGATTCAATTGGTTTCTTAATAGTTTCGAGTGATTTAAAAAAATTAGATCATTTATTTTTTTACATCGAAACGAATGATTTGATTGAACTGAAAGTTTGGAATAAGGTGTATAATTATAATATTAAAATTCCATGAGAATCTGAATTCTCTCGAAGGAAATATATTCGACGAATTTTTTCTTCTGGGTTATTCTTTCGGGATTTTTGAAAATTTTGATATGATGTTTCTCAGAAGTGGTTCAACCGATTGCGCCTCAAAGCTGTACAGTATCGAGTTAGATAAAGACACTTTTTTGCCAAGTTTCAATTGATTTTGAATTTTCGTTTGACCTGTGGAGCGCGAAAAAAAAAGACACTTTTTTGGGGTATGGTGAAATTGAGTCTTCGTTTCGCTCATCCAATTATCTCTCTGTTGTGTCTGGTGACGATCATTCAGATAGATAGAGAGGAGAAAAAGGTACGGTACCCAAAGTTTTTCATGATTCATTGGTGGCCGTGATTTAATCGTCAATACGATAGTACTCTTCATTTCTGAAAGTTATTATTCCAATCTCTTCCGGTTGAAAATGATCAATTGACAAATCTTTAATTAACTGATGATATTTAACACATTACCTGGTTCTTTCTTCTGAGTACAAGTGAATACAGGTGGATCCCAATTGGATCCATTTACTCCAATAATACAGGTAATGGTATCATATCCTGGATCGGTAATAACCTCATAGTCTGGTTTACAGGATAACGTAGCCACAGTGTCAGTGTCAGCATAGGATGAACAGTTACATATTCCATCACTGTTACTACAGGTTGCGTCCAGTGTATCACTTATGATAGGGGGACAACCGTATTCGTAGCCACCAATTTCATCTGAAAGAATATCAGATCAATTTGTTCTGAAAAACACTTTTATAATGGAAAACTGGCCAAAAATTCCAAATATGAACATGCATAATATCAGTATTCTGAATGATTTCATACGAAAACGTCAATCAATTCCATTGAATCGACCTTAGAATCCGGTTCTAGAGCTCAGAGATATCTGAGCTTAGAGAATATGAATCTAATATAAATTTTGTTTTATTCCTGTCGTGACTCTCTCGTTGGATCATGCCACACTTTTCAGACCAATTCTCTACTTCTCGATTGCAAGGCACACTTGAATCCAACCCCCGGAGAGTCACAATTTCATATGAGTTCACATAATCCCTGAATAAATCAGACAAATTGGATGATTTGTCGATACGACAGTATTCTTCATTTCTGAAAGTTATTATTCGATCCAATCTCTTCCGGTTAAAAATAATCAACTGAGAAATCTCGCACACACAATCGGTCTGGTATATTTATACGAACACATTTTCGGAATATCATTGAAATATGTCGTTAAATGATTTTTAAAAATAATAAAAACTTGAAAAATAAAATGAGTGTAAAATGACCTTACTTCCGGTTTTCAAAAGCAACTTCCAGTTAAAAGATTCAAAAGACACAATTTCATATAAGTTCACATAATCCCTGAAATAAATCAGAAAAATCGGACAATTCGTTTAGCCTGTAGCCGAGTTCTTAGGTGACGGCGGAAGGAGGAGGAGAAGAAAACAAAAAAAACAGTGTTTTTACAGTGCTATAACTTTCAAACGTTTGTTCCGATATATCTTTGATTTGATACGTTGTGTCATGTATGGCGCTCATTCTATTACAACAAACTAGATGTATCTACTATCTAGGTTTGTTAGTTCCGGAAATACAGTATGCTCAAAACCGCCTGGAAGTACTTCGTGTAAACAGTGTAAGCGTGTAGCTGAGACTTCGCACAGACTTGGCTCTTGTCAAGTTACTGCTCAACTAGATCCAATTATTCATTTCACCAAATAGTTGGGTTTAGTAATGATAAAGTAGAAAGTACAGTACAATTGAATAAATATATATAGACATAATGCACGAAGTGGCTTCATGAACACGATTTTTTGTCAAAAAAACTCTCGAATTTCGTGGGTCCTATAGGTAATGAAAAAATATATCCAGGGATTGGATAAGGTAGATTGTGTAAGTTTTGGTAGATTAGGTTGATTGGGTTAGTAAATTAGATTAATTAAGGTTTCGATTCAGCTTCTTCAGGTTGTTGTCTGGCACACGCGCGTGCGTTGCATATTCTTTTCATTTTTCACAATAATTAAATGGGAAATAACCGAGAAAACGCATAATTCCTGTTGAATATCAAGCTCAAAAGATTAGTGATGCAAGTTAAATACCTACAGGCTGCATTATTAGCAAGAGAATGTTGCAGTTTCCGTACACTATGTGTTGAAAAGCGGAGCATATGAGAAGTTACAAAATGGAGCCCGGACTTATTTCCTTCAAATGACATTGATCAACACTAATGAAACGCATTATATATGTTGTGATATGATCTTAGAAGTTAAAGAAAAACTTTAGAATGGAAAATATTATGTTGGCTCAATCTACATTTACAGGCCTTGGATTATTTAAAACATCGTTTCAAAATCCTACCGCCTGTTTGTTGATAAGTGCACCTTGTGTTCCAAATAATTGTGCCACTTTGCCTCTGTTAGATGAGCGTGGCTAGAGAGCCTAGATAAGCGTGACAAAGATTTCCGTTCCATTTACAGAAGAACATTGGGATTCGTTTTCATGTGTGCTTTTTTGTGTGTGTACATTCGTACATGGCATACAGATCAGGATAAATTACCAGTCGACTTGAAACTTTTTCTGCATGTTGGGTGTCATTCCAGGACAGGTTTGAATTATTTTTCAGATAAATCGTACGAACAGTGCTTTCGGGAAAAATCTGAGAGTTTGGAAAATCCCCATAAGAATAACCCGGCGGAAAAGTACTTGAGAAACAATTTTTTATAGCTCTCAAACTCTCACTGAAAACAAAATGAAATCTCATTCATTTTCAGTGACTTTTACAGTAATCAGACAAGAAATAACGAAGGAAACGCAATAAAAGTATACATTCGATTGAATATTGGGATCAAAAAGTATTGCAAGCTGCAAGTGTAACAAGTAGCAGTTTATAATTCACCAGGTAGTTAGTAGAGTTTTGAAACCTTCAAAGTAATCTGAAGTCTGTAGATATAGAGTCCATCCCGGATTTCCATAGGGAACTTCTAAGCTCGACTCACAACGCATAAACTGTGTCTTACTAGTTCTTTCATAACTCATTCTAATATGTCTAATTAAATTGGTTACACTTGTTGCTCCGACTTGATTTGAAATCAAATTTTTAATGCGTTTTCATCGTAATTCTTCATTTAATAGACTGTTGTAGAAATCACTGAAAATGAGTGATAGTTTTATTTTATCAATATTCAGATAACATTTGAGAGCTTTCGATTATTTTCATTGTTCAAGTATTTTTCTTCCGGGTTATTCTCATGAAAATGTTCCCAAGTAATGATTATTATTATTTATTATTTAACTCTTGCAAATGCACATAAATGCGCGGTGGCAAGTTCCCTAAGTACCCCTATCCCACCATCTCCTTAACCCTCTGACGGAATAACTTTAACCTGATTTCATCCCCTTCAAAAACATTTCTACTAAGCCCATTCCAGTCCCTACCTGTCCTATTTAAGAAAGAGAATTTACCGACATCTAATGTAGCCCCCTTTATGACTACCGCTCTATCATGACCCCGCCTACCTCCATACCCTGACTTATTTCTTTTTATCAACTCATGCAGCTCCCCCCACCCCCCCTCTCCCTCCATTACCCTGAAGAAATTACATAAACGATCCTCCTTCCTCCGTATTTCCAATTTCTGCCACCCCAGGTCTCTCATCATCTCAGTTGGACTCTCCAACATTCTTACCCTCTCCCCCCTTTCATTCTCATCCCATTTCCACCTCCTAACCCTACCTGTAACCCTTCTCACAGCAATCCTTTGAACCCTTTCCACATCCCTTATCTCACCTAATCTATAAGGATCCCAAACTGAACTAGCATATTCTACCATGGGACGCACTAACGAGAAATATGCTTTTTCCTTAATCTCCATACCTGCCCCCCTAAGTTGCCGCATTACAAAGTTTAGTGCATTTATACTCTTTTTTACTATTCTCTCAATCTGACTCCCCCACCCTAGACGCCTATCAAATACCACCCCCAAATACTTGTAGTTTTCCACCAACTCCAGCGTCTTCCCTCCTACCTCATACACTACATCTGTCCTTATGTTTCTCTTACCGAATGTGACTAACTTGCACTTTCTTGTATTCAACCCCATCTTGTTTGACTGAACCCAACGATTAATTGCCGCTAAATCTACCTGAAGAGCTACTACATCCTCCTCTGTAATGATTTCCCTATATAACACACAATCATCTGCAAATAACCTTATTTTCGAATCAACAACACTAGTCAGATCATCTATATATAAATCAAACAATAAGGGACCCAACACACTACCCTGTGGAACTCCTGACGTAACCTTAGTCTCACTTGAAACCTCTGAACCCACCCGAACTCTTTGCACTCTATCCTGAAGAAAGCTTCCAATCCAATTAACCAACCCAGCATTCCAAACCAAACCAGCAATGATTATTTCCCGCGTAGAGAACATTCATTAAACATTCTTCTGAAAAACGATTCCACCCCATTCTGGCATGACACCAAAATGAAGAAAGTGTCAAATAGATCGGTCTCTTTTTCTGATTCCTTATGCCACGTACGAAATCATGGGGGAGAATGAAAGAAGTTCATTTTTTCGTTTTATGGTATAGAAGTCTTCGCTACACTCAACTGATGATATTTAACACATTACCTGAATCCTCCTTGAGAGTACAATTGAATACAGGTTTATCCCAAACGGGTTCATTGTCCACAATAATACAGGTTGTGGTATCATATCCTGGATCGGGAATAACCTCATAGCCTGGTTTACAGGATAACGTAGCTACAGTGTCAGTGTCAGCATTGGATGAACAATCACTTATTTCATCACTGTTATTACAGGTTATTATTATTATTATTATTATTTTTATTATTATTATTAACTCTTGCAGTTGCACATAAATGCGCGGTGGCAAGTTCCCTATCAATCCTATCCTATCGCCTCCCTAACCTTCTGACGGAATAGCTTCAACCCTATTTCATCCTCCTCAAGTATACTTCTACTAAGCCCATTCCAATCCCTACCTGTCCTATTCAAGAAAGAGAACTTACCGACATCTAATCTAGCCCCCTTTATAACTACTGCTCTATCATGACTTCGCCTACCCCCATACCCTGACTCATTCCTTACAATCAACCTATTCAACTCTCCCCAGCCCCCTTCTCCTTCCATTACCCTGAAGAAATTACAGATCCGATCCTCCTTTCTCCGTATTTCCAATTCCCGCCATCCCAAGTCTCGGATCATCTCAGATGGACTCTCCAATATTCTCACCCTCTCCCCCCTTTCATTCTCCCCCCATTTCCACCTCCTAACCCTACCTGTAACCCTTCTAACTGCAATCCTTTGCACCCTTTCCACATCCCTTATCTCACCTAATCTATAAGGATCCCAAACTGAACTAGCATATTCCACCATGGGACGCACTAACGAGAAATAAGCCTTTTCCTTTATCTTCATACTTGTCCCCCTAAGCTGCCTCATTACAAAGTTTAGTGCATTTATACTCTTTTTTACTATTCTCTCAATCTGACTCCCCCACCCTAGACGTCTATCAAATACCACCCCCAAGTACTTGTAATTTTCCACTGACTCAAGTGACTTCCCTCCTACATCATACACTACATCAGCCCTCACTCTCCTCCTACCAAAGGTGACTAACTTACACTTCCCTTCATTTAACCCCATCTTGTTCAACTGAACCCAACAATTAAGTGCCGTCAAATCTGCCTGAATAGCTACTACATCCTCCTCTGTATTGATTTCCCTATAAACCACACAATCATCTGCAAATAACCTTATTCTCGAATTAACAACCCTAGTCAGATCATCTATATATAAATCAAATAATAACGGACCTAGCACACTACCCTGTGGAACTCCTGACGTAACCTTAACCTCACTTGAAACCTCCGAACCTACTCGAACCGTTTGAACTCTATCCTGAAGAAAGTTTCCAATCCAATTAACTAACCCAGCATTCCCAATGGACAGTTTTAACTTCCCTAATAGTATAGAGTGATCTACCTTGTCGAAAGCCTTTTCAAAATCTAAAAACACTGCATCAATACAGCCCCCCTTGTCTACTACCCCTGCCAGCTCTTCCGCAAAACCTAACAACTGTGTCTCACATGAATACCCCTTCCTAAACCCATGCTGCACTTCCGAAATACCCCTATGTTCATCTACTTTCTCCATTATTCTCTTTATAACTACCCTTTCCATCATCTTACATACATGTGACGTTAAACTGATTCCCCTGTAGTTGTCTACCCTGCCCCTTTGCCCTCCCTTTGAAATTGGAACCACCTCCGATCTTTTCCAATCTTGCGGTACTATACCTGCTGTGAGTGAGGCTTGGAACAACCTTAGCAAATAACCTACAACCCCCCTACCCGCTAATTTCATGTTGATAGAAGTAGCTCGATCATCCATCTACGCAGAAACACATAACGCGTTTGCCTAGTGAATGTCAAATGAAACAGCTGATATTTATAAATTATCACGTTGATACCTTATTGCCTGATAATGCACGTTTTAGTAATAAGTATATTTCAAGTATGGTATTTGAAGACTATTCCAACTTGACGCCCATTTTGGGCCATTGAATGCTGATATACGATAGCCAAAGAAATCAATTAAGCGACAGTATTTATTCGAAAGAAATTTGATAACACGGATGAAAAATATATTCTAATGCTATTGTGAACAAGCAAATGCATCTCGTCATTATGAAGCAACAAAAATTACTGACATCTCACCAAATACCCTGACGGGTAAAAACTTGGAGCCAAGTCTTGAAATATTTTAGCAACTACAAAAACTTCCCGATATAAAAGGTGTGAAATCAAAACTGTATGCCAAGTGCAACTTATTATTCATCAATACAGCCTGGAAAATAACAGGAAATACTTGGCTCATTGCCCCCCACGTCCCATAGTATAACGCCATTTAGAATTGAAGTGAAGTGCATTATGCTAAGAAATGGCCGAGTAACTTCACGTTCCTGACACAGGGAAACGTAATATGATTCAAGAAACTTGCCCTCCCCCGTCCATTTTCTATTCTAAAATGTATTTTCCTATCAACTTGATGATATTTAGTGGGTAATGAGTGATTTAGAGAACTTAAATTGAGAGCCTACATTTGATTGGGTAGCAGACTATCTGGAAAAAATTTAAACGTCATAAGTTCATAGAGCCTAACTTACAAATATCTTGTTAGATTTTGTAATGTAGGTTTTATGAATCAAATAAAAATACTTAAATTACTTTCAAATTCAAAGTATAATTCCGAATTATTTTTATATTGTATTTTTATTCTTATTTGAAGTTATTTTTTTTTTTTTTTTTTTTTTTTTTTTTATTATTATTTAACTCTTGCAAATGCACATAAATGCGCGGTGGCAAGTTCCCTAAGTACCCCTATCCCACCATCTCCTTAACCCTCTGACGGAATAACTTTAACCTGATTTCATCCCCTTCAAAAACATTTCTACTAAGCCCATTCCAGTCCCTACCTGTCCTATTTGAGAAAGAGAATTTACCGACATCTAATGTAGCCCCCTTTATGACTACCGCTCTATCATGACCCTGCCTACCTCCATACCCTGACTTATTTCTTTTTATCAACTCATGCAGCTCCCCCCACCCCCCCTCTCCCTCCATTACCCTGAAGAAATTACATAAACGATCCTCCTTCCTCCGTATTTCCAATTTCTGCCACCCCAGATCTCTCATCATCTCAGTTGGACTCTCCAACATTCTTACCCTCTCCCCCCTTTCATTCTCATCCCATTTCCACCTCCTAACCCTACCTGTAACCCTTCTCACAGCAATCCTTTGAACCCTTTCCACATCCCTTATCTCACCTAATCTATAAGGATCCCAAACTGAACTAGCATATTCTACCATGGGACGCACTAACGAGAAATATGCTTTTTCCTTAATCTCCATACCTGCCCCCCTAAGTTGCCTCATTACAAAGTTTAGTGCATTTATACTCTTTTTTACTATTCTCTCAATCTGACTCCCCCACCCTAGACGCCTATCAAATACCACCCCCAAATACTTGTAGTTTTCCACCAACTCCAGCGTCTTCCCTCCTACCTCATACACTACATCTATAATTCATTCTACTTCGATGAGGAAATGTATGTCCGGGTCAAAGTCAGTCTTTGCCTTCTTTCGAGCCACAAATGCAACATTTATTTAACAAAGTTGATACATATTTTAATAATTTAATAACCAAAACGCGACAGAGTCTCCATGAGACCATGCGTGAATTACACATTTTCTTGACTCATATTACGTTTCCCTGTGTCAGGAACGTGAGTTAACCCATTTATTCAATCAATCAGAGCTATCAAAGTTAATTAAAGAATAAAGTTAATTGAGTATTACATCACAGTATCAGTTTATTAGTTGTAGTTTTCAAATGATTCACATTTTAATCAACCTTTCAATCAAACATTTCAACCTTCAATGATTGACCCAGTGAGATTTCCCTTGTAGTGTCCAATCCGACTTGTCTGATATCTTCATCTTCAGCCATAATTGGGGAATTTGTGTCAAATTTTTCACGTTGATAAATAAAAAACATGTACCGTATAAGTACTTTATTATTCTAACTGGCACATATATTTTTCTCCAGATGTTTCACAAGATAAAATAGACTGCTCTTTTGGCTGTGATGCCATCGTGGACGAAACTTTGAAGCCGACATGTCGCCATGACAAGAGAACTGGTAATTGTTCAACATGTTCGGAGGAAGGCACAGTTGCTAAGTTGGATTGTAATCAAGGCTACGAGATCAAACCTTGGCCAGGTTACAACATGGTCACTTGCGAAGACGGAAACTGGAGTCGACCGATATACAGCTGTAAACCAGGTAGGCCCCTAATTTTAAACAAAATATTCAGTTTAAAAGATTGTTGAGAGAAATTTAATTAAATTTGTTGACAATGCCCAATAAAGATTGAAAAAGTTCTAGTAAAAATTGAGTTGAAAAGAAAACAGCGGCTCTGATTTTCACAACTTTTTCAGTTCGGTTAATAATATAAGAGAAATCAATTTACACTGAAGAAGATTCCTGTCACAATTTGATTTATGTTTGACAAAAAGACAAATTAATTTAGAGGTCAATTTTAAACAAATTGGTTGCACCAATTTGAGTGAACATTATGAGTGTTCGATAAGTATGGTATCACTGTATACATGCATGAGTTTTGTTAAATTGAAAGTTTCATCTTTCGTAACCTTCCTCACGGAAACTATAGTCCAATTTTGGATCAAATCTTATTTAATTGCATATTCATAGCAATATTAGTCTATATCTAATATTAGTCTATAATATATATGTAAACGAACATGGTCAATTATGTGGACAAAGCTTGTAAGGAATGAGTCAGGGTATGGGGGTAGGCGAAGTCATGACAGAGCAGTAGTTATAAAGGGGGCTAGATTAGATGTCGGTAAGTTCTCTTTCTTGAATAGGACAGGTAGGGATTGGAATGGGCTTAGTAGAAGTATACTTGAGGAGGATGAAATAGGGTTGAAGCTATTCCGTCAGAAGGTTAGGGAGGCGATAGGATAGGATTGATAGGGAACTTGCCACCGCGCATTTATGTGCAACTGCAAGAGTTAATAATAATAATAATAATAACATATATCTTTGGATTGGTTATTTATATATATATATATATATATATATATATATACACCTTGAGATCTAAACAATTACGTCATTGTCACTGCCATCATATTTCCTAATCAATTTCTATGATAATGAAGAAGGCTTTGTTTTAATCGTTTCCAACTGATGGTGACACCTGTTGCTTGGATTCAATTGGTTTCTTAATAGTTTCGAGTGATTTAAAAAAATTAGATCATTTATTTTTTTACATCGAAACGAATGATTTGATTGAACTGAAAGTTTGGAATAAGGTGTATAATTATAATATTAAAATTCCATGAGAATCTGAATTCTCTCGAAGGAAATATATTCGACGAATTTTTTCTTCTGGGTTATTCTTTCGGGATTTTTGAAAATTTTGATATGATGTTTCTCAGAAGTGGTTCAACCGATTGCGCCTCAAAGCTGTACAGTATCGAGTTAGATAAAGACACTTTTTTGCCAAGTTTCAATTGATTTTGAATTTTCGTTTGACCTGTGGAGCGCGAAAAAAAAAGACACTTTTTTGGGGTATGGTGAAATTGAGTCTTCGTTTCGCTCATCCAATTATCTCTCTGTTGTGTCTGGTGACGATCATTCAGATAGATAGAGAGGAGAAAAAGGTACGGTACCCAAAGTTTTTCATGATTCATTGGTGGCCGTGATTTAATCGTCAATACGATAGTACTCTTCATTTCTGAAAGTTATTATTCCAATCTCTTCCGGTTGAAAATGATCAATTGACAAATCTTTAATTAACTGATGATATTTAACACATTACCTGGTTCTTTCTTCTGAGTACAAGTGAATACAGGTGGATCCCAATTGGATCCATTTACTCCAATAATACAGGTAATGGTATCATATCCTGGATCGGTAATAACCTCATAGTCTGGTTTACAGGATAACGTAGCCACAGTGTCAGTGTCAGCATAGGATGAACAGTTACATATTCCATCACTGTTACTACAGGTTGCGTCCAGTGTATCACTTATGATAGGGGGACAACCGTATTCGTAGCCACCAATTTCATCTGAAAGAATATCAGATCAATTTGTTCTGAAAAACACTTTTATAATGGAAAACTGGCCAAAAATTCCAAATATGAACATGCATAATATCAGTATTCTGAATGATTTCATACGAAAACGTCAATCAATTCCATTGAATCGACCTTAGAATCCGGTTCTAGAGCTCAGAGATATCTGAGCTTAGAGAATATGAATCTAATATAAATTTTGTTTTATTCCTGTCGTGACTCTCTCGTTGGATCATGCCACACTTTTCAGACCAATTCTCTACTTCTCGATTGCAAGGCACACTTGAATCCAACCCCCGGAGAGTCACAATTTCATATGAGTTCACATAATCCCTGAATAAATCAGACAAATTGGATGATTTGTCGATACGACAGTATTCTTCATTTCTGAAAGTTATTATTCGATCCAATCTCTTCCGGTTAAAAATAATCAACTGAGAAATCTCGCACACACAATCGGTCTGGTATATTTATACGAACACATTTTCGGAATATCATTGAAATATGTCGTTAAATGATTTTTAAAAATAATAAAAACTTGAAAAATAAAATGAGTGTAAAATGACCTTACTTCCGGTTTTCAAAAGCAACTTCCAGTTAAAAGATTCAAAAGACACAATTTCATATAAGTTCACATAATCCCTGAAATAAATCAGAAAAATCGGACAATTCGTTTAGCCTGTAGCCGAGTTCTTAGGTGACGGCGGAAGGAGGAGGAGAAGAAAACAAAAAAAACAGTGTTTTTACAGTGCTATAACTTTCAAACGTTTGTTCCGATATATCTTTGATTTGATACGTTGTGTCATGTATGGCGCTCATTCTATTACAACAAACTAGATGTATCTACTATCTAGGTTTGTTAGTTCCGGAAATACAGTATGCTCAAAACCGCCTGGAAGTACTTCGTGTAAACAGTGTAAGCGTGTAGCTGAGACTTCGCACAGACTTGGCTCTTGTCAAGTTACTGCTCAACTAGATCCAATTATTCATTTCACCAAATAGTTGGGTTTAGTAATGATAAAGTAGAAAGTACAGTACAATTGAATAAATATATATAGACATAATGCACGAAGTGGCTTCATGAACACGATTTTTTGTCAAAAAAACTCTCGAATTTCGTGGGTCCTATAGGTAATGAAAAAATATATCCAGGGATTGGATAAGGTAGATTGTGTAAGTTTTGGTAGATTAGGTTGATTGGGTTAGTAAATTAGATTAATTAAGGTTTCGATTCAGCTTCTTCAGGTTGTTGTCTGGCACACGCGCGTGCGTTGCATATTCTTTTCATTTTTCACAATAATTAAATGGGAAATAACCGAGAAAACGCATAATTCCTGTTGAATATCAAGCTCAAAAGATTAGTGATGCAAGTTAAATACCTACAGGCTGCATTATTAGCAAGAGAATGTTGCAGTTTCCGTACACTATGTGTTGAAAAGCGGAGCATATGAGAAGTTACAAAATGGAGCCCGGACTTATTTCCTTCAAATGACATTGATCAACACTAATGAAACGCATTATATATGTTGTGATATGATCTTAGAAGTTAAAGAAAAACTTTAGAATGGAAAATATTATGTTGGCTCAATCTACATTTACAGGCCTTGGATTATTTAAAACATCGTTTCAAAATCCTACCGCCTGTTTGTTGATAAGTGCACCTTGTGTTCCAAATAATTGTGCCACTTTGCCTCTGTTAGATGAGCGTGGCTAGAGAGCCTAGATAAGCGTGACAAAGATTTCCGTTCCATTTACAGAAGAACATTGGGATTCGTTTTCATGTGTGCTTTTTTGTGTGTGTACATTCGTACATGGCATACAGATCAGGATAAATTACCAGTCGACTTGAAACTTTTTCTGCATGTTGGGTGTCATTCCAGGACAGGTTTGAATTATTTTTCAGATAAATCGTACGAACAGTGCTTTCGGGAAAAATCTGAGAGTTTGGAAAATCCCCATAAGAATAACCCGGCGGAAAAGTACTTGAGAAACAATTTTTTATAGCTCTCAAACTCTCACTGAAAACAAAATGAAATCTCATTCATTTTCAGTGACTTTTACAGTAATCAGACAAGAAATAACGAAGGAAACGCAATAAAAGTATACATTCGATTGAATATTGGGATCAAAAAGTATTGCAAGCTGCAAGTGTAACAAGTAGCAGTTTATAATTCACCAGGTAGTTAGTAGAGTTTTGAAACCTTCAAAGTAATCCGAAGTCTGTAGATATAGAGTCCATCCCGGATTTCCATAGGGAACTTCTAAGCTCGACTCACAACGCATAAACTGTGTCTTACTAGTTCTTTCATAACTCATTCTAATATGTCTAATTAAATTGGTTACACTTGTTGCTCCGACTTGATTTGAAATCAAATTTTTAATGCGTTTTCATCGTAATTCTTCATTTAATAGACTGTTGTAGAAATCACTGAAAATGAGTGATAGTTTTATTTTATCAATATTCAGATAACATTTGAGAGCTTTCGATTATTTTCATTGTTCAAGTATTTTTCTTCCGGGTTATTCTCATGAAAA